>JAMWET010004048.1:0-5000 GCA_024036415.1 Prochilodus magdalenae | reverse complement strand
TTCTTTTTCTCTAAACCTCCCTCTTTTCCTGATTCTCTCTCCTCTTTGTCTCACTGTCTGCCATATCGCCCAGACTATGTTTCTGTTAGATGAGCTCAAGAAACCAGCCGCAGTAGTGGTGGGGGTGGGGTGGGGGAGTTTCTCCTCATCCACTATTCCTTGCTTGACTAACTCTACCGTTTCCCTTGACTCTCTCCTCGCTCTGTTTTTCTATTTATAGCAGGCCACGAATTCCGAGAGGTTAGCTACGCAGAGAGGGAGTTCCCTCAGCCAGTGAGGGAGAGCCCACGCCTGATCTACCATGTTGGCTAATTGAATAACCGCTGCACACCGATCCCCACGCAGGCCTGCTAGATCAATTTTCTTGTCACCACACCACTTCCACCAACACTTCTGCAATTGCGGTAGTTAGTGTGACTGGGTGTTTCTGGACGCAGGAGACGAGAGATAGGAAGCTCGGGAGCAAGCACGCACATGTCGACATGAGCGAGCTGAGGATGATGAGAGAATGAGGGACGCACCCAGTGGATAGAGAGACAGGAAGAAGAGAGGTAAAGATGCTACCACGCTGTTAGACAGAGGAATCAGTTCCTCAGACGCACCTGTGGTAAAGGCCATGCTGGACAGCTTCCTTACACCGACATCAAACGGCAGGATCCAGTGCCAGGCTTCAAAAGACGCTCAGCTCATACAGTCCACTGGCGTGAGGACCCTCAGGGCTGAAAGCATTCCATCAATTCATTCTCAGCCATTACTATTCGATTTTTTATTTTTTTTTTTTTTTTTTTTTTTTTTTTTTTTTTTTTTATTTTTTTTGACACATATAAGAAGCTACCACCTGGTGTGATCACTATGGTAACAAAACATGGTAAATGTTAACAACCACCTGTGATACCATAGTAGCATATGTCAGTAACCATATCTAACAACAACATCCTGGGTTTCCATGGTAACAAAGATAGCAGCATGTTAAACAAACCACTGGGATGACCAACACCAACAAAACATTGCAACATGTTAACACACCACCTGTGATGCCATAGTAGCAAACATAGTCGGATGTTAACAACCACCTGGGATTACCATTAGCAACTTATTAACAACCAGTTGGGATACCATAGTAATAACAGTAGGGAACATAGCTTAACAACATACCTGAGATACCATACAACACCAAAACATAGTGTCATGTTCACAACCACCTGGGATACTATACCAAACCAAACTTTAGCAATTTGTAAGAACAACCAACTGGGATGCCATTAGTAAACAAATGTAGCCAATATGTATAACAATCAACCTGTGCGGCGTACCAGAGCCAAGAAAACTCAGTAAACATGTTAAACAACCACCGGGGATAACCACGACACTGAACCTTACTACAACACATTAACAACTACCCCTGCGCTGTATTATAGCAACAGTCTGGCAACATCACTTAAGCAAAACCATTTTAGATCAACATAGCAAATGTCGTCAGCAACACCCTTTTCAGTCCACCTGGGATACCATAGAAGCAGGTGAATTTATGTAATATAGTATTGAACAAACATAGGTTACTATGGTAACAAACATAGCAGCATGTTGAACAACCACCTGGGATGACAAATCTAACATATTCATCACTGTTTCTAAAGTTTCGTTTTTCTAATTCTTGACATTATGACATTTGTCTTAAATTATAAACTATTAACTATTAAGTAGTTTTATAAATGTCATAGCTAAAACTATGAAAGACTGCAGTTCAAGATGATATTGTCATTGAGCGTTGTATGGACTTTAACTTTAAGTTTCAGAGCTGTTAGACCAACATTTTGCCAATTCACTGGACACAATTGGATACTCTCCATGCACAATGTATTTTAGATATTTGCTATACTTTCAATCTGTGCTTGAAAATAGAGATCTTAAACATTGGCTTATAGATTCTAGTTGCCATTAAACAGAGACTCATAATGTTTAGCTGCACGTGGAGCGTAGGCGGGAGTTGATAACCGCAGTGTTTTCCTTATATGTAGTGAAGGAAACAGACTCACAATGCTAATTCAAAATTTGAGCTTGTAATAAGGAGAGTACAGGCCGCATACTGGGACGCAGTTGTCCCAATTATAGGGCCTTCTATATTGTAGTGCTGTTTCTCGTTCTTTACTAAGGTGCAAGAACTACAAAACTCCATGATTCCAGATATCCCACCTATTGTCAAGGAACTATTGTTACACGGTCCCACCGATCCTAGGCCACAGTGTTCTCAGGTGCCTGTGACCTAGACCTTGGGTGGAAAAAAGGCCTTGGGTGATCTCCATTATGAAAAAATAAAAAAACACAATCGAACCCTGAATATCCCTGCTTGCATTTGCACCCTTCGTAGTAGCTAGGCGCTAGCTGTATTCCGCCTCTTTACATTCGCACTCTCTCTCTCTCTCTACTCTCTCTCGCTGTCTCTCTTTCCTCCCTATTCCTCAGGAATCCCGCCCGAACATTCATTCAGCATTTCTGAACATTGTCCCCTGTTTGTAAAGCGGATGAGAAAGAGGCCCAACGGCTAGGAAACCGCCAGGAGGGTTGCAAGAAAAACATGGTAAAACCATGAGACAGCGATGAATTCAAGCCCGGAGAGAAGCTGAAGTAGCAGGACATGTGGCTCGGGGTAAATATTAGCCGAGAAAAAACTTACGCGTGTAGTGAGGAATGACTACTGTTTATGAGGGTATGCCCGTCTCTATCCTTATTAATAAAACCGCCTTTGAGGGGGCTTGCAGACGTGAGAGAAAGAGAGAGAGAGAGGGAGACAGACGTAATCCATCAGACAAACAGACAGGCCTTCACAAGGAAGACTGGAAGTAAGCCGAAACATACTTTGTAGGAAGACGGTGTACGAACAAAGCTCGGCGTGGCAACAGTGGTATGGACGACAATTCCAAACTTTGGGATCACGTTTTCAAAGTATACGGGAAATCTGCTGTAACTTGGTTACAGATTTAGACCGGTTAAAACGATACAGTGGCCAGCACTCTACATCTTCATAGCTGTCAAATGATTTGTAGGTATAAAGAGTTAAGATATGTTAACGGAATTCATACTCCAAACTATAGGGGGTACAGATCACAAGAAACTTGCTGTGTCCATCCCTATCGTAGGAAGCCAAAGATAGTACAGACCCTCCGTCTCAGTATGGCATTAGAAGTAGTTTAAGACATTCATACTCCAAACAATAGGGGGCTGAATATCAGAAGAAAGCTGCGGTGTCCATCCCTATTATAGGAAACAAGGGAAAGCACAGTCCCTCCTTTCAAGTTTAAAGCATTAACAGCTGTGGCATCACAGTTTTGTGTGGAGACTTTAGTGAGCAATGTCAGATCAATGCTACTGTGTGCTTCTATTTATCGCACTTCAATTATCTTTTGTCAAACGAGTTTTTTGCCAAGCCACATTTGCCTGTTATACACCACCTCTGCCACCTATGCTCTGGACTTGATCTGAAACGCCACAAGAAAAGTATGTAGTGCCAATGCAAAGTCTGGGGAGGAGTGATAATAGTTCTGGGGTTATTTTCAGTCGTTTTGGTCTCTCATGGAGGAAACCACGTGGCGTGCAACGATCAGAACAGGAACTGTACCGTCTTTACAAATCCTCATCCAGTATCACATCAGGTATGGATATCAGGCAAGATGGATTCCTTCCTTCCCTCTCCAAATTCTGATTAGTAATATTCTGCGATGTGAGGCTGGTATGCACTCCGTATCGGACTGGTTGCACCGGTGATCGATGCACGATTGAAAACCTCAATTGTTGATGCTAGAACTCATATGCAAGAACCCCCCGGAGACATGGCAGACGTGTTGATGTATACCTTTGTTGACACATTTCAGGGCAGTTTGCAATGCTCTTCTCAGGACCTCCTCGCCTCTGATTCCTCTGTCCACCAAAGACTGATGCCGCAAATAATCGATGCCACCTCATCAGCATGAATAAAACATAAAGTACCACAGGGATAGCCACACATCTGAGATGAAAGTTGAGTTTTATTGCCGGTATGACGATGCTGAAGCGTTCCCTATTTCAGGGGGAAAGGATGGGCGAATCATCGCTCTGGCACTCCACTGGGTCCACCAGACAACATCAGAAAATTATACACCCTTCACGGAGGCACACAAGACTCAGCTCCTTGCGTGGCCAAGATGACCACAGCCTCAACAATACAAGATATGGTGGAGCATCGAACTTTATAGCGTCTGGGTTTGGCCGGGGCGACGGCCAAGATAAATGATATATTACGTGGTCTCTGCAAATTCCCAGGGCAATAAAACGGCACATAAACATATTAAGAGCATAAAGTGCTGTCAGAGGGAATAAGTTGGAGGTGGGTGGTGGGGGGGGGGGGAAAGAGTAGTTTGAGGATGTACAGGCAGAGGTGAAAAAGAAAGCAGGCTATACTGCCTACTGAAGGAAGATTTCTAAGAGATAATGATAATAATAAACAATGGTATGGGTAACAGAGAGACATTATTGTATTGGATCACGTAGCTGGGCCACTGATCGTAACATTAGCTTTTGGGGGTGGGCAGGGATGGAGGGGGGTGAGGTAAGTATGATAGTCCTACAGCCATTTCATTGTTATTCTACTAAAAGGTGAGCGATTTGCCAACTAGAAGACAAAATATACAAAAACAACACCAAATAGCAATACAGAGCCGTCCGAGTGCCTTTGACAGGGCCAATACTGAAATTGATACATACTGATTATAGTTCTAGCTCCATTAGCATTGGAGTTAACATTAAAGCATGCACATCGAGAACGATCCATAAATCCACAAACAAAATAAGAGCGGTGAAGAAGTCCAAAGAGTTATAGAAGCATGAGACCTTCAGAGTTAGTTACCATTTCTAGTACACAAATTTATTTCCCCACAATGTCATTCTATTAGCCAAGATTTATACTTCTCCACAATCATCACATCCCCTTCTCCTTTTCCTCTCATCTTTCTTTTTTTCCCTTCCTC
>JAMWET010004047.1:0-78626 GCA_024036415.1 Prochilodus magdalenae | reverse complement strand
AAGTACACAAAAAATGCTATAACCATATCTATATACACTCTATCGTCACTTTATTAGGTACACTCCTTGTTTTTACACTCATTGTCCAATTTCAACTCCACTTTATAGTTCTATAGTTCCAGACTGTAGTCCATCTAATTCTCTGTATACTTCATTACCCTGTTCTTCAATGGTTAGGACCCCCACAGGACCACCATAGAGCAGGTATTATGTGGGAGGTGGATCATTTTTAGCACTGCAGTGACACTGACAGGACGTTGCGGTGTCAGTATGTGTTGCGTTGGCATGAAGGGGATCAGACACAGCAGTGCTGCTAACGCTGGACCCTTTTGGATGCTATTGAGAAACTCGTATACACATACACATTCTCTAATAACCTCCTGAGACCCCAGCGTCCTCATATGAGGGCATTACATTTCTGCTTCTCTGCACCATGATACTTTTTAAAACGTTGACCCTTTGGCCTCATATGAGGACAATGTTTTTTACCAAAACAACTTCCTGTACAAAGACAACGTTTAGTTTTTATACCTGTTAGGTCCTACTAATCACAAATAGCTAGGAGAAATTAAAATTGCACACCAAGCAGGTCTGGAGGTTAAACTGAAAAACTATTTTATCAGGCAAAGAAGCATTTAAGCATGAAAACCTTATGTACACCACTCATTGTCAAAAGAACAGCTTCACCCAGAAGGAAGTGTGGGGTTGCAGTGCTGTTGGGAAGGAAGATAAAGGTTACCAGGAAAAATACATGATGATACATTTAGACTGATATGGTCAATATTTATTGAGCTACACATACAGAAGTAGCGTCTCTCAGTATGGCATCGAGCCACCATGATTGTTAACGCAACATACCAGACGTCCCAGCATGGAGTTGTAGAGGTTCCTAATGGAGTCCTGTGATAATCCATCCCATGCCGCTTGAATATTCTCACACAGTTCCTGCAGATTGTGCGGTAGGGGTGTAGGTGGAATGACACCAGTCCTTCTGGACATGTAACAACAAACGGTTCATATTGGTGCCCCCACACACAGATTCGTTGGTCGTCTCAAAAAGCGACAAAAGCGGGAATCGTCACTGAAGATAACCCCCTGCCATTCTGAGTCACTTCATGACAGTCTGGCACAACACCACTGCAGTCTTTGGTGATGTTGACGTGGTGTTGAGGAGAGTCGTTGTAACAGGGTGACTCATGGAGGCATCACTGCTCACTGAATGTCTGCAATCATGGCTCTTGGGTCGGTCAGGTACAGCAATAAAGCTTGTCCTTGCTTACGTAACAGTCCAACGTGAAATTTGAATCATTGGTATGTCTCACAATGTCAAGTCTACCCACCAAGTTTCATTCCTGTAGGTTGATTATTTCTTTGTGAAAGCCATTTTTTACAATGAGTGTATATAAAGAACTCCTGGTTTAAATAGTTCCATTATGTTTATTAAAGAACCCTGGAAGGACCATCATCTTTAAGAGTGAACCTTACATATTAATTTCATAGTTGTTACTGAACATTTCAAAGTCATGGTGTTAATAAAAGATTAAGTCTGGAGTTAAAGAAATTCATGCACATGCCCTCATTAACAGTAAATGCTACACCAGTGTTAATGTAATAATATTATTAAAGCAGCCCACCCGGTTCCAGTGTGAACAAATGATTTACGAATGTAGAAGATATTCAGGAACTTGGTATCCAAATAATTTGTAGTCCTTCTCATACAGTTTGTACAGCTTTCTCCTCCAGTCAATGGGGAGGTTGGGATACCAGGTCTTTGTCCAGTTCTCATCTGTTTTGTTTCCGCTCTTTCCCAAGTGGACAATGTTATCGACGTGGAGCATTCGCAGCAGGTGAGCCGCATCTTCTTCCATGGTCTCCATCTTCCCTATGAAGTCGTAATCAATCTGGCATGGATGGCACAAATGAATCATCTGTCTCCAGTGCTCATCCAGCCATTCATATTTCTCTGCTGGTATACTCAGTATGTACTGAATGAAGTTGGAGAAAGTTGGAACGATTCCAGCGGCTTTTGCTTCCTCTAAAGATTCTGGTGGATTAGAGATTGCGCCATATCTCTTTAACATGGGAATGCCGTAGCGCTTGTAAAAATACTCCTCGCCGCTTTGAAATTTATTTCTGTAGGCTGAAATCAGTCTAACAAAAGGTTCTCTGACAAACATGAACTTCTTGTACTGTTGAAGTTTCTGCTTCATCACCGTCCTGTCGTATTTGTTAAGGTACTGGATGGAGTTTCCATGAACGTGTTCCACAGGGATATCCAAAGGGTCTCTGTAAGGTACTCCATTCACCTTCAAGCTCTCACTTAGAACGATCATGATCCGCTTCCACTGGGTGCAGGCGACTTTTGGGACGTAGCAGTAGATTATTCCATGCCGGTCATCTACAAGCAGGTTCCCCAGTTCCCCATTAGGGATGTCATCAAATGTCTGCCATTTCCCATTGAAGCCTAGTGTACCATTACTGTCACACAGGTCATGAACGAGCTTCTTCCGGGCATACTGTCTGTGTTTGAGCTCCAGAGGAATCGGGCTTGAGTGGGTCTTCCACTCACATCTCCTGTTCTCCAGCTCTGGGTTCTCAAACAGTTCATCCTCTTCATCTGTCTCCTCATCGGAGTTTACAAATCCTTTCTTGACCAGGTTAAAGTAGCTGACATTTTTCGAATGTGGTTCAGAATATCCATGATCTGATCTGAAGAAAGAGGTTTTAGATGAAAGTCTGAAAAACCCTTTGGCATTTAATCCATCTGTCCAGTATCTGTTCACATACAAAATCAGACAAACGCCTGCCAGAGTTAAACCAACGAAGTAATGCCTCAGCTTCTTCATTTCAGTCGGAGAGAGGGAGAGACGAGGTTGTGAGCGTTATCAAAGTGGAAAGCTCTGATAAGTAGACGGGGTGGAGATCAGCTCTTCAGTTGGTGGAATTGTTAACCCTTTCATAACCTGCCTTCTTTTTGTTATTCAACTGCGCACCCTTCTGTTTTGCCTGATCATGTTCTTCAGAGTGTGTGCTTACGGTAACCCTACTGAAGTTTTATTGTCTCTAATTTAGGTATAAATTTGTGACAGTCTAGAGACTATATCTCCAGTTCCCTGCAGGCTGGCAATGTCATTCAGGGCTCCTAACGCTCTACTGACCGGTGGCTTTAGATTTTTAAAGGCCCTTACTGCATAGCATGTCCCTAGCCTAGTGTTTTCATCAATGACATCATCACTGATTAATTAATGCTAACTTGATTTTCATCACGTAACTGTCAACGTCAAAAACTCTGAGTCGTAAATCCTTAACACACAAATCTTTGTCTATGTCAACCCATAAACTGTGTAAGCCAGCTTTATTGAAGCCCCCGCCTTCCTCCTAGGAGCCTGCTTGACCACCCAGGGCAAACAAATTCACACTGGCACAGATAGATAGATAGATAGATAGATAGATAGATAGATAGATAGATAGATAGATAGATAGATAGATAGATAGATAGATAGATAGATAGATAGATAGATAGATTCACATACATTTCTTCTCTTGCTTCACAAACTGGTCAGACATTTCTTCCTCTAGCTCTTCTATAGCTCTTCTCATATACTTACTAATAGATCATCATTGTAGGCTTGTAACAGTAGTTATTCAAGGTTGTTCACTGTGACACACTTCTAACAGCAGTCACTGGTTCTCAGACTCAGACTTTCAGGTTGGTTTCTCATTGTTGCTCTCATAGGACTCTAATAGTTATTAGTTATGTGCTATTCTATTCAAAAAAATGTGTTGCTGGGTTTTTGGGTTGGCTTCCTGTCAGGAAGAAAGAACCAGGACCGACGCGTGCAGAGCTAAAAGTCAAATGGGCTTTATTAAGCACAAGAGTATTCAAGCACAGCAGCAAAACATGGAAAAAGGGAGAGACAAGGTCAAAGTCAGTGTACATACAGAGGTCAAAACCAGAGTAGACAAGCAGCGAGGCAAGCAAGGTGGAAGGGCTAGGCAAGAGAATAGTCAAGGCAACAAGAGAAATGTTGATAGCCAGAGAGTAGTTCAAGAGAGAAAGCCAACAAGGGATAAGCAAAAAGAAGAGGTCAAAGTCTCTGGGAAGTGGAGTCCAGGGGAGCGGAGGAATCAGGGAAACCCAGAAGCGTGACAGTTCCCCCTTTGAAACTTGGTTACTTTCAAGGTTTCATTGGGGAATTTGGATCTGGATTCTTTGTAAAGTGGCTTTGTGGCGATATCTGCAGTACAAGGTGCTACGTTAATAAACCATAACCTGACTTTCTCTTACTCCTTTATTATTCAGATATGTGGTCAACGGTTTTGACCAATACATTTACATTCCTGCTCATTAAGCATGCAGGCAGGCTGTAAAAGCCCCAATCAAGCCTCTCAGCCAAGTCTCACATAAACTGGAGGTATGTCTGGGTGACAGTTTGAGAAGCTATTCTACTGCTATAAAGTACACAGGCAGCACACAGCACCATGGTTTGAACACAAAGGATGTCTGTCCCTCTTACATGGATTCAGCTCTAGATCCAGCAGGAACCCTCCAGCAAGTAGACTGGGAAGCCTGCTGGCTAACAACTTTGCTCATTCAAAGCCAATAGCGGACCCCGTTGTGGTATGTATTAGTATAGACATCCAGCCTTAGTGTTATGGATGAAGTCATATAGGTCTTATTTTATCTTTTATCTGACCTCTTTATTTTTTGCCAGGGACTTGTGAAAAACCTAATGACGCTTACTGAGTTTCAAAAGAATCAAGGAATCAAAAAAATAAAAATCAAACTATATGTACTATATTAAATTACATAGCATCATATTCTCTTGCATGGCATCATACCAAAATGTGTTAAATCGCACTGCGTTGAATCATATCGTGTTTAACTAGTGACTGTTGGAATGGCCTTAGACTCAGTGATGGAGATGCACATCCCTAACATCTTCATGTTTCCTCTCACCAGTGAACACCAGTGTGTGTAAATATTTTGGAGAGCTATCGCCCAGTGAAACTATGCACTGTCTATTCATTCATTATGAATTCAGTAACTCTAAAACTGTGCCTGAGAGGCTGACCCAGGATTCAAGGCAGGGGATTAGAATCTTGTGATTAACAGCATCTAAAGCTGAACTACGATTCAAAAAAAGACTGTTTGAAAATAACATTAAGAAAGCAGGGTTTGAAACGAGTCTAAAATGATTTAGTATGGTTGGATCCATGTTACCTTTTTTAATAAAGGCTTCACCAAGGCAGTCTGACAAGTGTGTGGAGAAACACCTGTAGACAGAGAAGAGTTACGACTTCATTTTGAACACAGTCAGACACTATTTTAAGAAACGAAGCAGAAGAGGATCGGGATCACATGTGAATGAACTTTAATGTGTTTATAACAGCTGTAAGATCCTGGTAACTGATAACGAAGAAAGATCGTATCACTGGTACAGGTGGCTTATCAGGAGTGATATCGGAACTTGATCCAGCTCACTGAAATATGCTCTGTCTTTTTATTTTGAAAATGATTTCAAACTCACCCATAACATACGTCATAAACTCCAACTCATACATAAGGTACACAGAAACATTAGGATAACTCGGCCAGGCTATATACCTACTGGATATTGTCATAGCATTATTGTAAGATCTGCTCTTTGTGACTATCATATCGTACCTGCTGTTTAGTTTTATGTACCTGTATATCGTACCTGCTGTTTAGTTTTATGTACCTGTATATCGTACCTGCTGTTTAGTTTTATGTACCTGTATATCGTACCTGCTGTTTAGTTTTATGTACTTGCGTATCGTACCTGCTGTTTAGTTTTATGTACTTGCGTATTGTACCTGCTGTTTAGTTTTATTACAGTATGTGAATTCTATTTCAGACACATTTCTTCAAATATTTTTCCTGTTGGTTGACCATAGGTACACACCAGGGATTCATTTTCATTGCATACAAAGTAATTTCATAAGTACACTTATCTCGTGATCTGCTATGATTATGTTAATAGCTATTAACGCCAAGCTAATGAAGCATTCCCAGCTCTTTTGAAAGGTGAAAAAAGGATGTTGTTGGGAATTCCTCGTTCTATCAAGGCATAGGAAAGGATATCAAGCTAAATATATTTTTTTAAATGGCCATATAAGTGAAATCCATAATTATCCATTATGTTTTTTTGAATTGCTGCTGAAAGTGTGGGGTGTGCAAAAGAATTACAGCAAGTGGTGACAAAACTGCAAAAATATGAAACAATAAAATTTGGTAATGTTGGTGAATTTTACTCTTCTAACAATAGATAGCCAGTAGTGCAGCATAAGTAGTGTCACACACCTCTGGCTCAGAGCCTAGCTCTTGGAGACTTTATTTCCCAGGATACCTGGATTGAGCATGTGACCTCCAGCATGCAGGCGCAATCTATTCCAGATCGGCCTCACCCAGATTACTGATGGTTACCTCTAGTGGCATCAGCAGATCACTGCTTCTTCTGTTTCATATCTAAGATGTTTTTTTTTTCAGCTCTTTGTAAAGTATCGTACCTGTGTTTTCAGTCCACACCAAATCTTTCTCTCCTCTTCATACTCTGTTTTTTTTTTTTTTTTTTTTTTCACTTTTAACCTTTTTTTTTTTGAGTGTGTTTTTGGATATTTTGTATATGTTAGCATTCGCATCCACCCTTCACTTGTTTCTAAGCATGACTGTTTCTGCAACTTAAAAAAAAAAGGTCATACAGTATCTCATAATTATTTATGATTTACTTTCTCATCGTTCTGACTTACTTTCTCAAAATTATGACTTACTATCTCAAAATTATGACTTACTATCTCATAATTATGACTTACTATCTCAAAACTATGCCCTACTATCTCATAATTATGACTTACTATCTCATAAGTATGACTAACTGTTTCATTATTCTGACCTACTCCTAATTCTGACTCATACTGTGACTTAGCATTGATAATAATGACTTACCATCTCATAATTCCGACTTAAAATCTCATAATTCCGACTTAAAATCTCATAATTCTGACTTACTATGTTATAATTATGATCATTATGACTTACTATTTGTCCCTTTTCTCTTTAGTTGGCAGAAATTGACTTCCATTTATTTCTGACTTTGGATTGTGGTTTTGTAACTAACCCGTTTAGCCTCATCTGCCTGCATCATACATTGGCCCGAACCATAGGATTTGTGATTTGGCAAAGAGGGTCAAAATTGTGTGCATAATCTCAAAGTGTGTGGTGTTTCATTGTGGGTGGAGTTTCTAATCTGGGGGCCAGGACAAGGACAAAGCGATCTTAAATATTTTTCATTGTGTGTGGGGTCTCTTACATTTGCAAAGTCAGGTTAGGTCCCCGATTCAGGAATTTAAAAGTCCTGTAGAATGAGCCAGGAATTAGCCAGATAATATACCCATCGCCTAAAAAATAGTTGCACCCAGAAGAATCAGCTGGCAGGAATGAAACTTGGTGGGTACGTTGGACATCATTAGACATGCGAATGATTCAAGTTTCACACTCATATTTTAATCAGAGCCTCCAGAACACCATTCCCATAATATGGAAAACAGCTTATGTCCTTTCTTTATAGAATAGTCAAGACATATGGGATTTCATACTAATACCGCTGTATATCCAATCTTTAGATTCTTGACATTTTTAGAATCTCAAGTCTGTGTGGTGGAAATTTTCTAAATAAGCAGAAATCAGTAAAATCACAGAGTCACAGTTAATGCTCCAAAGTAATATATTTATTACAAAGCTTTCGGCCGGGGAGAAGCTCCTGGCAAATACCCAGAGATCTACGAAGGTTGACCAAGTTACAAAAGGTTATATATCTCCCCAATGGGGTGTTGTCACCTTCCATTGGTTCACAGAAGACAAAGAAGTTTAAACGCATTGGTTACACCTAACTGTTTTATGAATAAACAACAGAGTGTTAGCATACGTGCATAATTAATGAAGAGGAAGGAAGCTCAAATATGGTTTTCAGAGGCCCGTTACACCTGGAGATTTCCAGACCAGTTGATATGCAACTTCGAGGTCACTTGAACAGTAACTCACTGTGGCCAGTATAGAGAAAACAGACAAGGCCTAGACTGAGGACCGGAGGAGTAGCTAGTTTGCTCCACTTCGAATGACAGGAAGTAACTGATTTGTGGTCCCTTCCATACGGGGCAGTGAAAGTCCACCTGAAAGTTATGATTTAGTGCCTAAGCCTATTAGTATGTTAGTCAGCATATAATATACTAAGAGAATTAAGTTAATGGAGTACATATGGTATATATGAGAGATAATAATCATCTGACTGTGTATTGATCTCGAAACCACATCTGCTTAAGTTAACTAAAACAGTTACTAGTGCCAACGATTCCACTCCAAATAATACATTTTAAGTGAGACTGGTTTACATCAGCTCATACTGCCACATCAGCATCTATACTGGTAACAAATGATATTATCAGTTCAGTGCCGGAATGTGAGCTGGTGTATGTACATTTCCGTGGTGTCATTTTGAGTGGAGTCAGGACGGTTACATGACAGTCTAGGATTCTGGAATTGACTCGTTTTCCTTACCTCCTTTGTAAATCCAGGACTTGTATTTAAAGGAGGATCAACTGTGTTTGAGGTTCACTGTTGGAAGTTCAACAAACCAACCTGGAAGATAGGCAGGTGTTACAGTCAGCTCAGTGCTCAGAAACAACACTAAAGTAAAGACATTAATAATTAAAGAAATTCAGCTGTACCTTGGGGTTTTCCTTAAAGCTCCCCCTTCGTCTGTTAACATTGCGGTTGGTCCATGAATGCCATGAGCAAATACTAGCCTGTGCTTTCTTAGATTAGATTAGATTCAGCTTTATTGTCATTGTGCAGAGTACAGGTACAGAGCCAATGAAATGCACTTAGCATCTAACCAGAAGGGCAAGTACAGTATTATTTACATAAAGAGCTGTAATAATAAATATATACATATATAAGCATATCTATATACATATATATGAATGTATAAGAGCAGCATTTACAAATGAATGTTTGAACTGTAAGAGTAGTGCAAGTAGACAGTATGTACACAATAACAATAACATCTGAGGTAGAGATAATATGAGAACAGTATGTAAACATAAGTATACAATATGTAAACATGAGTATACAGTATGTAAACACAAGTATACAGTATGTAAACATGAGTGTACAGTCTTTAAACATGAGTATACAGTATGTAAACATGAGTGTACAGTCTTTAAACATGAGTATACAGTCTGTAAACATGAGTATACGGTAGGCTTGGTGATGAATAAAGTGCATTAACAGTACAGAAGGTGCGAGGATGCAGTAGAGGGAGTGCACTGTAAATTAAAGTGTCTGTGCAGCGTTCATGAGACACACAGCCTCATGAAAAAAACTGTTCTTAAGTCTGCTGGTGCGGGAGCGGAGGCTCCTGTATCACCTGCCAGATGGGAGGAGGGTGAAAAGACCATGATTCGGGTGGGAAACGTCCTTGATGATATTCCTTGCCCTGCCCAGGCAGCGCTTGCGATAGATGTCCTGAATGGTGGGTAACTGGGTGCCTGTGATGCGTTGAGCCATTTTCACCACCCGCTGGAGTGCCTTGCGGTCAGTAGCGCAGCAGTTGCCGTACCATACAGACGGTGGTGAGTATGCTCTCAATGGTACAGCGGTAGAAGTTCACCAGGATCCTGGGTAAAAGGCTGCTGCGCCTTTTTGACCAGAACTGAGGAATTCAGAGACAGGAGAGATCACTGGAGATGTGGGTGCTGAGGAACTTGAAGCTGGTCACCTGTTCTACTGCAGCTCCGCTGATGTAGACTGGTGGGTGAGCCTGGCTTCTAGACCTCCTGAAGTCCATTATGATCTCCTTGGTTCGTGTACAACTTCTCGGATTTAGCCAAGGAAGGCCCTCCTCCCAATCACGTTCAACACAATAACAACAAAGTAGAGAAGTCAGGGTTTCATGGAAGCGTTAGAGAAGACCTTGGCTCTGTGGATGATAAGCACTATAGTAATGATGTAAAAAAATTTTAGGACATACCTTTGGTTCCCAGATCCGACTGTATAACCTTAGGAATACCGAAGTAGATACAAAATCAGTTAACTCCTTTAAAATGGACTTAGAAGTCATTGACCTCAAAGGTGGGCTGCAGGATAACATGTAGACTGACATGTGATTGTGTGTAAATAACAGTGCCCTGCTGTAAAACGAGGTAAAGAACCAACACAGCACCTACAATCAGTGGTTCTAGCCGGAATAGGGAACCAGGGAGCCTCCGGTTTGGTTTTCCAGGCATTTGACAAACATACACTATACAGAGAGAAGTATTCACTCACCCATCCATATCATCACCACAGGTGAATAAAACCAAGCACCTAGACATGCAGACGACTTCTACAGACATTAGTGAAAGAATGAGTCACTCTCAGGAGTTTGAAGCTTGAAGGAGACTGACAGGACTGAAGGAGCAGATCTGATGGAGCTTAGTGATGGAGAAGAAGGTGAGGGAGAGAAAGAAGCTGAAGGAGACTGACAGGACTGAAGGAGCAGATCTGATAGAGCTTAGTGATGGAGAAGAAGGTGAGTGAGAGAATGAAGCTGAAGGAGACGGACAGGACTGAAGGAGCAGATCTGATGGAGCTTAGTGATGGAGAAGAAAGTGAGGGAGAGAAAGAAGCTGAAGGAGACTGACAGGACTGAAGGAGCAGATCTGATGGAGCTTAGTGATGGAGAAGAAGGTGAGGGAGAGAAAGAAGCTGAAGGAGACGGACAGGACTGAAGGAGCAGATCTGATGGAGCTTAGTGATGGAGAAGAAGGTGAGGGAGAGAAAGAAGCTGAAGGAGACTGACAGGACTGAAGGAGCAGATCTGATGGAGGTTAGTGATGGAGAAGAAGGTGAGGGAGAGAAAGAAGCTGAAGGAGACTGACAGGACTGAAGGAGCAGATCTGATGGAGGTTAGTGATGGAGAAGAAGGTGGGGGAGAGAAAGAAGCTGAAGGAGACTGACAGGACTGAAGGAGCAGATCTGATAGAGCTTAGTGATGGAGAAGAAGGTGGGGGAGAGAAAGAAGCTGAAGGAGACTGACAGGACTGAAGGAGGAGATCTGATGGAGGCTAGTGATGGAGAAGAAGGTGAGGGAGAGAAAGAAGCTGAAGGAGACTGACAGGACTGAAGGAGCAGATCTGATGGAGGCTAGTGATGGAGAAGAAAGAGGCTCACAGCATCACCAAGCGCAATACAAAGTGTCGAACGTACTGGTGTACAGCACCATCACTGGACTCTAGAGCAGAGGAGACGTATTATCTGCAGTGACCAATCACACTACCTGTCTGACTGCATTGTGACGAGTGTAAAGTTTGGTGGAGGGGAATTATGATGTGGGGTTGTTGTTCAGGAGCTGGGTCGGCTGCTTAGTTCCAGTGAAAGGAAGTCTTAATGCTTCAGCAGACCAAGAGATACTGGACTATTTGATGCTCCCAACCTTATGGGCACAGTTTGGAGACAGCCCCTTCCTGTTCCAACATGACTGAGAATCAGTACACACAGCAAGGTCCATAAAGACTTGGATGGAGGAACTTGACTGGCATGAACAGAGTCCTACCTCAACCTAATAGAACTCCTTTGGGATGGATTAGAGCAGAGACCACAAGCCAGGTCATCTCATCCAACATCAGTGTCTGATCCAACAAATGTGCTTCTGGAAGAATGGTCAGAAATCCCATAAACACATTCCTAACCCTCGTGGAAAGCCTTTCCAGAAGAGTTGAAGCTGTTAAAGCTGCAAAGGGGGAAAAACATCAATGTTAAACCCTACAGATGAGGTTTGTATGCGTGTGAAGGCAGACGAGCAGATAGTTCTGGCAATAAACATGATTTAAGGTAGGTAGCAGTGTCCCTTGGTAGGCCAAACTAAATGTCTAATTATCCGGTTGTGTGTCTGTTTACTGTCCCATGTTTTAGTACATGGTTTAATGGGCATCTCCTTAAATTTCATGGGAACAACCACCTGTGTAAAGTCGTCTCAAATAACAGTCAGTTTTTTACACAGTGAACTGTTTCTCGGAAAGTACTGGGCTGACGGCTCATCAGGAGCGGCACACAAAAAAATTCCTGTAAGGAACATCAAGTTTTTTGTCCATAGAATTAAAAGTCATCACGAGATTCAATAACGTAGACGTATCTTCGCCCTTAAGCTCACATTCCTCATCTCCAGGGTGTTTCCCGGCAAACTCCCGTTACTACCGTCTGTAGCACTCTCTAGTAAAGGAGCAAGAACATCATCTCCCTCCACTATCTCCGAAACACTGGACCAAACTGCTTCTCCAAGGTCTCACCAGTGGCAGGAAAGGGTGTGCTACATGTACCTTATCTGGATCTACAGCTTTACGTTGCCTCATTTATCACACTTCCTGACATCACAGGACGGAAATACATCAGGACATTTTTGGAGCACACTTTTCTTGACCTGCAGTCACGATGGGCTCATATACAGGGAATACCAGGGGTTCCCTGTCTGAAAGGAACTGGAAGAGATGAACGTACTCTGACTTCAACACTACCAGTAACAAGGCTAGAAAAGACAGACCCACCTCAATGAACACCTGAAGCAAAGGAGAGCCAAAAAGACAGAGAGCGACACAGGAACGGGGAACCAATCAAGGTGGCACCCTGCTCAAACCCACACTGTGCCCACAGGCCAGACCGGGCACTAACACACAGGGTCGTAACACAGGCTAACAAAAGATGCATAGAAACATATAGGCTATGGTCTGTAATTGTGGAACTACAAAGTGCACCTATATGGTACATGGTTGATACGATGTACGGTGAGTGTAGGTACAGGGAGGTGTATTTAATCAGGTGTAGGTTGGTGTATACCATGTATAATACACCATAATAAACGTAGAATGAATTGCCATCTGGTCTCAGCATTGACTACAATATAAACTCGCATTTCAATTGGCTTGCATCCACATGGAGGAGTTAAGCATCCAGGTAGAGAACAGAACACTGGCGCCCCCTGGTGGAAATCTTCTACACCACTTATTCTTTCTCACCACCTTGTCTTTGTCATACTGAGCCTCCCGAGTTTTTTGACATGTGTCCTTGTCTATTATCCACCCACAGAGGCATCACTAGAGCTCCATTCACAGGGGGACTATGGCAGCACTGTGGGTGGGGGAGCAGGGGTCTCACTGAGGAAGGGTCAGTGTCCATCATAATATGATTATTATAAGCATTAAGGGTGATAACTAGAAAACACAGAACAAGTTTTAACACCACTCTTTTAGCCCTGACTAAACAATGGTGCTGAAGTCTCGGGTGGTGTGATCAGAGTGCGAGTTTGTGTTGAAGGCATCTTTAATAAGTTGTAGTGTTAAATATGATTCATACCTCACTAACCTCCATCACTAACCTCCATCACTAACCTCCATCAGACCTGCTCCTTCAGTCCTGTCAGTCTCCTTCAGTTTCATTCTCCACACCTCTTTCTTCTCCATCACTAACCTCCATCAGATCTGCTCCTTCAGTCCTGTCAGTCTCCTTCAGTTTCATTCTCCACACCTCTTTCTTCTCCATCACTGACCTCCATCAGATCTGCTCCTTCAGTCCTGTCAGTCTCCTTCGGCTTCAGTCTCCACCCCTCTTACGTCTCCATCACTAACCTCCATCAGATCTGCTCCTTCAGTCCTGTCAGTCTCCTTCAGCTTCATTCTCCACCCCTCTTTCTTCTCCATCACTAACCTCCATCAGATCTGCTCCTTCAGTCCTGTCAGTCTCCTTCAGCTTCATTCTCCACACCTCTTTCTTCTCCATCACTAACCTCCATCAGATCTGCTCCTTCAGTCCTGTCAGTCTCCTTCAGTCTCATTCTCCACTCCTCTTTCTTCTCCATCACCAACCTCCATCAGATCTGCTCCTTCAGTCCTGTCAGTCTCCTTCAGCGCCATTCTCCACCCCTCTTACGTCTCCATCACTAACCTCCATCAGATCTGCTCTTTCAGCTTCTTTCTCTCCCTTACTTTGTTCTCCATCACTAACCTCCATCAGATCTGCTTCTTAAGCCTGGTCAGTCTCCTTCAGCTTTTTCTATTTCCTACTTTCTTCTCCATCACTAACCTCCATCAGATCTCCTCCGGCAGTGCTGTTAGTCTCCTTCAGGTTCTTTCTCTCCCTCACTTTGTTCTCCATTGCTAACCTCAATCTCCTCCCTGCCCCTCAGTCACAGCCTTTCACTCTTTCACAGTTAAGTGAAGTTAAACAAGTTGTCTGGTCAAATAGCTAGCTAGCTAATGTTAGCTTTAGCCTAACCACTTTTTACCTCAGTAAACCCAAAGTTAGCTACCAACAAATAACCAAGTAAGAACCTGGTAACAGCTATACTGACTACAGATCTGTATTGTAGGGGGACATGTTCACTCTCTGTCTGCTCACTGTTCCACTATGTATGTTATAGATTATGAATTATGTTTTTTTCACTGAGCTTTTAGCCAAAATCTCTTTAGCTTCAGAGACCCTCCCCCAGGTTCCTATTGAATTTGTGCATGGGGGTGAATTCTCTGTCCTGTCCTGAGCACACCATTCCCATTTTGAAAAGGCAGAGCAAAGCAATGTGCAACAAAATTATGGAGAATGCTTCACCCTCAGTCAGCAAGCTTCTGTCTATGGACTAACTACAGCCTCCAGGCTGTAACTATACCTGGGATACTAAAACTGGTAGGTCTGTGTTTGGTCTGGTAGTCTGGACAAACTACAGCTGCAGCACTGGTCTGCCTCAGGGTGGTGCTGTAGCAATAACTGGTTTACCCAATCAGTTCCTCTTTGCCTCCAGGCTGTAACTATACCTGGGATACCTCTAAAACTGCTTCAGCAAATTTGTACATCTAAACACCTTCCTGATTTTCCCAGGAGTTTGGAGGAAAGACTGAGACTGAAGGCTGTAGAGTAGATATGCTAGATCTCAGTTAATGTGTAGGAGACCCACCAGACTAGGAAAGAGCATTTCCAGAAGTGTTGCTAGGCCAGTGCTATGGTATTCTGGGCTGTTGCTAAATTGTTGCTAGGCCAGTGCTATGGTATTCCGGGCTGTTGCTAAATTGATGCTAGGCCAATGCCATGGCATTCCAGGTTTTTGCTAAAGATATAAGTAGGCCAGTACTATTGGATTCCAGGTGGTGCTAAATTGTTGCTAGACCAGTGCTATGGTATTCCGGGCTGTTGCTAAATTGTTGCTAGGCCAGTGCTGGGGTATTCCGGGCTGTTGCTAAATTGTTGCTAGGTCAATGCCATGGCATTCCAGGTTTTTGCTAAAGATGTAAGTAGGCCAGTACTATTGGATTCCAAGTGGTGCTAAATTGTTGCTAGACCAGTGCTATGGTATTCCGGGCTGTTGCTAAATTGTTGCTAGACCAGTGCTATGGTATTCCGGGCTGTTGCTAAATTATTGCTAGGCCAGTGCTGGGGTATTCCGGGCTGTTGCTAAATTGTTGCTAGGCCAGTACTATGGTAATCTGGGCTGTTGCTAAATTGTTGCTAGGCCAGTACTATGGTATTCTGGCCTGTTGCTCAATTGTTGCTAGGTTAGTGCTGGGGTATCCTGGGTTGTTGCTAAATTGTTGCTAGGCCAATGCCATGGTATTCCAGGTTTTTGCTAAAGTTGTTAGTAGGCCAGTACTATGGTATTCAACACAAATGGTAACAACAAGCCAGAGTGCTGCAGTACTCTGGGTTGTTGTTAAAGTGTTGCTAGACCAGTGGCAAAGTATTCTGGGTTGTTGCTAAAGTGGTTCTAGGCTGTAGCTTAGGTATTCCAGTTGATTGCTATGATGTTGCAGGTCCATTGCTATGCTGCCCAAGGTCCACAGTATAAACTGACATATCTAAAAAGACTTTTACCATGTGTGCCAAAAAAACGCTAAAAGCTAATTCAGCTACAGTGTTTCCTGGTTGTGATGGTAGGTGCCATCCTGTGACTGTAAAATGTTCTTTGGAGTGTTAGAGTTTCCCAGGTTCTGAAAGAAAGAAGTACTAATTAACATGCTTCCTACAGGAGACACCTGCCGGGTGACATGGCTCGTTGGGCTTCTCTGTCCCTATATTATCATTATATGAGATTCTTTAATAAAATCACAGTACATGTTGATCCTCTAGATGGAGACATTGTTCACATGCTCCCAACCAAGCTCAGTTGTGTCCTAAGCCTGAGCAAGCATAAATAGTGAGTATGTAAGTATGAAGAGTGTTTAAGATTAAATGTGTAAAATGTGTAAAAAAAAAAATTTTTTTTTAAATACACTTACAGAAAATTGCAGATTTTTATTATTGAATTATTGGATTGAATTATTAAAATAATATTATTGAATTATTACATTTAAACAACTTCAATTAAGTTGAAAGTTTAGCAGATAAAACCAGTCATTTAGTATTTTTATGAGCCAGGGCTAAAACATTTTTAAAAACTTCTTTTAATGTATGAACTTAGATGTAGACGGACTGCTAAACTTTTGATGGTAGATGGATTTTTACGATCCTCTTTCGTGAGTTCACGTTTGCCAAGTTACAGTTGTATTTGCATAACAGTGTGGCTGATAAACCATTAACCTTGGCGTGCCAAAAAGAGTCAACACAAAGACGGTGAGTACATCAATATGCAAATAGATGAAACCAGAAGTCAATGGGAAAGATGAAACTCTGCTGCCAGTATTTTGCTGTAATTTTTCAAAACAATGTTGTTGTTTTTTTATCTATTTTTATTATTAATTTTTATAACATAAAAAAAGTATTTTTGGTGTAATAAATAATTTTTCCACATTATATATGAAACTACTGAAACTAATTCTTATAAACATTCATTCTTAGATTTGAGTGACCCAAAATGAATGTTTCATAATTAAGATTTAGCATCAAAGCACAAGCATTTTAGTCTAAAGTTTAAGTCAGTTCATAACACACTTCATAACGGTGGGTGAGGCGCAGCAGATACCACTACCTACCAAGAAGCTACAGTCCCATATGGGAGACTGGGTTTCGATTCCTGGTCTGGGTGACTATGCTGTGCCACACCAATCCCTTGGGCGAGACTCCTAATCAATACGATTAGCCTTGTAAGTCGCTCTGGAAAAGAGCGTCAGCTGATCAATGTAAATGTAACACTGCTGAGGCTATTCCGAATGGTAGTGCCTGTTACAGAAAGTGAGAATTTTAGCTCATTATGAACAGAACTCAAAACGCTAGTCTGTACTTCACTAGCAAAGAGATTTGAACGGATGCACACATGGAAAAATAATCATATTCATTCATTTAGTGCAAAAAAAGAATTGAAGTAAATATGTGTTTCCATAGCGACAATTCCTCATGCTACACAATGATTTTCAGATTTTAAGACACATTTACTTCAAAACATAGGAATCTAACTGCTCACCATGTGGCTATGAGGGACTGGGATGCAGTCTCACCTCCTGCTCTAAAAGAGTTATGGGTGTGGCTAAAATAAGGCGCCACCTATGGACCAAAACGTGTTGTGTTTCGGTAATGACAGTATTTTTCGTTACACTTAAAATGTAAATTCTAAATCTTTAATATAATCATTCTATAAATCTAAAAAAAAATTTACCAACAATGAATAAAATACAAAATTTTTTAATTTTTTCAGAAGTGTAAATTTAGAGGTTTCTATGAGGTTTATGATTGGCACCTCCCATTTGAAAATATGCTAATTATTTTAATACATGGCCTTGGATTAAATGAATACATAGATCATAACTTCATCTGAATATCTGAATGAGGTCTGAATACTTCATTGTACTTTAATGGCTGTTTCACTGCAGGACCCCGGTTTGAACTAATCAAGTGTGTGTGTGAATTCACCTTGTCATGCTCTCCTGGACACTGAAAGTGAATCAGCTCTGCGGCTCCAGTGTGGCGCTCCTCTCCAGAGGAACGCTTGGTGTTTTAAGCTGCTCTTTTATGGTTTTATTGCTTTTATGGAAACTTGATGGTGATTCCCCTGAACTTTTAGGAGAAGTAGAATTACACATAAAGGAGGCATGGGATACAGGAGAGAGAGGTCAGTTGCGGATGAACATGAGTCTTGGCTAATCTGAGGATGTCGTATGGCTATCTAGAACTCTACCAAAGACTCCATGTGACATTCTTTAGGTCTTGTTTCCAGGAGAAACATGTGAGCAGCAGGAGACCTCACTAAAGTCCTCTCTGTCTTTCTCTCTGATGTCAGTGTTGTCTGGGATAAGTTGTGTAGTAGGTCGTTTATTATTTTGGGGAATATTAACAATAACTGAGAACTACACACGCGTGTTAGGAGAACCTATGACAAACCTAACAGATGTTTGAATCAGTTTGAAGTAAGTCAAAAGGCTGTGCAGATGGTTGATGGTTAAAATTTGACCGTTCCTATACATGGTAGAACCTTCTCTAGGGTCACTTCCTCAAGTTATGATCACTCTACGTTTGATCTATAAGAAAAACTTTATTACATGCTCCGGAATTAAGACCTGACCATAGCTTTGATCAAGGTGTTTTGAACTGCTTCAGAAGGATTCTTTTAAATCAATAATAATTCAATAAACCATTTTAGGTTCATTTAAAATATATTTTTATTTTAAAATATTTTTACATGCAGCATGTTTCCTTTAATACATTAACCAAATTCGTGGCACAGTAAATCAGTAGTGTCAGAACATTACAGTTCTATTTAAATGTGATTCCTTTTTGAAGACGATCTTAAATTAGACTTTTAAATTAAAATGCGCTTCGTGATCATGATTAAGACCCCTTTGTTTTGCTTCATACCACTGGCTTGTGCTGCAGTCGGAGCACTGGGCAGTGAGTTTTGCATCTGCTGGAGTTCATGCCAGTGCAACACTGGTGTCAGAGGTGGGATAGCACACTTTCAATGGGCTAGACGGTCGAAGCAGTGTGGCAAGGGATGGGAGCAAAGACTGTTGAAGAAGTAAGTTAGACAACACCTGGACAGCGGTGAGGACTGTGCTCCAATTCTGTCAGGCCACTTCAGACAGCTGACCTTAAACAGGTTTCATAACATTTGGTGTTTACTACTTCCTATTTAGCCCTCATACCATCAAACATCAGTACATCTGTCATATTACACTAATCGTCAGAAGAATAGCTTCATCCAGAGGGAAGTGTGGGATTGCAGTGCTGTTGGGAAGGATGGAGTTGTAGAGGTTCCTAATGGTGTCCTGTGATAATCCATCCCATGCAGCTTGAATATTCTCACACAGTTCCTGCAGGTGGTGTGGTAAGGGTGGAGGTGAAGTAACACCAGGCCTTCTGGACCTGTGACACGTAACAACAAACCGTTCATCCTGAACACAGTGCCTCCACACACGGATTCCTTGGTCATCTCCACCAAGGGCATCTCCTCTGTCACAACACCGTTGCAATCTTTGGCGACGTTGACATGGTGTTAGGGACAGTCATCGTAATGATGTGCGTGCATGTAGCCCTGCATCGTGCAGCCGTCTGCCAATGGTGCTGGCACAGGATGACTCATGGAGCACATCACTGCTCGCTGAATGTCTGCAGTCATCGCTGTTGGATCAGTCAGGTACAGCAATAAGGCCTGCCTGCCCTAAATTATACACGGCGCCAATACCATATAACGGTATTTCTCAACCCTGGTCTTGGAAGCACCCTGTCCGGTGCTTTCCCTGCTCCCAACACACCTGATTCAACTTATCAGCTCATTAACAAACTCTTTCAGAGTTGCAGGAGGTGTTAAAGCAGCGAATCCACTAAAATGTGCAGGGCAGGGTGCCTCAGAAACAATGCCATAGAACATGGGCATTCTATTCTGGTCTTAGAAATCAATTCTCAAGGGGTTAGCTTCAACCCCAATCTACCCCACCTGGTTCAGTTAACAAAGGTCTTCAGGGGCATCTCAAGATTAGAGCCAGGTGTGCAGGCCAGGTGGCCTCCAGGACAAGGGTTGAGAAACACTGACCTAGAATCGTGGTGCTCAATCCTGGTCCTAGAAGCTACCCTGTAGAATTTAGCTCCAACCCTAATCTACCTCACTCTGGTCAGTGAACCCTGGAAGTCACTGAAGATTAGAGCCAGGTGGTAGTTCTCCGGGATCAGGACTGGACACCCCCACCACAGGGGAACATTTTTGGTTCACTAAAGCAAGCTTCCCCATCACCCCTGGCTCATTAACAAACCCCTTCAGAATTGCGGGGGGGTGCTAAATTAGGGGACACAACTTTACTTTAAACTGCCCTATTGGATCACATTGGACATGTTTGTGAGTGTGGACCTTTCTAATGACCTTTCACACGACGTAAAGGTCCAGTTTTAGGTCATAGCCACAAAACAACAAAGAAACATACCAGTCACTTGTTGCAAAGATGAAACTAGAAACACCTGGCAAATGAGGGGGGAGCCAGATGCACACAGGTGGAAGGTAGGTGGGACTTGGGAAGAGACATTGGAGGAGCCTGGAGAGTATAGACTTAGGGCAGGTAAAGTGTGACAGGAATACATTCGCAATAGATGTGTAGTTGGGACATTAATCATATCATGTTCAAAACCAGTTTGGTCAGTGCATACGTTAGCATGAGAGGGACTGCCACTATTGAGCACTCCACATATTACTTACATGTGAACTTGAACTTATATGTCCCTGAGGCTCCCTCCTGCTGGTCATAGATTCCCAGCACCTGGTGAAGCGATGAGCATGCAAAGGCTCTTACAGCTTTCCTTACTTCTGGTAACTTTCTCATTGGCCTTTGTGTGTTATTGGTATTTAGATGCCCAGGAAAACAAGTTGTCTCTCATCTCCGGACATGGGACCGCTCTGCGACGGTGTCCCAGCCAGCCTGAAGACAAGTTCTCCTCCACCTATGACTACGGCTGCTCCAGAAATGATGGACCTGAGGCTCCGAATCAGGATTTGGAGGGTGTTGAGGCCACAGGGCACATGAGGCTGGAGTTGCAGGACCTCCAGCGCAGACAGTACGCCAGAAAGAAGTTGATCCATGACATGTGCAGACACAATGGGACCTTGCGTTTCATGAAAAAGGCCACCATCAATGACATTCCAAATGATCAGCTGTCAAACCTTATAGTGGATGACCGGCACGGGATAATCTACTGCTACGTCCCGAAGGTGGCGTGCACAGAGTGGAAAAGCATTATGATCTTCCTGAGTGAGAGTCTGAAGGTGAACGGCACTCCCTACCGAAATCACTCCGACATTCCCAGAGACCTCATTCACGGCAACAGCATCATATACCTCAACAGGGCGCGCAAAACTGTGATGAAGTGGAAGATCCAGAAGTATTAAAAATTTCTGTTTGTCAGGAATCCTTTCGTCAGGCTCATTTCTGCCTACCGGGACAAGTTTGAAAAGGAGAACAGCTACTTCTATAAGTTCCTGGCCGTCCCGATCATGAGGAGGTACAGCAAGCTCTTCCCACCGGCCAGCGCAGAGCAAGCTCACAAGGCTGGGATACGGCCGTCCTTCTCTGACTTCATCCGGTACATTCTGGACCTTCCGGAATATGATGGAAGCGCCTTTGAAGAGCACTGGAGACAGGTGTATCACTTGTGCCATCCGTGCCAGATTGAGTATGACTTTATTGGGAAAATGGAGACCATGAATGAGGATGCGCTGCACCTGCTACATTTACTTGACGTTGACCACATAGTCCATTTTCCGCCAGGCACCGGCAACAGAACGGAGGAGAGCTGGATAAAGACCTGGTTTAGCAGCATCCCTGTCGGGTGGAGGAGAAAACTCTACAAGCTTTACCAGCCAGACTTTGATCTCTTTGGATACTCACTCCCTGACAACTTCTATGAAAATGCTACTCCTACTCAAAGCACTCTTGAAGTACGGAGAAAAGGGTAATGTGTTGTTTACCTAATAGCCTGGGCTAAAAAAGAGGCATCTATGAAGCGGTATATGTGTCTTCTATGATATATGACCCAATCATGTTATACTGGAATAGCTGGAATTGGTACAATATCAAGGTTTCTACTAGTCCCTGCTTGATCAAAGATTTTTATTGGGGACCCTTTTTATTTTTTCATATTTTAATGGGTATGGGTTTTATTCTTTGTACCAGTACACTGACTAGACAAACACAGACAAACATTGCACTTAAAAAGTTCTGAACTTACCAGGAAAATCAACCAGAGAGATGGGAGGAAAGAACGTTCTAGACCAGGGCTGCTCAAGGTGTAGCCCACAGGCCAAATCCGGCCCATAAAGACATTGGTTTTGGTCAATGATCGAAATATCCAGATATTCCAGATTTTGGGGGAGGGGGTCCCGTGTTGACTTGTTAATCCAGCAGTGGCTGGCTGCTTCCTCACCATAATGACACTTCAAAGGCAATGGCATAGTTTAGGTCTAGTACTAGTCTTTCCACCAACCTCTTGACAGATCTGCAAAGTGTTTCAGAGTTACCCTGGGCATATTCGTAGATGCTAATTTGTAAAGGACCAACTGGGTGAACCAGTTTGGTACCCCGAGGCAGATCAGTCCTACAGCTCATTAAAATTAGAACTAAACTGGGACCTATTTACCAGGTGTGCTTGCACACAGAAGAAACAGAACTTCCCATTTAACAAATAGATGAAGTAAAAACACACACATACACAACAGGGGGGAGTGAGCACCCTTGCCCATGGGCAGCCCTATCCATAATGCCCAGAGAGCAGTTAATGGTTAAGTAAGCACTACTCAAAGACTCTTCAATCAAGTCCTTTTGATTCAGGGGATCAAACCGCCATAAGGCTGGTTCCCTAACCTCTAGCCCACAAATTAGCTCAAGGGGCCCACCCCCAACGCCCAAGCCTTAAAGAGGCAGGTAAACAAGGATCTTTGCCCTGAATTTGTATATGAGCATCTATTTCACCCAAATGCACAGCAAACCCTCAGGATAAGGGTTTTTTTTAAGGAACCCCTACAGTTTTGATTTTGTGACTTTCAGGGGCCACAAGAGGATAATCAGGGGTTTCCAGACCCCCCTGTATTTTGCATTTTGGTATTAGCCTAACAGATTGAAGTCTAACAGAAGTTGCTGTAGTCCCACCCCTTTACCCTACTTGAGAGCAAATATAGATTTTAGACTGTATTAAACTTGAAGATAGATTTAAAGCTGACCTGCCTTCATTATGTGTATGCAGTTTTGTCTTTTTTGGCCCTCAGCCCATCACAGACATTGTCTTTGGACAGAGAAAGAACTCGGAAACAACGCGCACAGAGCTAAAAGTCAAGTAAGCTTTATTAACTATCGGGGAGTTAAACACAGCAGCAAAACACGACCAAACATGAAGGAGAAGGCGAGATCAAAGTCAGCACAGAGGCTAAGGGTCAGAACCAGAACAGACAATCAGGCAACCAGAATTTAGTGGAGTGGCAAAGAGAAGAGTCAGGAGGTGCAAAGAGATCAAACAGCCAGAAGATACAAGAGAACAAAGCCAAACGGAAAAAAGCCTGGAGGAGCGGTGGAGCCGGGGCAACCGGGAAGCGTGACAATGACAAAAAGTTTGGGCACCTTGGTCCTAGATTCTTCTAAAATCAAACTAATTGTCACGCCTCAGCATCTTCCCAGCTTCCCCGCTCTTCAGGACTCCACTTCACAGAGGGCCATGCTTGATGACGTCATGTCTATGCGCCCCCATGCGGACTCGCTCTAGGTCACCTGAGTTTAAGCCACAGCTGTTAGCAATCACTTACTTCCTGTATTTAAGCCACACGCAAACTCTCTTTGCGAAGCTTTGCCAAACTTAGTTTAGCAATCCTGAGCGGTCCTTTCTCGTGTTGTCCCTTCCTGGTTTCCGACTCCCTTCGTTTCTCTACTACTCTTTCGCTTTATCCCTTTGCCCCAGACTCTATGGTTTGTACCTGTGCTTCCTCACTTTGGTTTTCCCCTTCGGTCTTCCCCTATAAACCTGTTCGCCCTCGCTGCTTGTTCTACCTGGTTCTGACCTCCGCCTGTCTCTTACTCCGATTTAGCTTCTCCCTTTGTTATACTGTTTACTGTTGCTTGCTGAGCTTGCCTATTTGTGGATAAACCGTTCCTGGTTTTTTAATTCTGCAAACGTCAGTTTTGAAGTCTTTTGTCTAACACTAATGTATGGCACACCAACCAAAGGTTCACGTTTGTCTGATACAGTGTATCTCAGTGATCTCATTTCTATTATAATTATAACCATTATAGTCATTACATCATAGAAATGCTCATTTAGAGAGTGTATATTACAGTGACAGCCAATGCTTGCCATCTTCAATGTCATCATAATGTCATTCTAGACGTGATCATCTACTGGAAATGATGGAAATAACTCTTTCTTTTTTTCTCCTGTTTTTTCTTTGATTGACACTCTTATTGTCGTCTTGGCAGCATCTCAGGTATCTATCTTTCTTAGGAGTAATCTCAGCTTCTCTCTCCGTTGCATGGGCCATTCTACTGGATTACAGCATATAGAAAGTGATACGGTGTTACATTCAAAGGTCACATCCTTTGGCAAGACGGGGTGCATTTCTGTTTACGAGCATTTGAACTCTCTTAAGAAGTCTACAAAGACTGGAAAGTGTTTTGTTCCATTGCATAATGCTGTAAGAAAATGATAATAAAATATGGAGCCTTTAACACAGTGTGTACTGTTTCAGTGTGTACTGGCCTGTTCCATGTGCCCATCAGATAGACTTCTTTTTTAAGAATACAGTAAGGTCTGGGCAAAGGTCAGAGACCACCCCTCACTTTGTGTAAGATGTCCATTCTTCACAAATACAGCAGGAAACATTTATGTAATGGAAAACAACACACAAGCCTCAGCAGCAGGTGAGCTATGGTCTCTGACTGTACATCTACAAGGTGGACCAACAAGGTAGGAGTGTCTAATAGAGTGGACAGTGAGTGGACACAGTGTTTAAACTATGGAGGCACCGAAATCCAATTTAAAACATTAGAATGAAACAACCACCAAAACCGAACATGGTTTTCACAGTGTTTCATTAATAGTCCTACTTTTTCACCACAGCATAAATTAAATAGGCTAAATCCCAGATAGCAAACAGATATGGGCTACATACGACATATGACACTGCTAGCCCACTGTCCGCACTGGCAATCATGCATTTGGCCCGCCTGTCCCAAAACAGATCTGGTCAACTTCTGGCACAGATACAGCAGTGATGCCTACTTTTAGCGTGGTCCTAATATTGTGCATGTTTGGGCCATGTCTTGCTACCAGGAGCGGTCCACCAAAGTGACATCAACCCGCCAGGGCCAAATGAAAACAGGGAATCTGGGCCAGATTTGGGCCAGAAACATGTGGCTGTCCGGAATGTATTTTTGTCTTGGTTTTCAAAGTAAAAACTATTACTGAACTGCAGATTAACATACTTACTGAACACTGAACCTCTTAACATCCCATCAGACACACCAACACAGTACAATATGACTAAACGCATCCCAGTCGACATGCTGCACTCATGGGCTACATATTTCTTTACAGAGGATGCGAGGCCAGGCGAGACAGAGAGAAAGCAAGAGAGAAACAGGGGAGAGGGAGTGTGTGCATGTGTCCCATTCGGCTGAAAGTAAAGTCTACATTCAGGGAACTAGAAAAAGGCAACAGAGTCATTAAAAGCATCATAATTCGGTATCAATTATTCAGTCTTTTCACTTATTTCACAAAATTATTCGGTCAAAAATGGTCAAAACACCACACCATTCACTGACTGCATGTCTCCCTGGGTCTGCATGGGAGGAAACCCATGCAGACACAGGGAGAACATGCACCGGATGAACAGAGGTCCCTGGACGCCCTGTCGGGAATCAAATCCAGCATTACTCACTGCGCCACCGCCTCGCACCATGACAACTATAGACAAATACAATCTAACAAATATCACACAAACAGCTCCTGTCTTGCATTAAGCACTTTGAGCAACACCCACAGCCACAGGCTGGCAATAGAACATGAACCCCTGAACTTAATAACCTGGGCATCCACCTTCAGAAGCATCTCCTCCACCAAATGTTTCCTGTGGCTGCAAAAAAGACTTGCACAATGTTGAGAAGGAATTCTGGACCATTCTGTCTTGAGTGTTCCAGTTTATCAGTATCTCTGGGAAGTCCAGCATCTTCAGGTCCCACAACGGCGTCTCGACAGGGTTAAGGTCAGAACTCTGACTCTGACAAACCATCTTCTTCTTCAACTGTTTGTTAACTCATTAACTCACGTGCATTGGGTCATTGACTTGTTGCATCACCCAATGTCTCTTCAGCTTAAGGTCATTCGCTGCTGCCCTCCCATTTTACCAGTAAATGTTTTGATACACCTTGGAATTCATTGTCGCCTTAGTGATTGCATGTTGCCCAGACCATGAGGCAGCAAAGCAGCCTGAACGATGATGCCCCCTCCACCATGCTTCACATGTGGGATGAGTGTTGGGGTGGAGTGTCCTTTCCCCTTACACAGCATTGCGCAACTAACACCTCCAATCTCATCTCTTTAATTTGAAGTCCTTTACCACTTAGCTCTTTGTAAACATCACTTACTGTAGATGTTATTCAGCTTGCTCAGTAGAAGACCTGCAGATTTCCAAGGAATTCTAAAGGGTTCACCCACTTATTTTTTCTTCCAATTGCGGATACTCTACAGGTAGGGGTGCTCAGTCTTGGTCCTGGAGGCTTCAGATCAAGAAAACCTGGCTTTAATATTCACACACCATCAGGTGTGGTCAACTGAGGTTGGAACCAAGCTTTGCAGGCCGGTTCTACAGATCTGCTAGATCTCCAGGACTAGGACTGGGTACACCTGGTATACAGAATGGTTTGAAAATATGGGTCAGGAATTCCTAAGAGACATAATGGCCCTAATCTTATGAAACACTTTCGTAAGCATTTCCTAACCAATCACAGGGCTGACATAGTGCTTGCTCCGCCCACAGAAAACCGATTCAGAGTTAGAAAAGCTTGGTGAGTTAAGCTAACCAGCATAACCAAAAACTAACAAGCTAGACCTCCTATCTGGAGTTGTCTGTTCCTCATTCATTAATTTATCCACACACTAGCATTGCTTGTCTGGCTGCTCCTTCGTTCAAGCATTGCTTCATCCATCTGTTTGTTCATTCTACCATGCATCTGCACATCTGTTTGACTGTGACTTTATTCGCCCAGGTATCATCACATAAAAGCTGGTTAATCACTTTAGTTCTGCATCTTTAGTATCATACAAACATTCAGAATATTTTACTTTGGGTTCCCCGGGCCTTTAAAATGATGGTTCCTCAAGGGTTCTCTAGTACAGACAATGGCCCATTTTATCAAACACGTCAGAATGAAAATCCTGATCTAAAATCAAGTGTCATCCGTCTATTGGGAGTATTGTAAAATGCGTACTGATCTCCAAATTTTCATCCTCTGAGAAGAATCAATCAATCACTCAATCACTTAATCAATTAATCAATAAGAGCCAATGGTTCTGTGTAGATTCATCATCATGAATGCTCAAGGAACTACCTGAAGGCTTGATTATTTGAATGGTTCGAATAGTGCTTCAGATTGATGAAGAATGTGTTGTATATGGTTCTATATAGAACCAAAAAAGGGTTCTACTGTCATTACAAGTCTGATATTGTAACAGTAGCAGAGCTTGTTGACTTTACATAAGGCCATTAATTTTAACAGAAAAATCTCTGGAAGTTTCTCTCAAAGAAACAAACAAACAAACAAACTCTCTAACATTGTTTTTTTTTTTTTTTTTTTAATCATTTCATTTTAATAATCTCGCTTTGGCCACCAATAAAACCATATGTTGTGTTATGGACGATGGTATGACCCAGCATGGTCGCACAGTATGGCTATGGTAAATGATGAGACTAACTACTACCAGACCAGCATACGCCAGCTTTGCAGCTACGCTGTACATGTCATATCATAAAATGGGCAGACTTTTTCTTTAACAGTGTCAGTCAGCGGTTGTGGTCTGTATTTTAATCTAGGGAATACCAATAAGGGTATGGAAATTAAAAGAGATCATGCAAGGCCATGACGCTGTAATTTACTAGACTTGTAATCTGGAGGTAACAATTTTTTTGTCCAAAGTTTTATGTTTAAATTATGACTTAATTGTTTTAAATTATGACTTAATTGTTTTTACGGACCCCTGAAGGGACAAATGTAATTTTCTTCAAGGTTACAAAAAATCTGGTGTGCACCAAATACTATCAAGTGAGCACCCGATATTATGTGGTGAGGTAAAAATCTATGTGGTGAGCACCTGATACTATCAGGTGAGCACCTGATACTATGTGGTGCGCACACGATACTAATTTGTGCACACCAGAAACTATGAGGTGAGCACCAGATACCATCAGATGAGCACTACGTTACACTGGTGTGCGCCATGTTGCAGTTATGCTCTAGCTGAATGGACATTGGCGAGTTTATTGAAGTGTACTTTCAGCGGGCCTCAAATATAAAGACATAACATTTATTCTTTCCAGTCGTCATGGATACATTATCACTGAGAAACATTTAAAACGTATTTTAAAGACTAAGGGTCTATTTCGTCAAAAGAACTACAGCAACATAGACAATATTATTGTGTTATTCAACAACAATCGCGCAGTTCAGGACAGCTCCATGGTTACAGGTGGTTGCATGCCAAATGTCAAGAAAATGGATTGCATGTGAAGAGGGAAGACGTTCGACTAATCCTAAAGGCCCTGGATCCAAGAGGAGTTCAGCTCAGAAAAGCCCGGAGACTCCATCGTCGTAACCATTTTGCAAGAGGACCAAACTACATTTGGCATTTTGATTCCTATGACAAACTAAAGCCCTTTGGTATTTGTATCAATGGGTGCATTGATGGATTTTCTAGAAATATCATTTGGTTGAAAGCATTCACTACCAGCAGCAATACAAAAAATTGTGGGAGGCTACTACATGGAAGCTGTAGAGAGACTCAGAGGTTGTCCTAGAATAGCTGGAGGAGATCGGGGTACAGAAAATGTACACATCAGGGATTTTTAAAGGTTTCTCTGCCGCAACAGAGATGATGGAAACGCTATAGACAGCTACTTGGATGGGGCAAGCATGGCCAATCAAAGAATAGAGAGCTGGTGGGGAATCCTAAGAAGAGAATCGAGGGAATTCTTTATCTCTTTGTTCACTGGTCTGAGATCTGAAGGACAATGGCATGTTTGATGGATGTTTCCTGGATAAAAGTGTTCTTCAGTTTTGTTTCATGGAAATTATCCAGGTAATAATCATGATTTACATATTCATTTGTTCAAAAGCTCATTGCTAACAAGATAATATACTACCCTAGCAAATTTAATGCTATCTACCTATCTATCTACTATCTAAAGAAGAACATGTAACAGAAAAACACTGAATGGAGTTTTGTGATAAACATTGCAATGACCTGTAATCACCAAATCTGAACAACCTTACTGTTTAAGCCCTGTCTACTACCACAAAGATGATTTTATAATATTAGAATAAAACACGATTAACACCAATTTTAAGAAAACACACTTGTGAAACACATGTTGTTTAAGAGTTTTAATGGAAACTCTTAAAAAAAAGAGCTTAATTTTTAAAACAGTACTTGCGTCTAGATTAGTTTTGTTCTTCTGGTATATGAAATGTGGATGAAAAAAAAAGTGATCCAAGGTCATTTCTTTTAGCATATTATGCAAGTTTGTGCATTTTAGAAAGTCCCTTCTGAATATTCAAATATCCATAAGTTTAGCCGTTTTAGTCAATACATGCTTTAGCCTCTTCTCATAGGCCAGTATTTCAGACAGCTTTTCAGAACTCCTCCCAAAAGGCTGTGTAAGCCTCCCTTGACATGCCATCATCTAATGCAATTTCTAACATATCCTGAATTACATTTACTCGTCTTAACTTTCCGGACCTCATTCACACTTGCAGGTTCATTTGTGGCTGCCACTGGATGTGCTGATGGTGCTACAGCAAGAGGTTGATCATTCAGGACTGCCTCCTGCAAGACAAATATTATATTGCACTTTATGAAATATTACAAACACATCAATGCACATACACTGCAAAACAAAACAAAGATACCCATGTAAATTTTTGCCAACTGTGTTACTTTTCAACCATTTGTTATTCTTATTTACTCATAATATGTTGCCCTCTCCTTTTTCCTCTCTTGAAAAAGAGAAAAGAACCTAGACCTACTTAGGGCTCCTTTATATAATGCTTAAAAATAAATTGTTTAACAAAATATGTTAATGTTGCTCACAAAAAAATGTAACCAGTTAGTATGCTAATTGGTGAGTCTTCACTTTCATCAACTGAAAATCAGCATTACTGTCTGAACCAGTAAAGCTACAATATTTTCCACTTTCTGGTGGAAATATGTAATTGCACACAATGTGCAGAAGAATCCTATTATTGAAAGAATATTCCTAAAGAACTCAGTCAATACTTGGTGAAGGATGTGTTTTCTAAGGATGGAAGTGAATGATCTACTACGGTCATCATATATTCATCAGTAAATTGTTGATTTCACATTTGAGACATCAAGCTGGACCTTCTTTTGAAATGGGTAGTGTTACTGCTGACACGGACATTCTGATAATGGTCCACCACCAAAATAATATCTGGTTAAAAAGATCTGACCAGTGACAAATGGTGTAGAGGGGGCAGACAAATTGTGCATGATAATATATGGAAGCTGATACAAGTATGGTACATAATAAAGTACAAATAGTATATAATGAAGAGTCAAGTGTACGAGGAAAAGTTAGCTATCTTTGTTACTTGAACGTGAAATCATTTTGCCTGCTTGCTCATTTCTGTCGTGAGTGTGTATAGTTTTAATGCAAAATATCCCAGTGTGGGCAAGTTAACTAACCTAGGTTAGTTATGTAGCTTAAGCAACCTGTCGCATAGACAGTGTATAGCTAACAAACTAATAGCAAAATGCTACTGTTAGCAAACTGTAGGGACTTTCGTGGCTAGCTAAATAGCCTAAACTGAAAGGTAGCTATGAATGTGTCGTTTTATAAACAAAAAGTTTTAAATTAATGACTTACTGTAATGTATCATGCTGAGAAGCTAGTTACTACAGATTTACTTGTTATAACTAGCTTTAGCTAGCTATCACCACAGAGCTAACGTTAGCTAGTTAACTATGAAGAGAAGTGCATAAAGCAGGAGGCTTGTTTTTGCAGCAAAAAACTTCGGAGCACTAACATGTAGACTACTTTCACCAAGCCTAACAGGTTTTGTGCAGAGAGCAACGCAAGCCTCATCGCTAGCTAAGTTAACCTAGCTAGCTAACCGTATCTAGCAAAGGCAACCCAATGTAGTTATATCTCTTTGAACGGGTAATTGGTAATGTTTATAGCTGTCTAAACAACTTACCTTATCATCTTTAAGTCGCTGTATTTGTTCATGTGCCACCTGTTGCGACTCTAAAAAGTCATAAATTTCTTCTTCCATGACGGAATGATGGATTACAAGGACAGCCGGTGCACAGCCTGGCGGGTCTGTGAAGTCACGATACTACGAGCTCAGTAAATACATACCGTTTATGTATGTACAGACATACCCAAAGTCAGTCGGTCAAGTTGACCGGTGGCTCGGGTGCTCACTTCATAGTATTGGGTGCTCACCGCATAGCATTGGTTGCTCACCTGATAGTATTGGGTGCTCACCACATAGTACTGGGGTCTCACCACATAATATCGGGTGCTCACTTGATAGTATTTGGTGCGCACCAGATTTTTACCTAAAAAAAAAAAAAAAAGTTCCTTTACCGAAAAAAAAATACACCACGTCCCTTCAGGGGCTCCGTAGTAGTCTTGTGATCTCAGAATAAGAAAATTTGTTTTCTCAAGATCATAACTATATATATCATAACTAAATATTTTTCTTGTAATCTCAAAATAACAATAGTTATGTTCTCAAGATCATAATTTATTTTCCTTATAATCTCAGAATAACAAAAGTGGGTTTCTTGGCATCACAACTTAGTTTGAGATCTTAGGATAACATACCAGAGAATTAAAACCTCATGTCCTCAATGGACTCCGGTAAGGAAGTATATGTTAGATAAGGCCATTTTAAAACGACGAGTCCAAAAAAACTAAACTATCAGATTTTAATTCCTACTGTAAACCGGAGAGAACAGACCGGCTTAACGGCAGCTCGCTTCTCTGGAGCCGCCTAGTGAAGCAGGTCTTCAGTTGCAGCTTATGCAGGAGCAGCACCAGGAGACAGACAGACAGACATGCATACATACAGGGCTTTTTGGAAAATGATACAATAGCTCATAAAGGAGAATCAGCTCCAGCCAGCTGGGAATCCAGTCCGGTGACTCTGTTCAGGGCTGAAGGTTTCGGTAGAGAGCGGGTCCGTGATGTTTGACAGACTGTATTTAATGTGAATAAGACATACAAGTGGAAATTTACACTTTAGCAAAACATAAACAATCCCGGAGAGCGTTACAGACGGTGGAGACAAGCGGGTCCTCGAAACAGCGGACTGCTAATTTAACCAACGTTAAAGTTTCTGCCGATATACGGTGTAGGAATTTAGTTAACTGTTTCCCCTGCTGTATGTCTGTAAGTGACCAGACAAGGGATGTAATTATAAAGTCTGCTTGCTCATTTAATAACTACGATAGTGACCGTTTTCCCCCCACTGTTGACGCTGCGTCCTCCTGCATTTTGGGCTTGCAAAGCTTGAGGTGGCCACAGCTCTCTCTCCCTTCAGCAGAGAGACAAAACAGCCTCAACCCGATGACAACATGGAATAAACATGGCCCACAAGAAGAGCCTATTTATTGAAGGTCAGTAGTTCTGCTGCTGGAGGATCTAATACAGCCTCTAATTCGCATGCCAGGTATTAGCTAACGAGTGCCCGGCCGTATAAATGTATGTGCACGGTTTTTAAAATAACGCCTCGTTACTGCTAGGCTGAGGGGTTATTTTGTGTAGCTAGCTGGTTAGCCGAAGCGCGCGAGCAGCTAGCTTGCTAGCTAGTAAGAAAGCTTAAGTCTGTTAGCTCACTTGTCGCCAAGCTTTGCAAACATGGCTAGTCAGCAGGGTGGCCATTGATTTTGTTTCATCGCCTCCCGTTTTCCCCGAGGCTTTAAAAATGCAGACTTGGTCCCGCCAAATAAATTATCAACCAAACAACTGTGACTGCTGTGAAATGCGTAATAAATAACTGTCTCGCGTTTATAGCTATGTTTGAATCCGGCTAACACAGCTAGCTAGCTCGCCAGCTAACTACTAGCTTAGCGCCCTCGTTGGCACTAAATTATGTTCTCCTGCCATGTTAACACGAACTGTGATATAATTTATTGGAGAGAACCGTGTCTGTGTTTGAATATCGTTACCTACTTATTTTCCAGATGGCTGCGAATTTGTGTGTTGCTGGCTCAGGCTAAAGCTAAAGCTCCAAGCAGCTCCAAAAGCTACAGGCCTTATACTAAAATACTTTTATTTGTCGAGATATATGAGGCAAAATCGCTGCAGGCTAAGTAAAGGAAGGACATATCATTCATTGCATGTCGTGGTTTGAAGGCTTTCAGGCTCCGGAAAGCTGTTAAGTTGTTAATTGTGCATGTAATGTGAAGTGCCTCACAAACTGCAGCTTTGTCTACGAGCCTTGTTAGCTACCCACTGCTCTCAGAGCCTTTCTACTGAAAATGCATAGTGTGATGCAGTTGGTTGTGTGTGCTTTGTTGTTTTGAGTCGGTACAGAGTTTGGGTGAAGGACTGTGGTCTTCTTAAAATGTGCACATCACTGTTTTTGGTTGCTCCTAACCCAGGTTTCCAGTTCATGCTTTTTAACTGAGCCACAGAACCCATGCTGCATGTCTGCGCAGCTGGCCATGCTTCTTATAATTTCCACTTTCATCCAAGAGGTTGTATTTTTGTGATACTGATTCTGGCTGGAAATAGTTACGTTGGGTCGGCACAAAGGTGTGGAATGTAGCATCTGGTTACACGATGAGGCCTTTAGTAGAAGAGGCCAGTCCTGTGTATTCAGTTTAGTAATATATACCCATACCCTGGTATGTGAAACATGTGGGTTATGCTCCTGATGGTTGTTCATGCTCTTGGTTTTGCAGAGAAAGTGCGGCTGGAGTGTGGAGTCTAGGATTAGTTAGCTGGCTCTACTGATTCTGTCTTCTTGGCCTTCCTTACTATTACATATAAACATAAAACATGCTTATGCATGAATAAATGCAGCTATAGAGCTAAATCACATGAGGCTCATGATCAAAATCAGAATCAAGCTTTATTTGCCAAGCATGTTCACACATACAGGGTTTTTGTTTTTGGTTACATTAGCTCACAGTGCAGAGAGGGACAGCATTACACACACACACACACACACACACACACACACACACACACACAAAATCAATCGATCCCTTCCATACCTGTAAACCTTATTGTGCGGCGGTGTATATGTATATCACAGTGCAGGGTGCAGCAGTTCGGATGTGGAGGCAGATTAAGGCTTATAAAGTGCAGTACAAGAAAAAACACTGATCTGAGACAGTCAGTACAGAGGATGGAGCACCAGTCTGAGACAGTCAGTACAGAGGATGGAGCACCAGTTTGAGACAGTCAGTACAGAGGATGGAGCACCAGTCTGAGACAGTCAGTACAGAGGATGGAGCCCCAGTCTGAGACGGTCAGTACAGAGGATGGAGCCCCAGTCTGAGACAGTCAGTACAGAGGATGGAGCACCAGTCTGAGACAGTCAGTACAGAGGATGGAGCACCATTCTGAGACAGTCAGTACAGAGGATGGAGCACCAGTCTGAGACAGTCAGTACAGAGGATGGAGCACCAGTCTGAGACAGTCAGTACAGAGGATGAAGCACCAGTCTGAGACAGTCAGTACAGAGGATGGAGTACCAGTCTGAGACAGTCAGTACAGAGGATTGTGTAGGTACAGTGCAGTACAGCAGAACAGGAAGTGGGAAAAGTGTCCCAAATGTGGACTGTAATGTGCATTGTAATGGTCAGCTGTTCATAATGGTGATGGCATGTGGGAAGAAGCTCCTCTGTAGGCTGGTCGTTGTCTTTGGCTAAAGCGCCAGCCTGAGGGAAGACGCTGGACCAGGTGATGGCCAGGGTGTGATGGATCAGTGATGTTCTCTGCATGCTTCCTGGATCTGCAGATCCAACAGTGCAGGTAGTTTAAATCAGTGGTCTTCTCTGCAGACCTGATGATGTGCTGCAGTCTGTGAGTATCATGTTCGGTAGCTGAGCAGCCCCACACTGTGATGGACGTGGTGATAACAGATTCTATGGTGTCAGTGTAAAACTGTACCGTCAGCTCCTGGTACAGGTTAAACTTTCTTAGCTCACGTAGAAAGTACGTCCTCTGTTGGGCTTTCTTGGTGATGGAGCTGATGTTGCAGTCCCACTTCAGGTCCTTGGTGATTGTCGTACACAGGAACTTGTGAGACTCCACAGCCACCACAGTTCTGTCTGTATGATCACGTATGCTGTTTCCTAAAGCTTCCAGCCACCTGTGTAGTCAGTGAATTCAGCCTTACTGGGACAAGTGTTCAGTGTAACGATCTCCATAAAACAGCATTGCCAGTAGAATAGGGTATTCTGGGGCAGCAACACACGAGTCTAGGCTCAGCATTACCAAATGCCAAGCGTTGGCTAGAAGGGTATGGAGGTATGCACATGATGTCACAGTTGGTGGGAGTCATTGTGGTTACACCCTCTGAGCGACAGTGCTAGCATTCAGTGTGAACGCCACAAAAACATCTAAAATGGGAACACAGTGCAACTGACTGCACTAAATAGATTCAACAAGAATTCATAGCTATTTTTATACAGGCTGCAGAGAGTTAAAGACAAGAAAAGCAAGTGGAACACATGAGGATTAGTTAAGCTTCCCATTGGCCAGCTTCTTCAGGTGTTCTTGTTTTGCCTTAAATGGTGCAGCAGTTACTTTCTGGCCCCTCGGGTCATATTTAATATCTGTTGCAGCTATACCTACTTGATCTACTAAGTTTTCTGGTTAGCTGTCTGCACCTGCTTTATTGAGGAAAAATGGGCTTATTTTGTTCTAGCCAACACTGTCTAACCATCCCATTCATGTTTGTAGAGCAGACAATCGTAATCATATCATAATCATCAGCGTGTTTAATAAAAGTCAACAAAACAGCAAGTTGCACAAATACTTGCACCCAAAAGGAATTAACCAACCGGAATAAAACTTGGTGGATAGGTTTGACATCGTGAGACATACCATAATATAAATTTCATGCTCGGCTGCACATGTGACTTAAGCAAGGATGGGCTTTATCGCTGTACCTGACTGACCCAACAGACACACACATTTGCTTTATCCTCCTTCCCAACAGCACTGCAATCCCACACTTCCTTCTGGTTGCAACTATTCTTTAATGATGAGTGTTAATGTAAATGTAAGTTAAATATTTATTTGATTAGTCTGTACCATATATAACTTAAGGTGTTGTTTGTGCTCCAAAGTCCAGCACACCTGACCCAAAAAAGGCGACTGCCTATCCATGTTTCATCTTCCTGTATTGTGCAGCTTCTTGTTTGAATTTTCCCGTTCCACCTTAAATTGTGTAGCCTTTTATGTTTGAAGGATGTAACTGCTTCACCGTTAAAGGTGGAACGGAAAAGTTTGAGCATGAAGCAGGCCAGTATGAAACCGCCTCGTGATCCCTTTCTTCTATTTACCAGTTAGCAGTCTCTAAAAAGAATCAGATTCCTACATAATCTACTTCCACAGCCAATCACAACAGCTCTTTCCCATATTAGATGTTGTTTTGTGTTTCTGCCGCATTCACACTGAACGCTGACGCTGCCACTCTGTCTTTCTGCCACTCGTAACTGCTGTGGCTCCTGCCAGCTGTGATGTCATGTGCCTGCCGTCTATTTGTTTAGTCACTTTCTTCAACCTGTCCTACCCTTTTCAGTACCACCTTTTAAATACATGGTCTGTAAGTGTTAGGCAGGTTCTGCCTGAGCCAGCATTCGGAGGTATTGGTCATGGGTTAAATTATGGGGTTGATTTACTGTCTTGTAATGATTTAGGTTTAGCTTTATCGGTGAAACATGTGAATGTGAAGTAACAAGCAGCAGTGACTTTTATAAAAAGTCAACTTCTGTTCACAGTTTCAAAGCAGAAATGAAAACAGGTCGTGTCCCGTTCATGAACTTCTGCCTTTTTTAAACCTGCTTTAGAAAGTTGGAGGGAGAATCTGTGTAATACTTTAAAGTGACTTTCCGGCCAAAGTGAAAAGATTACCCGCCAGTTGCTACATTTGTTGTGAACTCACCTCTTACAGCAGTGCTGCAGGTGTCACTAGGGTGAGATTTTGCGGTGAAGACTAGGAAAAGCCTCCCCTGATGGTAAATCTCAGGTGGGAGGAACTTTATAAGAACTGCTTTGCCAGGGGGGTTTTGAGGGTGGGCTGATTTGGCGTTTAAGCTTTCCATTAGCAATTGAATGCAGAAGAAGAGCAAAGTATGTTGAAGCAACAAGGATGAATATCTTAATGTAGCATTAGAACTGTGTTCATTACAATGGAGAGAATGGGTTGCTTAAATGACACTCATCAGATAAAGAAAACAGTAAGCTGAAAGTTAGAAACGTAGCTGCATGGCTATCTAGAGACAGCGGGTCCTTTTTTAGGCTGAAAAGATAAAAACTGCACACCTAAATTTGGGTCATTAGTAAAACCAATGATTCTCTTTGGTACAGTGATCTCTACAGTCTGTACCTGTTTCATGCTTAGGGGCCCAATCATTTCTTCTCAGGTAAAATCTTGTTCTTGCAAGCAAACAACAAAGATGTTTACAATTTGAATAATGTTCCCATGACCAATAACTGACCAGTATATTTCATTGTACATCTTAACTCTTGCTATGAACTGTGCAGTCCTAATCTTGGATTATGCTTTCCTACACATTTCCTAACCAACCACAAATCTGATGTCGTCTTTTCTGAACATGCGGACCAGTTTTTCCGAAAAGTCTTAGTTAGCTAATGCTAACCAGCATAACCCAAAACTACCAAGCTAGGCTTCCTGTCTGTTACCTGTTTGTTCCTTTATCCCCACACCAACAATCTGTTGATTCATGTTTTACTTCGAACATCCATCCGGCTGCTCTTCCATTTGTTTGATCATTCCTTCACACAAGGCTTTGTCTGTCCATTTATCTCTTTGGTAATTTGTTTGTTCATCTGCACATCTGTGCCTGTTGTTCGCCCAGTCACGGTCATGTAAAAGCGGATTAATGTTTTTAGTTCTGTATGAGTGGGTCGAGCAAGGCTGGGAGTTTTGGAAAGAGAGCTGTCAGTAAAGTTGCTTGTTAGCCACACCCAAACAGTTTTCGGATAATTCCGATTAGCATATTTAAAGCCATATTTTATCGTGTTTATGTTAAAACATGATATCACAATTTTCATACGAGCTTTACTGGATGTTTACTATAACACTCACATTTGCATGGTGAAATGGTTCTTCTTGGAGATTGCGCTGTGTATGTATAGCACCAAAATAGGTTCTATAATGAAATTGTTTTGATCAATCTTATAACAGTAGTTGCTGTTCTGTTTGGTGCTATGTAGAATCACTTTCAGAAAGATTCTGTATAGAACTGTGACGCTCTAGTTATACCAATGCTGGTTTTAGCATACTCTTTAGTCTGTAGATTAGCATCTAAGATAGCACTCAGGGTCTGTTGACACCACAGGGTTCCCAGTGGTTGTATAACGCATTCATGTAGTGTAAACTGGGCTACTGTGAAAAAACCACTAATGAACAAAACCATTAATGCAATCAATCAGTTGTTGCGAGTTCTGTGGAACCGATGATGCTGAATGATGTAATAGTGTGCTACAGAATACTGCATGACATGGCAGTCAACATATTCCAGTTTATGTTTTAGTTAAAATCCACCCTCAGATCTAACCACAATCCTATAGAGTAAAGGCTTCCCAGTAATCTGGTTTCCATGCCACCGTTAGCATCTAAATTAAGTTAAAACTACAAAAAAGATGATTAGTTTAAATTTATTTTAAATTTAATTCCAAACGTCTGCAGTGGTCTGTGGTTTATGGTATGTGCTTTCACTTACAAAAGCAGAAACTGCCTTGGCACTACAGTTATTTGTGAAATGGTCTGAAAGAGTACAGACATGATGCTATTTGCTTTTATTCATTTTTGATACAAACACATCACATCAGATTGAGGCACCACCACTGGCTTTAAGCTTTCAATGACATTCCTCTGTCTAAATTCCACTGGTTTGTGAGCTAAACACACTGTAGCGAGTGAGTTTTAACTTATTGGCCTTGTGTGACTGTGTGTCCGTGCTCTCACTATGCAGTAAGCTGTTTTTTTTCTTTATCTGTCTAAGCTCTAGATAGATCTGAGGCCAGGAGACATGGAGGGTTCAAGCAGAGCTGGAGTTTTTCTCTCTCCGATGACTGTGAAGAGGAGAGGAGAAATGAGTAAGCACTTCTTCGAAGCTTGTTTCAGCATTTGGGGCTGCCACAGCTTTACTCTTGCCTGCTTTTCATAACTGTGAGCCAGGCCTTCCATTCCATCAGAATTCATGGTGGATATGCTCCGTTCCGCTCGCTAAAGCATGGAAGTACATGACCGGAGCTTTCTGCATGCACAAGAGAAAGAGCTTCAGTTTTAGGACTTCGTTACAGTCTCTGCTTTCATATCGCTTTGTCTTCTTGTTTTAATAATAAGTACCTGATGTCTGTTCAGGCAGGTTTGCAGATTTTAGTCTGTTTATATTAGAATGCTGATGGGCAGAGTGAGTGAGGGGCAGCATCCTTCTGAGGTAGGTGTGAGGGCTCCAGGCTTCGCTTCCATTGAGTTATCAGCACACCCTTTTCAGGCAATTAAGCAGCCTGTGTCTATAGCGGATATAGCGGGTTTCATTTTGCCAGAACCATCAGAGTACAAACTTTATGTCAGGGTTATAAGCAGGGATGCATAGTTACTGAGTAGGGATGCAATGAATTGCATTTGGCAACCGAAGTTATTTGGCCAAAAATGGCAAAAGATCAATTTCTGTGATTACTATTCAGCCAAATATTTGAATAGACCAAATTTATTCCAAAAAATGGTGTTTTTAAAAACCTTTCTCTAGTTCCAGAATGTAGACGGGGACCAGTTTGTTATCCAGTTTTAAGCATTTAAGCCAAACAGAAAAAGTAACGAAGTGCTCATCTCTCTTTGTCGCAGCATGCTTGCTTTTTCCTCTCGCTGCTTTTTGTCTCACGCACTTTCCTCTTTTTGTGAAACACAAACACAGATACACAGACCTACTTATTTATTTCAACAATGCAATAAAATCACAGCCAGCATGGAGTGCGCCGTTCTCTGTCAATGCAGCAAACGTGTCGCCTGGGTTTTATTGAAGTCAGTTGTGCTTTGTTGGTGTGTCTGCTGCGATGTTAAGATGTTCATTGTTCAGCAAGTGTGTGCCTGCGGTTTGGTGATTGTTTGATCTTTGAAAACCAAGACAAAAGCAGAGTGCCAGTGCCGACAGTGGGCCAGCAGTGCCATATCTTTGGCAGATGTGACCCACATCCACTTGCTATTTGGGATTTAGCCTATTTAATTTATGCTGTGGTGAAAAAGTGGCAAAGTAAATGAAACACAGCGATCTGTAGAAACGTGTTCGGCTTTCAGTCGGTCATTTTTATTCTGTTCAGTTTCTGCTTCAGCCAAAAAAAATCATTTCAGTGCATCCCTAGTACTGGTATCAGGTTTCAGCCCAATGCAATGTGTTTGGCGTCCTTGGCGAATACTAGAATACATAGGATTTTGTAATCGCTGGTAGGTAAGTGGCCAATTGCTACATATGTTGGAGCAGGAAAGACCTTGCAAGCACAGAGCTGCTCTTCAGGGCTTGGTTGCATAGACTCCTATGTACTTTGTATTAACGTAAGCAACGCCGCATGTTCAGATCATGCATTAATAAAGTTAATTTAAATGCTTTGAGCTGCACATAAAGGATTGCAGGTGAGGCTTTTGAGGGACACTCTAGTTGAGTTCATAGATTACTCATAATGCGGGATGCCTTTCTCTGCCATTTTCAAAATTGGCTTGGCTGAGATGTGCAGCTGCATCCTTGGCCCTGAGGCACATCCGATTATGCCAAAAGTTCAGTTAACTACCAATGAAAATAGAAATCCAGGTTTCAAGGTCTGAAGTCGAATGCCTCCTATCTAAATGGTATGGTACCTTTGGGGAAATATATAGTGCTTCAGTTTAGTAATCCTGTTGTCCAATATGGTGCTGGAATCCTGAGCAATATTGATGTTTGAAATGGTGTTGATTAGATCAGAGCTTGGTGAAAAGTGACATCTCTGCATTAACCATGTATTGAGGTCACTTCACACACAAACATATTTGAAATACCCAATTAGCCACTGTATTTCCTACCTCTATGAGAGTTGCAAATTAGTTTGGCCTGCCTTTGGACATTTGGTCCTGCGTATAGGAGCAGTTTAGTCAGTAGTGATGATTTTGTTTTCATTGAATAGGCTTGGAGCAAAAAACCTTACCTAAAGTTTTCCAGGTCTAGTTCAGGGGTCAAGTTCCAAAAACCCTGCAGAACAGCAGACTGTTTAAAGTCAGAGTTCCTTTATCATTTTAGGATGTTCTGTGTGCTGCAGGGTGTGTTAGGACCACACATACAACACTGCTGTGACCAGAGCTAACTCCCTAGAGCCACGCTGCCGTTTCCTTTTGCAGTGGTTTGCCTCGAAGACCCATTTTGCAGTAAATTGAGCACTGTCTGTGTGCTTTGTTTCATTAATGTCTGTCTGCCTCCTTTTTGCCTCTCAGCACGTCCCTGGTGACCATGGATCAAGTGGGTGGTCGGCAGGAACTTTCCCCTGAAGGGATGAAGGTAAACCCTGACAAGCTCACTCGCACACTTCCTTTCTTTGCTTTCCCTCTGTCCCCATTTCTTTTTCACCTCTTCTTTCACCTCTCTCTCTCTCTCTCTCTCTCTCTCTCTCTCTCTCTCTCTCTCTCTCTCTCTCTCTCTCTCTCTCTCTCTCTCTCTCTCTCTCTCTCTCTCTCTCTCTCTCTCTCTCTCTCGGCTCTTGCTTGATGGAACTACTGGAATTGTTTTCACATTTCTGTGCTTGTTGATTGCACCTTATCTGCCAGCTATGGGTGGTGAAGGTCTTACTGTGGGCAGGTTGGACCTGGGCGTTTAGCTATGCTAACAATCAAGGAACACTTTTCAGAATGTGTGTTATGGACTTCAGTTGTCTGCAGTTAGTCTAGAAATCTGCCATAAAACACCCAGATCACCACCATTAGGTTTTGTTCTTATGGCTTACTATAAAATAGCAAACAAAGTAGGATTTCATAAGCATCTAATAAATATTACAAGTACATACTGTTTGGTCAAAGTGTGTTTTATTTGTGACACTAAACAAAATTTTTACCAAAATATTTTACAAATGTAATTGTGTAAATGTCATGTCCGTTGAAAAATGTGTGTCTCCATTTTTGTAGTTTTTTACTTTTATGCACCATTTGAACACAGAAGCTACTGTTTACACTGTGGGGAAATTTTGTGATGAATGGACCAACAGGAATGGCCTCAAACTCCTTGGAATGATGTCCTTAGTGTAGAGATATACTTGTTGTTTGGTCATGTGTTCATGTAGACAACAAGCTGCATCATGAACATACCTGTTAACTTGTCTATGTGCCACCTGTGTTATGTGAGACTTCCTGTAGAGGGCAGACCAATTCGTTTGTCCAACATTTTTCACTATGCACGGACATAACAGTATAGGATTTGGTTCCGTATCAGCTTTTAAAATAATACAGATCTTTAACATCTGTTCTGACGAGCGTATTTGTCACTGTGCAGTGGTGAGGACACACGCAAGTACAGTTGTCTGTAAACTTTCCGCCATTAGGGTGCTGCTGAGTGTAGTGGTTGGTGTAGCTCAGCTGATAACACCATAACCCACTAGGGAGCCATCACTACATGTGGGAGACTGGGGTTCAAATCTCAGTCTGGGTGACTACGCTGTGCTAGACCAATAAGGGTCCTTGGGCAAGACTCCTAACACTACACTGGCCTCCCTGTAATATGAATAACCTTGTAAGTCGCTCTGGATAAGAGCGTCAGCTAAATGCCAGAAATGTAATGTAAATGCTGAGTGTTTGCACTTCCCCTGCCGTTTTTGTGTGTACTGCACCTTTTGGTATTTCTGAGGAAGAGCACGACTGGCACACCAAAGAAGAACATGAAGTTAACAGCAAGTATATCTCCTAGCCCTTAGGTCAAGCCATGCCCTGAACTGTAAAACTGCATCATCGATAAACCCCTCAGCTGCTATGAAGCAGCTCAATTCCATCAATTCAGATCCTACACAAATTGCAGGTGACAAAATTATGATTAAAAAAAAAAATCTAATTTTTGCAGCTTGTTTCCAACAAACTGGCGTTTAGCATAAGGCAAGCGTTATATTGTCTTAGTCAAATAAAATCATTTTTTCATTTAACTTTTACAGCAGTCAGGAAAACGCTAGTTTTGCAATGGAAGTTATGAACGATTGCTTCCCAAGTAGATATGGACCATTTTTATTTGGCATGACATTTTACACAATACAATGGGTAACTATAGGTTTTATTTTATTTTAGCAAAAAAAGTAAAAATATGCCATAAAAAGACATACAGGGTTTTTGCATGATGGCCAAAATATGCATTTATAAATTCCATAATCCAACGTTTCTTGCGTGCAGCGCAGCATGCGTGGGGGAAAAGTTCTGTTTGAGAGCCAAACTAATCTGTGTACTGTGTAATCAGATCCATGTAGATGGAGCCATTTAACAATTAACAGTAATATGGTTTAAGTCATGTTGTTGCACCTCAGGAGATGCTAAATAAAAATAGCTTACGAATAAAAAATGACGTTACGTTTAAATGTAGACCACTTTTCTGCAGTTACTCGTACCTGTTAAATTCTTAATAACCCCAGAAGAGTGCAGTGGCAGATGAATTGAGAGAATCTGTCAGCTATGTAGTGCATTTCCCCCCTCAGGTTTAAGGAATACGGCTGCTGAAGTTGCTGAATAGGTGCATTCAGCGCAGATGCTGAGTTTGCTTTATCCTCTTATCCTTCTCTTTTTTTCTTCATACTAGCTTATTTCTCTTTTTCTCTCTCCCCACACCTCCCCTGCAGGCTCCCCCTCTGAGGCACTTTGACCCTATGGAGCCTATGAAGACTTATGAAAGACGGGCAAATAATTTTAAGCCTCTCAACAGAATGGGAACAGGCAAACCCAGGTAGTGCTACACATGCTAACGTGGCTCCCTTGATTGGGTTGCTTAAACCAGTTCCTTGCTACCCTACTGGCATATGTGTAATATTCTTAAAGGTCATTTTTATTTATTTAATAGGTGTTACAGTTGATAGAATCACATATACAGTTATGTTTTATCGATGATGTGCCTTACCAAACAGTTAAATTGGTTTTCCTGCCCCTTTGTTTGTTGGTTATTTGTCTGTGAGTAAATAATATCTGAATTTCATTCTGACATTTTGCATTCCATTTGCATAACCTCCTGCCATTTCTGTAGCTTCAGAGTAGTTTGAAATGATAGAATTAGGCATGAAGTAGCATGGATTACGCCCCATTATATGACTCGGAGTGAAAAAGAAGCCATGGCTAAAAGAATTAAGCCTAATATAATACCCCAACCGTCTGCTTTCCAGTGAAGCACCACACCCATTGGCAGTCTCTCCACTACCCAACAGAACTAATTATTTAATTGTGAGTCCAGCGCCCTCTCAAGGAGTGGTGGTTCAAGGAAGACTGTTTCAGCACACTCATCTCCCCTCTTCTGTTAGGAAGCCGGTCCAAAGGTAAAGCACGTTGCATGCTTATTGTTGTGATTTGTTTTCAGTGGCTCCTGAGCGGCTGAAAGAGTAGATGCCTAGTTAGAATTCTGCCACTTTTCTTTTATGTGTCTGTGTTAGAAGTGTGTTTTGACTTTTACTTAGTAAACTGTCCTGTAGCAGCAGAAAAGAATTCAGTTCCCAGGAATAAGCTATGTGCCTCTTTTATTTATTTCTCTGTCATGTTTTTAAACTAGAGGTTTTATTTTGTGTACTGCTATTCGGATGGATGGATTTATTTTACAGAGATGGTGGAGAAGTAGAATTGCATAACCAATTCACACAAGATGAGTGGGCTGTTGTGACACAAATTCCGAGATGCAATGCATGTTGTTTCTCACAGTATAGAACGTGCAAATACTTAATTTAACAATGATTTAGCAATTTAATTCATTAATTAAAATAATTAACAATACTTAACAGTCTACCTAGTGATCCTAAGTGATTAAGCATCTCATGTTACATACTGTTTGACTTCAGCCTCTATTTAAACTACAGGTAGGATGATTTGATAGTCTAAATGTTCAGTTCAACTGAACTGAAAATTTTACCAAGATTTATAGTGAAAATATGTTGATGGCAAATATCAACTTATCAGGAGGTATGAATGATGTTAGGCTGGGTCTGTAATGAATTAACATTAAAAGCACAATATCTTTTGTATGCTCTATGTTTGAACCGTTTAAGCCTTGTTGTGCTTTATATGTGTTTGTATAAGATGGTGGTTAAAATTTGAGTGCAAACAAGAAGTATAAAAAAAGGTGCTGATTAAATTTATTTTATTTTATCAGTATAAAATTTAAACCTCAACATTGAACATATGTTAACAGTACTGCAGTGATACCAGTCTATGGGTGCTCTTGGGTGGGCGTTGTCCACCCAAAGAAAAGCCTGGTCCGCTCAGAGGAATCATCTGCCCTTATAGTACAATTGTAATCCATCACCGATAAAACTATTTTGGTTCTGTGTTCATAGTTTTCCGTATTTGAACTACTGAACCGGTTAATAGCTGGTCTCCACAATCCTAGTAAAGTGTTCAAGTCTTGATCATTCTTTGCTCCCATACTTTTGAGTTATGACAGTTGTGGCCCCTTGTTTAGTGATCCGCCAGCTAGGTAAATCTTCCAACATGGAAGCACCAAGCAAAGCACAACTTTCTCATCCTCAGAGGCAGCAAAATCCAGTCCTCCCCAAAATCCAGACATACCATCCACCAGCTCTGCTTTGTCAGCTCCTGGTGTGTACGGAAAGACCATCCCAGCCGAGCTAAAGAGGCTACCTAAAGTATCCATTTGGAGAAACTGTGAGAAGCTGCTTAAGTGCAGGCCGGCACCAGTCTCCACAGTGTCTGCATTCTCACCTGATGCCTGCTTATGCTTTGTTTGTCGGAAATTTGGTGTTTCCAATTCCGAACTAGTCGAAACGTGTATACGCTAGTTGGAAGTGAGCACTTGAACGAGTGTTTCCTGTATCTGCTAATCATTTTGGGGTTGGAGGTAGTTCTGTTCTAGACAGAAATATCCTAGTTCCTCATTTATATGTTTATCATACAGCCCGCGCAGTATGTTCTGTTCTGTTGTAGTCTACTGAGGAGTGGAAGCAAAATATTGCTCATATAAAAATGCTAATCATAAAATCTAAATCTGAACTTTAAGGGTTGAATTTAATTTTTTTGTTTTTTTTTCCGTTTTCTATGTAATGGCTCGACCCCCCCTGCAAATTTGGGTGCCGTAATTGCCTTGTTCCCTAATTACATACCCTCTTTACGGAAAGCAACATTTTTGTTGTTGCGCAAAACGTAATTCAAATGCCCCGCAAAGATGGTAATAACACCTCAAGGTCATACTGATAACTGTGAACATCATCTTAACAGAGGACACAAGAAAATGCTTATTAAAGTGGCTAAGAAAACTATAGAACTATTATTCTTTACTGACACAGGAGCACCCAGCTTAATTTAATTTGTTAAAATAATAAATCAAAAAGAGAGTAAAGTTGACGAAGCAAAATATCTTGGGTTCACACTGTCTGCAGTGGAAAAAGACAAAACAAAAACACAGCTGTCAACTTTTTCCTGATCTAGGGTAATATAACCTTAACTGTCCAGAAATGGCATGTAATGTCGGAATGGAGATGCACATGGATATCCAGTAATTTATTACTAAGTTATTACATAAAGTAATTCTACAAAAAGACGATGAAACAAAGTGTTAACTTTTCATTTGTTCACGTTTGTTTTCTTTTCAAAGCAATCTCGACTTGAAAGAAAGGTAAGTTTTAGATCCTTAGCCTGCAAGTCTGTGTGCTGCTGCTTTAGAAAATGTAGTAGCTGCAAGTGTTTCACCATCATGGCTCTATTATGTCTGTCTGTGTATGTATGTATGCATGTACGTATCATAAGTGTATGGACTGCATCGCATAATGGCTTGCATGCTCCAATCAGCTTTTCAGTGATGTGCGGCTGTGCCTTGAGCATTCAGCTTAAATAATAAATAACTTAAGTAGCTTGTTAGTTCAGTTCTCACTCTTGTTGTTTAAAGGATATACTTTTATGTAAATATGTCTTCTTTTTTTTTCTTTTTGTTTCCTCTACACCTCATTCTGAAGACCTGACTTCACTACCCAGCCAATCCAAAGAGTAGAACTAGACAACATTATTCTCACCTGCCCAGAAATATCAGGTAAGCCTTGGCACTTGTCTGGATGGTGTTGTTTTTCCAGGGCTTGGTTTACGGGTTATGCTCCAGGACTAGGTTGCATCTGTTATGCATAAGCATTAACAAGAAGCCAAGCCCACCCCCTCTCTTTTCACCGGTCTAGAAGTAGCAAGTTCAGCATCAAATTTCTATTTCTTTACTCGCCATAAGCGCCTCCAGTGATGGAACGCAGAAGAGCTTTCAGTAGGTGCCAAGTGAGAGACTTAGGTAGCCATTACACTGAACTGGAGCTAAGAGTGTTTTGTTTTTGGAACCGGAAGTTAAACCAGTGGCACATTTTGTGTGCCTTACCTGTCCCAAAAAGTGGGGCATATTCAGGTCTTCCTTGTGATATCTTTGTGGTTTCCTGTTGGCGTCATGAGCGCTTACACCTGCTTAGGGTTGGGTATGAGTTTTTTTTTAACTAAGCTGTTGGTTAAAATTAGTTTGTGGTTTTAGTTTAGAGAAACATGAATCTAAACACCCATATTATAACCAGGGTAGTTTTTACGGAGGCCCCTCAGACTTGCTTATGTGATGCACATTGGGTCTATATCAGTAAAATCTTTCTGGTCCTAGCAGTTCTGCCCATATTCTGAACAGTTACTTTAGGTTTTGGTGCACTCTGTGTCAGGCCTGATTATTTTGAATTGCTAGTTTAAACGGCTGGGCTGAAGCATTTCTTGAGCAGTCTGGAGATCAGTGCAAAAGGACGATGTGATATTTGAGCCAGACTGTTCTGCATGTTTCCTCCGGAGTGGGTAGAGTCACGCTTTTATGCCGATATAGAATCTGCTGTCCTTAGCCAACATCATAACATGGCAAGCCTGGGCTTTGTTCATCATAAAATGGCACCTCTTCTGAACATCCATTTCTGTGGCCTCATTTTGCCTGCAGGTGCCCGCTGACTCTCTATCTCACTCAGCCGTGTCCGTTTAATGGGAACGCCGTGTTCGTTCGGTCGCTGTTGATGTGCTTTTGCATGACTGAGAAAATGGAGGAAGGAACATAGTGTATCTTGGTTGTGTTCTGTCCAAGATAGGGCAGCGTGTAGGGAGAGGAAGTGTGTGTGTGTGTGTGTGTGTGTGTGTGTGTGTGTGTGTGTGTGTGTGTGTGTGTGTGTGTGTGTGTGTGTGTGTGTGTGTGTGTGTGTGTGTGTGTTTCTGATGATTGAGGCAAAGCTCCATGCTGTTGTGTGTGTGTGCGTCTCTGCACGCCAGAGGGGATTGCTGGCCTCTGATTAATCGGTGTGTCTCCCAGGAGGGGAGCGAGTGCGAGAGAAGGATAGAAAAGAGAAAAGAAGATGGAGGCAGACAGCACCTCGGTCCTCAGAAAAGAGGATTTCAAAAGATATGTCCTGTTGCCGTGGCAATGTCTGAATGGAATACATAAATGGTCTCAAATTTGTGGTTAAATAACCTTTCAGAAGCAGTGAGTCATATCTCCTGGTTTGGGAGGCTTTGCCTCCTGGTGTCTCTGTATGATGGTTTCATAAGGCTTTAGGATTCATAAGGATTTTATAAGGATGGATCTTTTAAAGGGGGTTAAAATCAGATGCATCCTGCTTAATTTGTGTAATATTAAAAGTGTATTTATTGATGAAAAATAAGATGCCAAGAAGGTGTTGTTGGAATCGAATGAAACTGTAGAAGTGTGAATGATACATGTAAGTGATTACAGTATAACAGTGAAAGAATCGGTTTAGTGGGCGAACCTGTCCAATAAAAGTAGGCTCTAGTACCCTGTTGGGTCGCCTTTAGCCTGGATACAAGATGAGATATGGTTGAGCATAGAGGCATACGGGGTCTGTAGGGCATCCTTCGGCTCATTTGCCCACAGATGTTGCAGGTGGGCCTGTTGATCCTACACACTTTTTTGACATTCCTGCGAAACACCTGTAAAATCCCAGCTGGAAAACCTACAATAAGAGGACACAAATGTGGTCAGAGGACATCCTGCATACTTCGCTGAGCTGTTAGTGTCCTATGCGTCACTACTAGGGCTGACCAACTGTCCTTTGCTCCCCAGTTTGTCACACCAGCAGTTGGGGCAGTGTGTTGCTCAACAGCAAAGGCAGGATTGAAGTGCTCACCACAAGGCCTCCATATTCAAACCCGACTGTCGTCGGATCCCAAACAGAACCTGGTTTAGTCGCTAAAGAGGATACAGTTCCAGTCCATGGCAGTCCGGGTTTCTCGCTCACAACCCCACTGCATCATCAAAGAAGATGGTGTCAGCGGCAGGATGCGTAATGGCCACTGTGACACCAAATTTCCTTCTACTATGCACCTGCAAATGGACCTGGCAGAGACGGGAAAATAATGAAGGTCCCGCCTTCAGAGAAACTGGGGACTGCTCGTGCTCGTCAGCGGCTCAGATGATCCTCTTTGCTGGTCATCTGTGTGGGCCTTATGGAGCCTGTTGGCTGTGTGCGCATGCCCTCGTGTAGCAAGACCACACCTGTAATCATTTGCATATCTGCCCGAGACATGACTGCATGCCAGGTTTTGTGGAGCAGTCCATCTTTACTATCTGGGTGCATTGTGTTTTTTGTCAGTTAGTGTACATTAAGTTTATGGGCACATCTTAAGTATTGCTTTGCATACTTTTTCACATCACGAAATAGATTGTATTTGATTATTTATTTAAGAGAGGTTCATTTCATAAGACTAAATGTGGTAATATGATAATCATGGTAATCTGTACATGTGTAAGGAGCGAGCAGGAGGTTTGATGTCTGAGGGGTACGGTGCTATAAACAGTTCTGAAACCACCACTTTAGAATAGACCTACATAAGGCAAGACCTACATAAAGTCCACGAAGTCAGTTAGACCAACCTATGTCATAGTTTTGTGAGGTTATAGCTGTATGTGCCTTAGTTTTGGTTCAGTGTTAGATGTTTTGGACCGAGCACTCGGTGAAGCAGAACTAAAATACCACAATGTATCGTTTTCTGGTTTGGTCTGGACCAAGGCGGCCACAATACAGATCTAACCCCAACCTAATGGATGCCCCGCCCCTTTAATGGCTCTTTTTACCACATTGTGCTTTTTATTCAATTAAAGTATTGTTTTTCTAATAAAGTTTAAAGGCTTCCTGGAATGTTTTAAATGTACATATTTTTTTTTCTTATTAAATTAAGTCTGTTCTTATTGTTTGACCTTTTTAAGGGTCTCTGATTGTCAAAGTAATTCAGTGCTTATTCAGTTACTGGTAATCACTATCGTCTAAATGGGCTTGAAATGTGGCAGGGTAAGTGGAAGGGAGTGCACACAGCAGACCTTGAGCTAGGGAAATGCCTTTCTTTCCTACAGTGGTCTGGGAGACACTGCAGACTGCTTAATATTCTGATGTCGTGACCGACCATGTGGCCAGCTTTGTGACTAGGAGCAAACAAGCAACATGCACCTCAGACTAAATGCAGAAACGGAATGTATTGTCCATTAATGTTTGATGTTCTCAAGTTTGAAACGTGCCTTATGTAATTTTTGAGAAAAACGACTCGTGCCAGCCTACATGTCTGTTCTTTTTGCCTCTTGTATCTCCTGCAGACTCAGAAAATTTGAACTTAAAGCGATGCGTCCAGCACAAACGGCGGTCAATGTTTGAGGGCATCAGCACTGTTCCTCCTGACACAACAGTGGAGGTGAGCACTGTTTAACAGAGACAGACTGGCCAGTAAAAACTGGCATGAACAGCTTTGTTGTACAGTACACAGTTCTACTTTTTCAAAAGCTTTTGACCTGTTAGATCGCAGGTTTTTGGGGACCTTGCAGTAAATGCAAGCAGTTCGGTTGATTGCTAAAACTGTGGTGTATTCACAAATACGAATGGCCACTGAAGTGAACACCTTCCAGCTTGGATGCTGGGGTGCAGAGGAGTCCTCCGCTGATGTAACGAGAAGTACAGCCTTCATACAACTACAGATTATGCAAAAGCCTTGTGGCGAGTCAGGCCCCAGAGCGTCTAGATGGTCCTGCAGTGAATGTGGATTTAAGGGTGGTGATGTAAGAACAAATGGCAGGTTTGCATGTTGATTGGGCTGTTAGGATTACAGTATAGCAGACTTCCCTATACCGAATGTGTCTAAATGAAAGGTCTATATAACACATGTCTACATATATGACAACAGTTGTATGACCTAAAAATAGAGAATCTAACGGACTTTATTCTGCTGGCTGCGCTGATGAGAACAAGGTTAAATAAAACCAGATAAATAATTTTCAGTTTTTGCTTTTATACTGTAAATATTTATGCAGCTGCAAACCAAGTTAGGTCTATTTTCATATCAGCCGGGCTGATGCAAATGCATGCAAATAAAGAAAAGACGAAAACATGTATATCAAGCTTGGACTATCATCAGTTGGGAGCTGTTGATGGCTTGGAAGCAAGAAGACTAATTAGCCAGTGTGGCACTTTAGGCTTACAGTTATTACAGCATATTAAGAGTGTCACTGTGAAGGCACAGCACGTAAAATTAAATATCTCAAGCATATCAAGACTATTCGAATACATATGTACAGGCATGGCTAATTTTCCTTAAATAGTGCACCAGAATGGGACTGCTGCACCATTTCAAGGCTGAACGAAAGGCTTGAATAAATACCTGGAAAACAGGAAGCTAACTTGAGCTTCGTAGAAAGCAACAAACACTATATATTTTCTAAAATTATTTTAATTAACTTCCAATGGTAATTATTAGGTAAGATTTTGACCGGCTTTAGGCCTATTTAAGCTTGTTTGTTGGGCCTTTTTTGATTTTTGCCTTAATATTTTGTAGCCCTAACAGACCCTTTTCCACTATCGATTTGTCAAAGCATGCTGTAGTGATGCTCGGATTGGAGTCTTTCAGTTCAGAACTTCCCAGTAATCATATGTGCCAGATTGCAGGCATCCTGCTAATGTGGCTCATGTCCTGCCGTCTCATCAGGGCTTGTGCAGTGAGAGCGGAGTGATGTGCAAACATCTGCTGCTGTTTTTAAGCAGGATTTAGCATGTCTGTTAGCAGTTAGTAACCAGTTAAAACGTGTTGAGAAAACTGTTAGAACCCAATGAGACACTCCATATTAGACTGAGTGTTCAGTGCTACTGTTGTTAGCCTTGTTTAATTGGAGGAGCAGTGCTGCAAAATCCAAATACTAAGAAAAACCTCTTTTAGAGTATTAATTTCTCTCTCTCTCTCTCTCTGTCTCTCTTTATTTCACACATTCACTCTCAGCCTCTTCAGCCAGATGAGTACTTCACTGTATGTGGAAACTGCGGCCAGCAAAGCGAAGACCACATAAAGTGTGATAACTGTGGGAACCCCCTGCCTACAGAGACCCATCTCCTACCCACCGTGCCGTCCTCACCTGCCCCTCGACCCCCTATCCGCTCCCAGCCCTCGTCCAGCCCTACCAACATGCAGCTTAGCAAAAACTTCTACGGCCCTGCCGCTGGGGGGCGCTTGCCCCAGGTGGACATTGTCATGAACCCGCCAGCGCGGATCACGCGGGGGACCCTACTGCTCCCACACAACGGAAGACCCTCTGCCACTACAGGAGGGAACACTGGGTCGTATGTAGCCAAGCTAACCAAGGGCAAGAGACAGCCTCCAGCCAAGCAGCATGAACTTAATGACCCCAGTGAGTAACAGCCAGTTAACATTAGCTGCGGTGTCATTTGCATAGTATGTGCTAAATTGAGGTTAGCTAATGCGCTAATGTAGAGCGTGTTTGGTTAATGTAACCAGTGCTGCTTTATTAGTTTATTGTTCTAGCTGTTATCTTCAGTATCTTTGGGTATCTGCTTTGGTTCCTTTTCTCTTGTCATGCCATTGTGTCCATAGCTGTTTTGTACAGTAAGATGCTTGCTTTATTTATTTATTTAGTTAATTAGTTTTTAATATATCTCTACTGATTGTTTCTCAGATACTCAGCTTAATTAACCATTGTTTGTTGGGTTGTTCTGGTGTTATGGGTTTCACAGCGAGTCGTGTATAGTTCTTTGAAACCAGCGGTTCTCTGTCATCAAACCTCCTCTCTGTTTACCCTAAAACACTGTAGAGCAGCCTGTGTTATGGTCTGTCTGTCGAATGCGAAGGAGACTTGGTTACGGTGGCCGAGATGTGCAAAACAAATTAACATTTAAAAGCAAAATTACAAAAGTAAAAACAAATTGACAAGACACGAAACACTTTTGCTAATAGCAAATAGTCTAACACACCAGAAGTGCTTGTTGCAGACCCTTATCAGTTAAACTGTTTTGAAGGACAGTGGATTAGACGTCGCCTGCTCGTCTCTTTCTTCCGTCTGCTGTTTTAAAAACTTTAAAGACCTGCCACAGGAAAAACAAACGTGGGCCAGCTGGCTAAACTGTGTGCCACAAATTGGACAAATCATGCTTTAGCGTTGTCACCATCCCAAACTTCAACCACTCTACCACCACCAAACAGTTTGATTTGACAAGTGTCCGCAACAAGCACTTTCTGTGTTTTAGACCTACCCTTTCCGTCAGAATTCGCAGATCGCAGAAGTGTTTCACATGTTGTAAATTCATTTTTATTTTTGTTTTCTGAAATACTGTTTTGATTGTTTTGCAATGCACATTTGGTTTGAACACTTTTAGTAGTAGTTTAGCGCACAGCGGCTACCAAAGTAGTTGACAACATGACACTATAGGTCAGAAGTAACCTAGATGACTTCTAGATCATGCTTGCAGCCATTCTGAACAAAGTGGCATGTCAATGTTTTATGCACCTCCTAGCCATGTTGGCTAATAAGTACATAAGCTTTGATATACAGAACTTCCATATATTAGCTATTTTGAGTATCAACTCAGCAGTATGTATATGTATTTACTTTTGTTTTCTTGTTATTGTTTATTTTAAACCAGAATCTGTGATTCGCAGATCCTAAAATCAGAACACCCACCAGGATAAAGAAATTGTTCATTGTAATGGATCTCCCCAATCTAAAACATCGAAAACATTTTTTGGGGGGAAAAAAGCCCTGCACCCTAAACGTCTGTCTTTGCACGTATTTGCAGTTGTGTTGTCCAGTGACGAAGATGAGGAGGCTGACAATGCCAGCACAGGCAGTGTCAACCGGCTGGACAGCGTCTCTCCGAGGCCAGCTGACTCGGCCCACTCGTCTCCCGCGCCATCTGGCGGTAGGGTGGAAGCAGCGGTTAAAGGGACCGCAGAACAAGATGAACAAGCATGTGAATTTTTCACAGACATGGACCACAAGAACACGTTATCCAGGAGGAACCGCATGAAGGACCCGGTAAGGCCTAATAACACAAACGTTCGGTTCTTTGTGTCAAATCAGTTTTGGAGTACAGGTTGCTGTTTTTCTTTGCTCCAGAGTTTCTAACTCCAGTACCTGTTTTTATTGAATGTATTCATGCAGTAGAGTCAACACATCCATGTACACTTCCTGAAAGTGTGTTTCATGTCCCTGCAGTTTGGGAATGCCTTGTGCGAGGACCCGTCTCCATCTAAAAAGCGTAAGGTTGGCCAGGCGCAGAAACTGGAGAGCATTATTTTGGAGTGCAGGAGTGTACGGATAGGAAGTCTGCGCCGGATGGTCACCAAGCCAGTCATTGTAAGGCTTTTTGTTCTGGTATTTGTTTAGTCTGATGCTTGATTTTGTTTTTCCTTTATATCCGATAGTCTGGTGTTTATAGATTGGCAGTATGTGGATGTCTTATTCACCTCCTGTAGGTTTAATGTTTATGATGTTATTGGTGATCATAGCACAGACACAAATACCCACTAACTGCATATAATCATTCATTGCCCGCTGTGTATGTGTACAGTTGCGTGCATAAGTTTGGGCACCCTGGAGCTGTTAGTTTGCCGTATTTAATATTATTAGATTTTAATTCATATTATATATTTTTTTATTTATATATATTAAAAACAGATTTTTAGAGATTAACTAGTGGGGACAGGAAATAGCCAGGCATGGTTGGTCTTGGTGTGAAATCACACAGTGACGCAGGTATTAAGCCCATTTGTGTTTTGGAAATGAGTGTTGGACTCTACAGTCAGTCAGCAGATGGCGAGTGCACAGCTTTGTTTGTTTATACTGATGCTGTAATAATGATCTGCTGGGCAACAATATGATTACAGTGATTTGTCACTATTTAAGAGTAGACAGACTTCATGAATATTATGACACAACTGTCCCGCAACATCTGGATTATTAATTACTACAGTAGACATGCAGGATTGTGCTGAGAATTTATTAATATGTTAAGTGATTTTTATTTGTTTATTTTATTTTTTTTAGTTCACAGTAGAATACATACAGCTTGAGACAGAAGGTAAGTTACTGTATATCTTTTTGTGAAGCTTTAAAGCTATTTCTTTGAATTACCCCTCATTATTTGATTTCAAAGTAATAATAAAATAAAAAATAAAGAAGTAGATAGATAAAAAGCCCACTAGTGTGCCATGAAGCACCATCTAGTGGTACGTAAACCTGTGCTCATGTAGAGACCCTAGTTTGTGTTGGGCTGCAAACATCATATATAACTACATCAGAGTTGTGTTAAGTATATTAATACAAATGTCTGTGTGTTAATGTGCACATGTCCGAATAAAAATGCCACACTGGCAGTCTAATTAAACATCCACAGTTTGGGATGACATGGCCCCTGGCTAGCCACTGATGGAGAGGTTTCCTGGAGTGCATTTGCAGCCCTCTTTTGTTTGTATTCGGACATGTAATAGTTTTTTCTTGTCCCAGATTTATTGAGAAATTATATTTATGAAAGTTAATTTTAGTTTTTTAGGTGGGCCACTGTGATTTGTAGTTATATTTAAGTGGACCTTGAGGTGGAGGAGTCCCTCCCCAGGTGCCTTAACAGTTAAGTCTGTGTGCAGGTCAAGAAGTGGACGTACTGGAGAAGGTGCGTCTGAGGTCGTCGGAGCTGACGAAGTGCGAGTGGTGCAGCGTGAGGAAACTGCCTGTACTCTTCTTCCAGACCAGTGAAGCCGAGTGCCAGCGCCTGCGCACCCAGCTTCAGATGTCAGAGGATAGTGGTGGCCTGTGGTATGACTGCAATGGCAGCAGTGAGTAGCAGAACTGGACACGGTTTCACGGATATGGATTTGAGATTTCATGGTGGCTTGTTTTGATAACATGGCTCTTTTTTTGATATGCATCTTTTCTTCCTTTGCCCTAGATGTGGATGAGAAATACATAGTGTTGATTTTTGAAAACGGCCTCTCAATGCAGGAGCAAATGATTTTGGAAGACATTCTGGTTGAGATCGGCCGACACAATAACCTGTCGGGCTTTCCTGCCCGACTGCCTTTTGATGAAGCCAACGTTAGACTGGTTCAGTATAACAAAGCGTCTAAAGAAAAGGAGAAAGTGAGTACACACTAATGGGTAATACTTTCGGAACACTCGTTGCTCTGTACTCTGTAGCAGTCCGGTCTAAAACTGAAGTTGCATTGTCATTTTCTTTTTCTCCATAAATCTCAGGCAAAAGCACAGAAAGTCAAAACGGCTTCGCCTTCACCAACAACAACAGCCACAACAACTACAGCCTCAGTCACCACAGCCACGGCAACAGTTACTCCAGTAACAGCAAACGCTATAACACCAACCCCCACTGCTTCAACAGAGACGACAGTCAGGACACGATTGTCTAGCCAGCTCCACGCTTTCTATGATGAAGACGATGATGAAGACATGGCAGAGCTGCATCCTACGTTTACAGGCCCTGTCATCAAGTAAGAACCGCTGATCTTATACCTGTCGATGCATCCATAATTAGGTCAAATGTCAGGTGGAGGATTCCCATGTTGGTTGTGCCAGGCTCTGCGAATTACCATTTCCACTAAATCGAAGATATTTAAAAGTGAAGTTTCTGTTATCTTTACAGATAAAATGACATACAATCTGTTTATCACTCTGTTCAACATTTTAAATTGATTTACTTAATTTGAGCAAAGCATCGACCCTGTTGCTGGAAGACCAAGGACTTAGTCCTCAGCAATGCCACAGTTTTCCACAATTCCACACAATTTTCCTCACTCTCATTGGATGGGTGGATTGATCCCACCACTCCCCGTCTGTTAGTGGGTATAATAAAGTTGGAATTTCTGATCCCCTTTAAGAATGTTAAGCTGTCCAGTGACAGTGCAGTTTAAAAAGATGCTGTGGCATGCATTCAGTTCTGGAGAAATACCATCTATAGGTTTACCCGTAGTCAAAATGGCATTGCGAAGCATAATGATGGTGGTATTAATAATGATAATAATAATATCTGCTCTTTATCGTCTTTATTTCTGGAATTGGGCGGTGAAATTGTGGCTAGTAGCAAATTGCATTGTTGCATTTTAAACTCTTTTTTGCATTGTTGGTTTGCGGTCCGGCTTTGAAATAAATTTGTCTCCAGGTTTCTGCTGCATCATTATTATCATTATTATATAATTACTTCTATCATTATTATTTCTTATTTCTTTTTAGGCTAATGGTGTATCCCCCTCCACCCGCTAAAGGTGGAATCTCTGTGACGAATGAAGACCTTCACTGTTTAAATGACGGAGAGTTTCTGAATGACGTAATCATCGACTTTTACTTGAAGTTAGTATGGACTACACCTTTGTGGTGGTGTTTTGTTGTGGGGTTTTTTTTCTGGGTACTTTAAAAAAAAAAAAAATGTATATGTATAATGGGTAAACCTATAAATTGACACCAACTGACACCATCTAGGTTAGATGGAGATTCCCAGACCCCTCTGTGTGCCTTACGGTGTATCACAGCTACTTCCCTCATCTTTCCTGGCGCAGTGAGGAGGAACATATAAGGCATCTGTAAATCCATTTCTGTTGCCAATGCAACATGATTGCCACCTGTGGTGCATAGTTAGTATTGTACTCAATGAATTCCCAGTGCAGGTTCATAACATTACTGACCAGAAATGTACCAAAATAAAAAAAATACTTAGTTTTTTTTTTTTTTTTTTACTCAATTTTTCCCATATTACAAATTTCAAAAACCGAGTGTATAAAACAATTATGGGCAAGAGGGAAGGAAAAATAAGGTGGGAGGGAAAAGGATACAGAATATATCAATAAAAAAAAGTAAAAATTACTGCAGGTTACAGACTAGTATCCAATAGCTTACATGTTCATTTACAGGCTTAAAGGTTTACACAGTCTATATAATATAGTCCTTATACTTAGCTACCTAACTTGCAGTGTTTGGCCCGACAGACATGGCCATGGCTTAGTATGTGTACACACTATCCGCAAGCTTTTTTGTCCTATTTAACTAGTTTTTAATTCATTAAAAACAATTATACAGCTGTGCTGAAAACTGCTTAAGAGGGTCTTGATTAAGGAGGTTATGGGCTAAGGGGAAGGGTGGCTGTCCAGGATGGGCTGGGTGTTCTAATGCTGGTGTCGTGCAGAACTGTTTCAGGATGTTTGAAATTGTCTAAATGGTTTAAAGACTTCCTTGGCTGCTTGCAGGTATTTGTTCATAGAGAAGTTAAAAAAGGAAGATGCCCACAGAAGTCATGTTTTCAGTTCCTTCTTCTATAAGAGACTGAACCAGAGAGAGAGAAGAAATGCCTCAGACACAACCAACCTACCGTAGGTTCCTTTCAGTCAATCAAGACCCGTCTGACAAGGTCACTTTATCGGGCGTCCCTTTGTGGGACGGCTTAAGTTGAACTGTCTTTGTGATCTTCCGTAGGATACAGAAGAGGAAGCACAACCGGGTTAAAACATGGACGCGGCATGTGGATCTTTTTCAGAAGGACTTCATCTTTGTCCCCATCAATGAGTCGTAAGTCATTGTTTTCTGAATCGAGGCGGTCAGTAATTGGGATTGACTTCTTGTATTATGCAGACTTCAGGCGTATGAACATTGCTGTATGAATAAAATCAGTAACTAAAGCTGTCTGTTTCTCTGTTTCTTGATCAGAGCCCACTGGTATCTTGCAGTGATCTGCTTTCCTGGTTTAGAGGCAGCCCAAATGGAGCCCAACCCTCTGTACCAGCCTCCGCCTCCATCGCAGCCCCGGGGCAATGCCTCATCTTCAGCCCCGCTTGGGAATACTATCCTGGAGGAAGGAGGCCTAGATGAGCCTTCTCCTCACACTGAGCCCATCTCCTTTAACCAGTTTGAGGTTAATACAGAGGGAGAAGCTCTCTGTGAGCACCCTGCGAGCATGCCTCCCTGTTCCCACAAACCAACAGAGCACTGCGCCCTCACGATCAATGGACAGGTCAAAACTCAGCCGCATTACACAAGTGAGTTGTGAGGGGTCTATGGTGCCTTTATGTGGATGAGCCAGACTTATTATTTTTATTATAAGGTTGTATGTTGTAGTTGTTGTTGTTGTCGTTGTCGTCAAACCTGCCACTCTAAACTGTTTCTTGTTGGTTTTAAAGATGCTTTGCACAGAATCAGTGTGTGTTATGGCAATGATGACACTGGCACCTTTTCAGATGACCAGAGCTCATGTCACGTAAGTGTGCTTGTGGTTTTCTCAACCCTGACCTTCTAGTCCTACAGCTGGTTTCTGTCTGGTTTACAGCAGAGATGAAAAATGCAATTTGTAGGTATAACTTGCTTTGTGTTAAGCTTGGAGAAGAATTCCATCATTTTCCCCCAAAATTCTTAAGAATTAAATAAATAAAAATATTTTATTCTTTTTATAACTTCAAAGTAGTTAAAGGTGTCATAGAATGTTTTTGTGTACATAGAACAAAGTTGAATCGGGGGGAAATGTCCAGATGCAGTTTTACCCACCCGTTTACACTTGATGATTTGGTCTCGGAATGAAATGAGCTGTTGTCCGTCTTTTTTTGATGAGCTCTTCCCTGATTTGCTGGTTTCTTTTTGTCAGCTTGTTTGTTTCACCTTAATGGTGCCACAGCTACACTGACACCGTGAAGACCTTTAATTGAGTGGGTTACTGTAGTTTGCACCTAGTTACTGTAGATTTCACATCGACAGAAGGTCTTCTGGTAATTGGAGTGTTTAGTTGAAGACAGCAAGTTGTAGGAACCATTCTATACTATGTTCTGTCTGAGTGTCTAACTGCCTCTCTGTCAGGATGAGTGCAGTGAGGATGGAACACTGGCAGATGACACTGTAGCTTCAGAAAACATGGAGTGGACTTCCAAGCCCACCATCTGCAGACAGTGAGTGTGCCCCTTCACTTGTTCCTAAATATCTTACTATTATCCACTAGGTGGCAGCATTGTTGCAAGAAACTGGGAGTGAACTGTGTAATATGCACATTAGAAGCATTTCAGTGACCGGAATCTGATGTATACTGGATTTCAGTGAATCAGTTACATATAGAAACGTAATGATGGACATGTTTAGTTCATACTACAGTGAGTGAGCGGTTATGATTTTGAACTTGCATGGTACCTGTACTTCCCTGTTGTGCTTTGTGTCTTTCTCTCAGACCCTGTATTCTCGTCATGGACTCTTTGCGTGGCCCTGCAAGATCAACAGTAGTCAAGACCTTGCGAGAGTAGGTTATCACACCGTGTGTCTTAAAATAGTTGGCTTGTTATTTAGCCTGTAATTTAACCCCAACATTAAGGGGTCCTAATGAATGTTTTACTCTGTTGCTGCATTAAGTATCCTGAGAGAGTAATTTCCTGCGCTGAAAGCTGACTGCCTTATCGACACAGTTATTTAATTTTAATGGGATTAGGTTCCCAGTTGGAAGATGTGGGCCTCTGATTGTATTGGTTTTCCCCTACGATATGGGAATGTACAAATTTTGTTGGCGCCTGACGATGTACAGTTTGTGTTTGTTCATGGCTGTGTATTTTTGCCCAGGTATCTGGAGGTGGAGTGGGAGGTAAAGAAGGGCACTCGGAGGAGTTTTGGAAAAGACGTTATGAAGGGCTCTAGCCCACGTGTGCCTCAGCAGGATAACTTCAGTGACTGTGGTGTTTATGTCCTGCAGTACGTCGAGAGCTTTTTTGAGGTACGGTTGAATTCGTCCAGCCTTTTTTTAGTGCAGTTTTAGTGTGGAGCTGGTATACAGTAATAACAGTTTTTATGGCTAGCATAGGTTTGTTATTGCTATACAGGTGCATTACAATTGGCGAATAGCAGTTTTCATAAATAACAAGCGTCTTATCCTCAAATGGAAGCCAAATCCTGACCTGCGGCCAGCCGACTTTAAAACCATCCAAACTTGCTTGCCATACTCACAGAAATGGATTCTTGCACACATGGTGTAATAGCGTTTTGCTTTGGTCAGTAGAGAATGTCTTCCTGAGACACATTTGTAAAATATTGTAAGAATAGCCATGGTGGTGTGAGGATGGAACATTTAGCAGGATGCCACTCTGGCCACAGTGTGGGCGAACTGACCAATCGGACCACCTGGGGGCTTATCAGGAGGCAGAGCTTTAAGACACTGGAGCCCAAGACAGAGAGTAAAAGCGGGTGTGCAGTATGAGGAAAATATTAAGTAAATGAAAGCCTGTAAAACTGTTCTGTTCTAGTTATGAACAGTGAAAATGTGCACCATAGGTCTCTATAGACGACCCAACCAGACAGTTAAGAGCTGCACCAGGACGTTCTTTTAGCTTGAGCATAGAAGCTTGGATTTGAACTATAACATTGACTTGAATATCATCAGATTTGGTGTAAATACTGTAACATAGAGTTATTGAACTTTCCAGGACAGTCAATCTGGCAAGCCTGTTTAAAAGCCAGTTTTCAAAGTTTGTGTAATAGTGTACACTAGGCCTGGTATCCGCCGTATAGTGCTTTGTTGCTGAATATGGATCTGCTTTTTCCCTAAATGTGGATCTCCTGCTCTGCCTTTTTCTATTTAACAGAGTCCTCTACCAAGTTTCCATCTCCCTATGAACTTATCAGAGTGGTTCCCCCAGCAAAGGATGAAAACTAAACGTGACGAGATCAAGGAGCTCATTCTGAAGATTCAGTCTCAACAGCAATCGGACAGGGAAAGCTCCAGACAGGCGGACCCCTGCGACAGCCCCTGCGAAGACCTGGACGTTGGCGACGCCTTAGAGTCAGCTGATCTAATTCCACCAATCAGCTCTTGAGCTCCACCTCATGCTGCTATGCTCTTACTACGACAAGGTCCCGTTGGCCCCGCTTCTCGCAAGGCCCGCAGCCAACCGGGGCCCTTCGTGATTGTACGCTGCTGGACGACTCAGCCGTTAATTGTTCTGAGAACTGTTTCCGTTCCTCCTCCATAACTAAAGAGCAAGAACACTTTTTAATTTGTATTAAATAAAAACATGTACATACGCTGGAAGGGTTTTTTGTTTTTTTCGTTTGTTTTTCTTTTCTTTTGGGGGGTTTTATTGCCACCCTGGTGGAACTGACGTCTCATCATCTCACTCTTGCGCCATCAGTGGGGGGTAAAAACAGTGTTCATTCATGTGATGACTTCATGAGGGTCACAGATGGCCTTGGTCACTCCGTAAGCCTGCAGGATTAGCTACCGTACTGTCCAATGTTCTGTTACGTTTGTACTTCAAACCATACTTCTGACTGTAGAAAACAGTTTGCTGTTGTTTGTAGACTAAATATCCAAAACAATCTGGAATTATTATTATTATTGAAATTATTATTATAATTTTTTTTATGAGCATCTAACTCCTCATGGCATAACACAGTTGCTAGTCAGTGCCTGTCGAAGCTTTATACGATGTGACCACACGTAGGTGGACTTCATTTTCAATATTAAACTATTTGAGATGCAAGAGTGCACATCTGCCTTAGTTGATACAAATACAAGCGTTTGAAGTGTCCGTCACGAGTGCTGTTTTCTCTACTCTTCATTCATCTGCGATGAGAACTTTCTACCGAATTATTACATAGTGTTATTATAAAGACGATAACAGCACTTGACAAAAAGCTCAGGCGAATAAAGTTTCTCATATTAACTTGATGGTTAGCTGTCCTTCAGGCGCGATCCCAGTTACTGTTCCGATGTAGTGTTCTGGTTTTTACTGCACTGTGTCTTAGCTACCGACGATTAGCCGTCACAGACTGTATACAACAGAACATGCAGAACATGAACACTTCTGTTTACCTTTACTTATTTTGTTTACTGTATACACAGTCGAGTCACATTATTAGGACCATATCCAGAGTTGCCACTGTGTGTAGCATGGACAGCAGCTAGACGGGCTGCGAGTGACTCAGTAAGGTCCTGGTATCTGGAGCCATGCTGACTGCACTTAAACCCACAGCTGCTGGAGGGAGCATGGGGGAGAGTCCACAGAGCAAAAACGATGATCAAGGTGGTGCCACAGGTGTTCAGTTGGGCTCAAGTCTGGGGAATTAAAGGGTCAGGGTAGTACTTGGAAGTCTTGGTCTTCCAACTAATGTTGGACATTTCGAGACATGTGACATGAGCAGGGAGATCCCATCCCCCCCCCAAGGAAGACAATCAGCATGGACTCATACCCAGATTGGTTGAGTGTGCATTTCACATGGAAGAGAACGCCACGAAAACTCTGGCATCATTGAAAGTAGGAAGTGGTCATAATAATGTGAATCGACTGTGTACTTTCACAAGGAACATGTTACCATCTATAGACTGTGAGAAGTTCTCTGTCCTTATCTCTTTGGTGGACAAGCTTTTTAGCCAACATCAGACTGATCAGACAAACACACTGTGTGGGAGAAGCCAAGAGAAGAATCGTAGGCTACACAAGACTGTTCAGACCGCAGACAAATCTGATTTCTTTCTATCTTGTGTCGTTTGTTCACGCTGTTATTTACAAATCATCAGATTTGTGAGTCCAGACATCACCAGCCTCTAGGCATCAGTAACTACATGTCGAATCTCAGCACTTCTGTCGCTCTAAGAGACCTTAAAATCTGATTATTGATATGGTTTTGTGGCCCCAGTGGGTAGCACTGTTGCTTTGCTGCAAGCAGGGCCTGGGTTTGATTCCCCTCAGACTGCCGGGGGTCCTTTCTGGATGTTCTTGTGGTGTCTGCTCTGGGTTCCTTCCACAGTCCAGATATGTGGTCAGGTAACCTGGAGATATCCAAGGTGTTTCCTACCCTCTGCCCAATCAGCACTTTGCTCCAGCAACCCAGAGGGATAAGCAGTTAGATGATGATGTTAGATGAGTGATGATTGGTGTGTTTTGATTGATACCTGGATGTTGGCTGTCGACTGGTAGGCTCTACGCAACCATGAAGGTGGAAGCATCAAAGTCTGGGGCGGTTTTGCTTGTGTTCATGGATGGAATTGTTAAGTGTGCAAAGGACCTAAAACCTAAAATCACTGATGGTCTTTGGAATGGTCTGTTTACAATGTAAGCTGCTTGGTTTGATGATTGTTTGGAAGCAAAAGGCCCAAATACAGTTTTAATTATGGCACAAATGTCCAACTTCTTTTTGGGGTCTACAGGGGGCACTTACAGTGGTACTTGAAAGTTTGTGAACCAAAGTTTCTGTTATTTGCATAAATAAATGACCCAAGGCACAATGTCACGCAATTCCCAAAAGATAAGGAGAACCCAAAGGCATAATTACCCACTAAAACACATGAGTGGCAAAAGTATGTGACGCTCAAGGATTAGCAGTTACTGGGAGGTGCAATTGGAGTCGGATGTGTCCTATCAAATGGATGACAGTCTGGTTTGAGTGGCCGCCCTTTTGATTTTAAAGAACTATCAGATCTTCATAACAGGATAAGAGTTAGGACTGTAATGCAGAAAAAAAAAAGCTTCTATACTTTGGCCACTCAGATGCAATATTGGATCATTTTTCCTGATAAAGAAATAAGTATGGGACTGTGTGTGATATGTTTGCCTAGTTTGTTCTCCTTATGTACTTTTAGGATTCAATTCTAAACTAATTTTGATTGTTTTAGGTCAAAGTTATGCAGAAATCTACAGGGGTTGGACAATGAAACTGAAACACCTGTCATTTTAGTGTGGGAGGTCTCATGGCTAAATCGGACCAGCCTGGTGGCCAATCTTCATTAATTGCACATTGCACCAGTAAGAGCAGAGTGTGAAGGTTCAGTTAGCAGGTAAGAGCACAGTTCTGCTCAAAATACTGCAATGCACACAACATTATGGGTGACATACCAGAGTTCAAAAGAGGACAGAGTGTTGGTGCACGTCTTGCTGGCGCATCTGTGACCAAGACAGCAAGTCTTTGTGATGTATCAAGAGCCACGGTATCCAGGGTAATGTCAGCATACCACCAAGAAGGATGAACCTCCACCAGCATCACGTAGTGACCTGGCCACTATCCTGCAAGAAGAATGGCTTAAACTCCCTCTGACCACTGTGCAGGACGCAGTATATGTCATTCCCAAGACGAACTGACACTGTATTGGCCGCAAAAGGAGGCCCTACACCATACTAATAAATGATTGTGGTCTAAAACCAGGTGTTTCAGTTTCATTGTCCATCCCCTGTAGAAGAGTATAGCGGTTCGTAAATGAACACTACTCAACTGCTATTACTGCCCCACAGGACCAAACACACTGTGAGTGCTGCTATGTTAGCATTGTTAAGGGATTGGATCAGATTCTAGTGTTATAGTCAAGGCCACTACAGCATGATGGCCTTATCTTGCACGCCATACCGGTCGTGACTATACACTGTGTTGCTAAAAGTATTCACTCCTCCATCCAAATAATTAAATTCAGGTGTTCCAATCACTTCCATTGGAGAAGGTCTATAAAACCAAGCACCTAGGCATGCAGACTGCTTCTACAGACATTAGTGAAGGAATGGGTCGCTCTCAGGAGCTCAGTGAACTCAACTAACCCAAAGTTTCTGTAACTGGGATTCGTTCTTAGGTAAGGATGGAATCTACGAAGCCCCAACAGCACAAAGGTGGGACCGATTCTGGGATTTAACAACACGTCATGAATCCGGCGTAGAAGTTGTGGTTCGTCTGAATGAGGCTGTTTGTTCCTGTTCCTAGACATTAAAGAGGCGACACGGAAGGTTCCTCAGAGCGGCACGGATAAAATGGCGTACCTGGCAAATACAGCCGCTGATATGGCTGCCATCCGTCCCCGTAATGGACACAGTCAACAGAGTAAATATTTTAAAAGCTTTAGCCGGATCAGTGGGATCCAGCGTCGCCCGGCTTAGACAAACACCGCTGGCTTTCCTCGGGCCCTGGAAATGTCAAGTGCTCCTGTTTTCATGTCCGCTGTGCTCCATGTCATTTGTCTCTGATTGCACCTGGAAGTAGAAGAGCTGTTTGTGCAGCTTGCGCTTCGATGGTAAGTGAGGATGGACCAATGCAACCTAGCAGCGGCACAAACAATGGTGCTCTCTTTTCCCTCTCGTTCTCCTCGGAAAATCCCTGCTGGAAAAAAGCATGCTTGTGGTTTAGGTGATCACCCAGCATGGTCCTGCTGGACAACCAGCATTCATTTACGGCATTTAGCTGACGCTCTTATCCAGAGCGACTTACAAGGTTAATCACATTACAGGGAGGCCAGTGTAGTGTTAGGAGTCTTGCCCAAGGACTCTTATTGGTGTAGCACAGCATCACCCAGACCGGGATTCGAACCCCAGTCTCCCACGTGTGGTGGTGGCTACTTGGCGTTATCCGCTAAGCTACACCAACCATGCCAAACACAATGTGCGCTGGTTTTGCTGGTGATCAGTCGATTGTCTTCTAATGATGCTGATGACCAGCCATGCTAGTCCAGGCTTAGTCTGGCTTTTCTAGCAGACAGGGCAGTAAGGAGCGATGTTCTGACCCCGTTTACACTCGGTTGCAGATGTCCCCACCCTGACATGCATGACCTGCCGAGCTCCTCTCAGCATGGATCAGCTTTCGGCCTTGCGTAAGAGTGAGAGCAGGAGTGCTGGGCAGCGCCGGTAGGATTACCAGATCACTTAAAAATTGATGATCGATAAGCGTTCAGAGAGAGTGAGCCCCCAGGGATTACCTCAGCTTCTGAAACCACCTTGGAGTTCCAGCATGGGATCCAGCATTTTGGAATTTGTATCCTGAATCAGCTGTGGGGTCTATAAACCCCTGCACAAAGCCATGGAAACGTGAATGGCCCCCCTGAAGCCAGATCAGCCCATCATGCCCTTGTAGCAAGGAGGGTGCAAAACCTCCTCTGGTATTCGGAGGGGGTCCCATGTTGGATGCTACTAGCTGCTAGCTTATATTGATGGCAGTACAGTGTTTCTAGCTTCGATTGGTCACCATAGGATTCACCCTTAGCGTGACCAACTGTGGAAGCTCCAGTAACATCGTGGCCCGACTCGGCAGCAGAGTGTTTGGTTTCACCATCCCTCCTTTGTAAATGCCCTTCCTAGTTTGGTAATGAGGGTCTTCCACACATCGACTGAGATCTCCTCTTCTGTCTGCTTAGTAAAAAATGAGCCACAGGCCACTCCTTCCACCAAACTCTTGAGGAAGTGGTGCTGTGGAATACCATGTGGAATAAGTGTTTCAGAGGTACCAGTGCTGTATCTCTACCTAGCATTAGCCATAACCACAGTCCTGAAGTTGTTTGTTTACATGGTCATGTAAACAGCCGACTCTTATTTCTTCGATCTGATGAAGGCCTGGGACTCAGATTAGGATTATGATATCTGATAAAGAGAGCTGGAGTTTAGCTCTATAGTCGTGTTTCTCAGCGCTTGTAAACCCTTACTCTGATTTCTTTCGGACTTCTCGCTCTGCGCATATGTGAAAACAGGCCGTGGTATACACAGCAACCATGAGATGGCAATGAGACACATTCGGAGCGATGCTGAAACCAACCACATGTGAAAGATGAATGACCAAATGAAAGATTCCAAAGTTGATGATCTTCTAGGTGATGTTTATTCATATTTCCAGGGAAAGAGAACTTTGAGGTTTATGTTATGCTTACACCACGTCTTATTCTGTAAGTTTATTGGTCGGTGGCAAAGCAGATATCTGATCAATGCCTGATTCATGGAGATCCGGAATTTCCCTGTTATCTGATTACCCATATAAATGTTTTGATCTGACAATAATCTATCTATCTATCTATCTATCTATCTATCTATCTATCTATCTATCTATCTATCTATCTATCTATCTATCTATCTATCTATCTATGCAGCATTAATGCAGTAAAGTAAACTGGGATCTTAGAGCAACATGTGCTGCCTTCAAGAGGAAGTCTTTTATTGGGGCGTCCATGTATTTTTAACATCACAATGTAAAACCACATATGCCACATATGACTGGCCTGCCTGCAGTCCTGACCTGGCCCCAATAGAGAATGTGTGGAGGAGTTTAATATGACAACAATGGCAACGATGACTGTGTATCGTTTAACACCTTAAAAAAAACCCACCTGAAACACTTCAGCACTGGGTATCGAGTGTTGCGAGAAAGAATGGAAAAATAACAAAGTGGTAAATGCTTTTTTTTTTTTTTTGCTGAATTATGGAGTTGCAGGTCTGAAATGCAGGAATTGATGTAAATTAACAAATGTCCTCAAATCTAATCAGTATATCAAATATGCCTCATTTTAACGGTCTTCAGCTCATTACTTAAGTGGTACCACTTTAGGATCATTAATAAGGTTATTAATGAGGTCACAGACCCTCAGACTAATTATTAATGAATTAACAATTAATAAGAAAGGCAACCTATTGCTTGCCAAATAGTGAGCCCCAATTGGTCTATACTTATAAAGCTTTCCGATCTCGCTGGTGACTTATCCTACTTTCAGCACTACAGTTGTCTCATCACATATTCATATTCATCAGATATGACACCGCAGTGTTACTCATTTATTAATGATTTAGTCATATATATGACTGCTTATTAATTATTATTAAGGTGTTAATAAGCTCATTACAAACACTTTAGATGTGTAGTCTTACTGTAAAGGGGCCCCAATTATTTAACTCAGTTTTAATATGATTTTATCTATTATCTATTATCTATTATTTATTATCTATTATCTATTATTTATTATCTATTATCTATTATTTATTATCTATTATCTATTATTTATTATTTATTATCTATTATCTATTATCTATTATCTATTATTTATTATCTATTATCTATTATTTATTATCTATTATTTATTATTTATTATCTATTATGTATTATCTATTATTTATTATCTATTATATATTATATATTATTAATTATCTATTATTTATTATCTATTATATATTATTTATTATCTATGATCTATTATTTATTATTTATTATTTATTATTTATTATTTATTACTTTTAATATATTATTTATTACTTTTAATATCACTTTTAATATGAGTGGGCAGGTTTAAACTGCAATAGGCTGATTGTTAATATATACAAATGAGCCCTGTTCTGATTGGCTGTCCTGAAATAAGTCTTATTTGGGAAAAACACCCAGAGACTAAACATTCCTTAGAACGTCAATATGTGTGGGCTGGGCTAAACAGCATTAAATGAATATATATATATGCAAATGAGCTGTGTTCTGATTGGCTGTCTTGTATGAAGCCTCATTCGGAAAGCACTCAGAGCTGAAACATTCCTTATAGCTTCAGTATGGGTGGGCGGGGCTAAACGGCTGCAGGTTGAATAGGTGGATATGTATTGGTTTAAAACAGGCTGTTTTTCCAGCTTAGCTTCCGGATTTGGACTGTATGGACTGAGTGGTAAACGTGCGTGTTATTCCAGACTCCTTTCCTTCACAGGCGGGAGGGAAGTTCGGTTTTCCATTAAATGGGCCCTTTAATTCGCTCGGCTTACTTTCTAAGCCGAGTCCGCGTGCACGGCTAAAGCGAGCGAGCGAGCGCGCGTCCTGCTGGTGACGCAACCGCGCCGGTGCGCGTCCCCGCCCCTGACGTCACGCCGCTCCATTGGCCCAGGACTTCGGTTGTGGCTCCGTGTGGTTGTGAGGGAAGGAGAGAGGGAGAGTGAGAAAGGAAGAAAGAGGGAGAGACCACGAGCCCCCTCCCCGAAATAAAACCCCACAAACTTTCAACGTTCATGTGAAGCCGCGCGCGCGCACGCACACCTCGCGGGATAAGCAGTGGACCGAGGTAAGCGCGTTCATGCGATCCGGTGCACCGGGCTCTGTATTATTTCCTCCGTTGCTGAGGGAGGGGGAGTGTACCGGGGGGGTGGGCATCGCCGTTTGTCCTCCCTCGCGCTCCGTAAACAAGCTGTTGTTGTTGTTTTGGTTTGTTTGTCCGGTCCGGCGCTGCACGAGGGGATTCGTGGTGTTGGGACGAGGGCAATGGCTGCTAGAGAGAGAGAGAGGGAGAGGGAGAGAGAGAGAGAGAGAGAGAGAGATGCTCGTTCCCACGCTGCTGTTAGCAGCAGGGCTGAGTGAGTGCAGGGCACTGTAGCAGATTAGACCCGGCAGCAGCAGCTGATGCTGCCTTGTTTTCTTCCTCTCTCTCCCTCTCTCTCAGTCTCTCTCCCCCTCCTCCATCAATCCACCCATGCAGCCTACCACTAGCCAGGCAGGGGGCATGTGCACACACACATGAGGTCCAGCTTCCTGCTCTGCTTTGCGTGTGGGCAGCAGCCTGAAGAGCCTGGATGGATCTTCCAGCCAGCAAGGCCTGGGTTTTTTGAGTTTCCATCACCCGATTGGTTTATGTGTGGGACAGCTACCCTTGTGATGGCAACTTGGGACTTGGGGTAGTGTCCTTAGGACAGTGGACACTGGCCTTAAGTTCGCTTCACCTGCCTTGTAGGCTTGAGATAAATACCCTTACCAGGGTTCAGCTGACTCGCTTGGGATAGTGACCCTGAGTGCACTTCACCTGCGTGAGAGTCGTTTACCTCGGCTGAGCTGATCCTCACTATAGCCACGTTTGAATGACTGCATTCCTCCAGAGTTATAGGCTTGACAGATGCCTTCCCATGAGCTCACTTCACTTGTGTGCTTGAGTTAGAAACTCTGGCACGAGGTCATTTCACCTGTCTGACATGCTTGAAAGAGCTACTTTAAGTTCACCTACTTCCCCCTTAATAGTCTGCTTGTGAAGCTCACTTCACTTGTGTACTTCGAGGTGAGTTTGAGAAACGTCCTGAATCAGGACTGTTCAGAGTGGTGGTGATGGGAACCAGGCATCTTTTTATTCAGCCAGATTTGCCATTACCTTGCCATCATCAGTGTCATATAACGTCACTGCCTAAAAAAAAGGACCTCCAAAATGCAACTTTACAGGAGAGGCCCAAAACCTCCCTTCATTTGAATGTAAGTCAATGGAACCAGAATTTATTCCAAGTGGTTTTGCTGCGTTTCTGTTGGTCCATTCATTATGAAATTTCAACACAGTGTAAACAGCAGCTGCTGTGTTCAAACGAGCCATAAAAGTAAAAATCGTCAAAAATTGAGATACATGTTTTTCTTTGGGCAGCAGGGGTATGGTAAAGCGGGAGACACATGTGGACATGTTTCCTGATGGTTTTGGATTCTATATAAGTTGGCTGTATTTGTGTTGTAGACATAGTGACCCCCCAGTTCCCATCACCACCTTTCTAAAGAATTCTGCAAGACCTCATGGTGAAAAATTTAGATGAGTTCTAATGCCCACCGATTTCCCCAAGAGTGGCTGGCAAGTGGGCTTCATTGGGAGAGTCATCCTTCCACCTTTAGTAACCTCAGCCTGTATTGAGGCCTTTGCTTGGCTCTCTCCTGATGCCAGCTGTAATGTGTCGAGCTGTCAGAGGTCTGATCAAGCTCCGTCCTCACACATGGCCAAGCATTTAGCTGTCGAAGAAGGCCTGGTAAAGCGTTCAGGTTGCCAGAGGAGGTCTCAGCCTGTTTGAACGGACGTACAGTTGCTTTTTTAATCATTTAACTCCTCTTGCCTTCCTCCCCTCTTCCAGAGCTGCAACCTTTGTCCTGGTCGTTTGCATGGCTGTTTTTCATGGCTGCGCTGACATGCAGGTTGCGCTCATTATGACAGGATTAGCTCCTCCGGGCTCCAGTCGTAAAAAGTAACAGCGGTGCAAAGGGCGCCCAAGCACATCCTCCGTTTCGAGGGCTGCTGTAAAGTTACTCAGTAAGAAGTTATGGATCTGGATAATGCCGGGAGCTGACTGTTCATATGGGCTGCAAGGCTGGTCCCGTCGCAGGTGAAGCAACCTTGGCTTCACCTCAACAGTAGCCGTCAGTAGCAGGTGAACTGGCAGCCTGTGTTTTGGCCTCCACAGGTGGGGGCGGTGTGTTATATGTAGTATGAGGGTGTCGGGCCTGGTGTTTCACCTTGCCCTGTTTGACCACTGCGACACGCCTACAGGTGCGGTTTCCTAGGCATCATGACTCACCTGTTCGGGACTGGTTATGAAGGCAGGCCAACGCATGTGAGGGCGTCAGGCGCTAAGAGCAGTCTATATGTACGATCGGGTTTCAGAAAGCAAACCTGGGCTGAATTAGCTTGTTTGGGGCTGCACGGGGAAATGCTCTTCGACTCCTGAGCCTGCATTGCTGGTCTTCCTTAATGAGGAGCCCTAGATCTTAACATCAAAGGCCTCAGCTATTTGGGTTCACTTCCCGGCTCCCTCTTTTTGGGGTGGTGTCACAGCCAGTGTCGTAGCATGTAAGGCTTATGTAGCACCACGGTGGCACCATGCTAACTGCAGTGTTGGCCACGTCACGGCCATTAGCTTCTTTTTGTTTCTCAGTCAAGACGACACAATGGCATGATTACGCCCACATTACTGAGAGGACAGGTGGCATAAACACGGCAACCAGTGGAACACCTTTCGATGAACCATATACATAAACATGGGGTAAGAAAGCAGCGAGCTTACAGGGGAGCTTGGTTCAGGTATAGGCGAAGTCATTCGGAGTGGCTTGGTGTGATGCACTGCTCTAGAGAACCTTACACAGCCAGCATCATTCACAGTGGTGGTGATGGGAACCAGACGTCCTAAGAGGTTTCTACCTCTTAAAGCTCCCTCACAGAAAGCTATTACAATACATCATCACTAATGTGATGGTTCTAGATAAACTCGCATGTCCATGGTGGAAGTGATGGGAACCAGACGTCTGGAGAGTGTAATGTACTTGAAAGCTCCCTCACAGATACTTATCACATGAAGTGGTTAGATATGTACTGCCTGATATCTGAAAGTTGGTTTACATTCATGGTCAAGAGCTGCACCCAGAAGGAAGTGTGGGGTTGCAGTGCTGCTGGGAAGGAAGATAAGGGTTACCAGGAACAACAAATGATGCTACAGACTGATATGGGTAATATTTATTAAGCTACACATACAGAAGCCTGTCTCTCAGTATGGCCTTGGGCCGGCATGTTTGCTAGCCCAACATGCCAGACATCTCCTAATGCCGCCCTGTGATAATCCATCCCTTGCAGCTTGAATATGCTCACACAGTTCCTGCAGATGGTGTGGTAGGGGTGGAGGTGGAGTGACCCCAGGCCTTCCGGGTGTGTGGCACATGACAACAACCTGTTTAACATCACGGATTCGTTGGTCGTCCTCACCAAGACAAAAGTGGGACTCGTCGCTGAAGATGACCCGCTGCCATTCTGAGTCACTCCATGACAGTCTGGCACGGCACCACAACAGTCTTGGGTGACGTTGACATGGTGTTAGGGACAGTCGTTGTAACAGTTGGCCTGCATGTAGCCCTGCCAATTGGGCTGGCACTAACAGGATGACTGATGGAGGGCATCACCACACGTGGTGTGGTGTGTGGCACAACGGATAACACCATTACTCAGCAGGAAGCTACCGTCCCATGTGGGAGACTGGGGTTCGATTCCCATTCTGGGTGACTATGCTGTGCTACACCTGTAAGAGTCCTTGGGCAAGACTCCTAACACTACACTGGCCTACCTGTAATATGACTAACCTTGTAAGTCGCTCTGGATAAGAGCGTCAGCTAAATGCTGTAGATGTAGATGTAGATCACTGCTCGCTGAATGCCAGATACAGCAGTAGTCCTTGGTTACTCCACAAACCTACCTGCCAAGTTTCATTCCTGTGGGTTGATTCCTTCTAGGTGTATCTGTTTGTGCAGTTATTATTTTAATGATGAGTGGATGATAGTTTTGCCCTAAAACAAAAAATTTAATGTAAAGCAGTTCTTTTATACCTGGGCTACCTAGAACCCGAAAATCAAATAATCATGTAAAACTTTGATCGTAATCAACATAGTTTCCTGTAGTAGGCAAAATGGCTATTTGTGTTGTAGACATAGTGACCCCTGTCCCCATCTCCACCACCGTACAGTACTGAATTATTCATAGATGCAGATAAAATACCAAGATCAAATATTTCCTCTTTAAAAAGCCAAACCAACAAACATCCCTTCTCTAAAGCTGGTCATGGTGGAGGGGTGGAGGGGTAACACTATTTTAGCATTATTGACACTTGGTTACCTAGCCTCTACAGTGAACCATTTCACTGCAGACCACCCTGAATGACCACTTAGTTATATCCAGTCCAGGTAATAAATCCAGTGTGCTGGAGTTCAGGTAGGGCTGCAGTCTTTAAACAATCTTTACTTGGGGAAACCCTGGAGCTACATTCCCAACACCTCTAAAGCTGGATCTGGTCTCTGGACCTGTCAGGCCATTGAACGCAAGAGGCCCACGGCACGCATGGACGAATGAATTTCCATGTCACTGTTTTTCAGATAACTTGGTCCATACGGGGCCATATCGTCGCTGTCCCAATGAAAAACATGGGTATCTCCATTTTTTGTTTGATTTTTACTGAGCCCAATGCCTCATTTGATCACATAATATCAATAGTTTACACCTGTGTAGAATTTCATGAGGTAATGTTGGTCCAACAGTAATTACACAAAACATGACCTTTGAAATCAGGTTTGGTTCCTTGTGACTTTCATTCAAATTGAATGAGGTTTTTGGGCTCAACTCCTGTACACACACCACACAGGCAATGACCTGTCCGCCCATATCCCAGATACGCTCATGGGTCCCGAATGGACCAAGTTATCTGAAAACAGTGAAGGGAAATTCATTCGTCCATGCTCCGGGCCTCTGCGTTCAAACTGGACGGTCCAGAGACCAGATCCAGCTTTAGAGGTGTTGGGAATGTAGCTCCAGGGTTTCCCCAAGTAAAGATTGTTTAAAGACTGCAGCCCTAAAACCTGAACTCCAGCACACTGGATTTATTTACCTGGACGGATATAACTAAGTGGTCATCAGGGGTGGTCTGCAGTGAAATGGTTCACTGTAGAAGGATCAAGGTAACCAGGTTGTCAATAATGCTAAAATAGTGTTACCCCTCCACCCCTCCACCATGGACCAGCTTTAGAGAAGGGATGTTTTGTTGGTTGTGGCTTTTTAAAGAGGACATATGTGAATCTTGGTAATTTTATCTGGCATCTTATGAATAATTCCAGTGACTGTTACGGTGGGTGGAGATGGGGACAGGGGTCACTATGTCTACAACACAAATAGACATTTTTGCTACTACATGGAAACTTGGTTGATGACGATCAAAGTTTTACATGATTATTTGAAATTTTCGGGTTCTAGGTTAGCCCAGGTATAAAAAGAACTGCTTTACATTAAATTTTTGTTTAGGTTTTTTGCAAAACTATCATCCACTTCATTCATTAAAATAATAACTGCACAAACAGATACACCTAGAAGGAATCCAACCCACCAGGATTGAAACTTGGCAGGTAGGTTTGTGGAGTAACCAAGGGACTACTGCTGGATCTGGCATTCAGCGAGCAGTGATCTACATCTACATCTACAGCATTTAAGCTGGACGCTTCTTAATCAGAGCGAACTTACAAGTTAGTCTATCATATTAACAGGTGAGGCCAGTGTAGTGTTAGGAGTCTTGCCCAAGGACTCTTTTAAAGGTTTGATAGCCACAAGCATAGTCACCAGAAATGGGACTCGAAGCCCCAGTCTCCCCACATGGGGGGGGGGGGAAGGGGGGGGGGGGGGGACGGGGGTGGTTTAGCTTCCTGCCGGAGTAATGGGTGTTATACGTTGTGCCACACACACACAAACCACATGTGGGTGATGCCCTCCATCAGTCATCCTGTCTTAGTGCCAGCCCAATTGGCAAGGGCCTACACTGCAGGGCCAACTGTTTACAACGGGACTGTCCCTAAACCACCATGTCAACGGTCACCCAAGGAATGTTTGTGGTGCCGTGCCAGACTGTCATGGAGTGACTCAGAATGGCAGCGGCGTCATCTTCAGCGACGAGTCCCACTTTGGTCTTCGGTGAGGGACGGACCAACGGAATCCCGTGAGTGTTAAACAAGTTGTTGGCATGTGGCCACACACCCCGGAAGGCCTGGGGTCAACTCACAACCTCGCACCCCTACCACACAATCTGCAGGAACTGTCCGATGAGCATAATCAAGCTGCAAGGGATGGATTATCAACAGGGCGGCATTTAGGAGATGTTTCTGGCATGTTGGGCTAAGCAAACATGCCGGCCCAAGGCCATACTGAGAGACAGGCTTCTGTATGTGTAGCTTAATAATATTAACCCATATCAGTCTGTAGCAATCATTGTTGTTCCTGGTAACCCTTATCTTCCTTCCCAGCAGCACTGCAACCCCACACTTCCTTCTGGGTGCAGCTCTTGACCATGAATGTAAACCAACTTTCAGATATCAGGCAGTACATATCTAACCACTTCATGTGATAAGTATCTGTGAGGGAGCTTTCAAGTACATTACACTCTCCAGACAGTTCTGGTTCCCATCACTTCCACCATGGACATTTATCATGCGAAGTTTATCTAGAACCATCACATTAGTGATGATGCTATTGTAATAGCTTTCTGTGAGGGAGCTTTTAAGAGGTAGAAAAACCTCTTAGGACGTCTGGTTCCCATCACCACCACTGTGAATGATGCTGGCTGTGTAGGTAGTCTCTAGAGCAGTGCATCACTACCAAGCCACTCCGAATGACTTCGCCTATACCTGAACCAAAGCTCCCCTGTAAGCTCGCTGCTTTCTTACCCCATGTTTATGTATAATGGTTCATCGAAAGGTGGTTCCAACTGGTTGCCGTGTTTATGCCACCTGTCCTCTCAGTAATGTGGCGTAAATCATGCCATTGTTGTCGTCTTGAAATGAGAAACAAAAAGAAGCTAATGGCCGTGACGTGGCCAAACACTGCAGTTAGCATGGTGCCACGTGGATGCTACATAAGCCTTACCATGCTACGACACTGGCTGTGAACACCACCACCAAAGAGGGAACCGGGAATGTAAAAAAAAAACCCAAATAGCTTGAGAGCCTTTGATGTTAAGATCTAGGGCTCCTCATTAAGGAAGACCAGCAATGCAGGCTCAGGAGTCGAAGAGCATTTCCCCGTGCAGCCCCAAACAAGCTAATTCAGCCCAGGTTTGCTTTCTGAAACCCGATCGTACATATAGACTGCTCTTAGCGCCTGACGCCCTCACATGCGTTGGCCTGCCTTCATAACCAGTCCCGAGACAGGTGAGTCATGATGCCTAGGAAACCGCACCTGTAGGCGTGTCGCAGTGGTCAAACCAGGCAAGAGGTGAACACCAGGCCCGACACCCTCATACTACATATGGTACACACCTGCTCCCCCACCTGTGGAGGCCAAAACACAGGCTGCCAGTTCACCTGCTACTGACGGCTACTGTTGAGGTGAAGCCAAGGTTGCTTTCACCTGCGACGGGACCAGCCCTTGCAGCCCATATGAACAGTCAGCTCCCGGCATTATCCAGATCCAATAACTTCTTACTGAGTAACTTTTTTTTTTACAGCAGCCCTCGAAACGGACGGATGTGCTTGGGCGCCCTTTGCACCGCTGTTACTTTTTATGACTGGAGCCCGGAGGAGCTAATCCTGTCCATAATTGAGCGCAACCTGCATGTCAGCGCAGCCATGAAAAAAACAGCCATGTCAAACGAACCAGGACAAAGGTTGCAGCTCTGGAAGAGGGGAGGAAGGCCAAGAGGAGTAAATGATTAAAAAAGCAACTGTATTCGTCCGTTCAAACAAGGCTGAGACCTTCCTC
>JAMWET010004046.1:102500-109459 GCA_024036415.1 Prochilodus magdalenae | reverse complement strand
CTCAAAGTCAGAGGGGTCCACCAATCGTAGTCGCTCATCATCAAAGAACAGCCTGCCCCCACCCCGAGAACGGAGTCAGACCTGCAGGAGTGAGACCTCCAGGGTGTGTTGGCGGTGACATGCTAAAACGAATCAAAAGTTTCACACCTCAACCGCACATCGTGAGGTTACTCTGTCCCTGAATGACCCAACACCACAATTACCAGACCTCAGCTGAGCAGTGGTGTCCTCCATGAGTCATCCTGTTAGGCAGCAAACCATCGGCGCAGACCGGCCTGCACACGCAGAGGGACTACATGCACAAAGACGTTACCACGACTGTCCTAACACCACGGCACCAGTCACCAAACACTGCAGTTGGTTGTCTTAACCAGACTGTCATGGAGCGACTCAGAATGGGCAGCGGGTCATCTTCAGTGACGAGTCTATCCGCTTAGTCTTGGTGGAGACGCCCAAACGAAACCAGTGTGTGGAGGCACCGTGTCAGCACCACGATGGACGGTGTTTGGCGTCACACGTCCAAAGACACTCGGTGTCCCTCCCACCCCTACCGCCCACCATCTGCAGGAACTGTGTGGAGGATGTTTCAAGCTGCATGGGATGGATTATCACAGGACTCCATCAGGAACTCTCTAACAGCTCCCATAACGAGACGTACTGGCGTGTTGGGTATCACGCGAACACGGCGGCCCGAAGGAAGCCACATTAATTAGAGAGAACAGACTGTCTGGTATATGTGTATAGCTAAATAAAATATTGATTAAATATCAGTATATAAATTGTATCACAAGTTATTGATATGGGTCACCTTTATCTTAACAGTTCCTAACACACCTGCACTAAAAAACAAGTCCTTCTGTGGGGTGCGGATGTAAATATGAGGATAAACTTGTTTACGGTACATCCCTAATAAACCACACGGTCTTAGGACTGGAGCACAGTCAAGCTCACCTCTGTGGATTGGAGGGGCATGTGAGACCAAAAGTTTATGGTGCTAGGGCCCTGTATGGGCTTAAGACCTCTCATTAGTTACCTTCTTGAGGGTGAACGGCTCCTTCATGCTGCGGGAGATCCATGGACACTGTGAAATGCCATGCACCTCCAAAAAAGGTTCTTCTGAAAATCAACACATGTGAACGACTATGGAGATGCACAGCGGCCATGGGCAAGGATGGGAGATACTAGTATGTGAAACTACACAGGCGCTGTAGGTTCGAGCCCAAGAATTCAGCGCTAAGCCATGGTGTGTTCGAGGAACAAGTGTGCAGGACAAGACAGGGGAAACAAAATTAACTTAATGAACAAACACAGGAAGTACAGAAACAACCGCTACCACGCCTTGATCCAGGGATCCCCTGGTAGAGAAGCACGGATTTTTTACCAGAGCAGGTAACGATAAAAAGACGAGCGAGGTGGATTACATGTACCATCTCATATGCAATATTAACTACCCCCACGAGAGTCAGATGGATAACCTGAGGATTCAAAAATAGGAGGGTTCCAGACCCCATGGCGTCATCGTCATGGTGAACGGCAGGTCCTCTCAGGGTAACGGAATCAGCAGGGTGATTCCTCAGGAGTGCTGCTGGTTCAGACCAGCTTTTGGTTTGGTCCTCGTTCTCCATGAGAACAGCCTGTTCCGGTTTGGTCTCGTCCTGGGAGCGACTTGAGGCCCAACTGTGGGACGTGCTGTTCATAAGGTCGATTTCAAGGTCGTCTGTCTCGGTGTTTCCCAGCTCGGTCCTCAGTGCCCACACGTTTGTGCTCCCACCTCACTCGCAGCACACAGGGACGAACGGACTTCGGGATGGTCTGGGGACGGGTTTGGGAAACACTGGACTATATAGGCTTCTGCAGTTACTATGCCATCATGTGCTTCCACCCTGTTGCTGATTGATAAGCTCTGATATTAAATCAGCATAGTGTGGGAACTGGTGTTTCACTCCTGGGCTCCCCCTACAGGTGTGGACAGGTGTGGGAGTGTAATTCACATTTACACCACTGTAGTACATACAGGTCATGCTCAGGTGCAGCTGGCGACCTGAAGGTACCGACTCCGACTCTTCATGTGCACAGGTGTATACAGATGCTACAGGTCACACTCACTCACTGAGGGTAACCCATACACCTGCATGGCATGTGTGAAGGTGAAGAGAAGTCAGGTTCTCCGATACAGCCAGGAAAACTGGCACCGCACCTGGCATATCCAGCCCAGAGAGCCGGCTCCCAGTAGAGCAGAGGGCAGAGGGTGGATTCGCTGGTTGGATGGTAGAAGAGGTGGCAGTGAACACCTTGATGATGGCCGGTGAGGGCAGCTGGATGGTGATTGAGCCCTTCTTGAAGCTTCACCCCCCCAAGATCATGGATGCACATGACACCAACGTGAAAGACACTGGACGAGCAACCTCGGTTTATAACCCCCCCCGAACAAACAAACACCATGACGCACCATCGGACCAAACAACCACCAGCCAGTAGAAGGACTTGGTGGTGGATTAGCAAACGGCAAAATGCAATAACGTTCTCCAATAAAGGTCACCACAGCACCATCCCAGGGTCAGCCTGGTCAGCTCTCTGAGGTCTCTCCCCTGGTGAAGCTCCTCACTGATGTTCCACCGACTAACCTCTCTTGGTAAATCTAAGAGCGTAGCCCCTCCCCTTCCCCTGACCTGTGCACAAGCAGGAGCCCCTGTTACTGATTGGCTGGAAGGCTGTTCTGACGCTCGAGCCGAGATGATGTGCTGGCCGGAGAGATGACTCTTCCAGGGAACGTTTCCCGCTCGCTGCAGGGCTCGGCTGATCTGGGAATCAGGTAAGGGATATGTTAATGAGCTCGGACGCCCGTGCCCGGTGTTCAGTCTCCTCCCTGCCTAAACACTCAGGTTATAAATGGACTCAGTGTGATCTATAATTTGCTCAATAATGCTTCATCTCCCGAACGACCAGGAATTCAGTTCATCAGCTAATCCGGGTTACTCCACGAAGCAGGTCTGTCCTGCTTTACCTGCAGGCTGTGCTGTGTTTCAGATTTCTACAGCCAGTCACCTGACTTCATTCCACCCACTGAGCCAGCCCCTCAAACACCTCCTGCTCACCTCCCTCAGATCCTTCACCTCCTGCTCATCTCCCTCAGATCCGTCACCTCCTGCTCATCTCCCTCAGATCCGTCACCTCCTGCTCATCTCCCTCAGATCCGTCACCTCCTGCTCATCTCCCTCAGGTCCGTCACCTCCTGCTCATCTCCCTCAGATCCGTCACTCCTGCTCATCTCCCTCAGATCCGTCACCTCCTGCTCATCTCCCTCAGGTACCGTGCACTCCTGCTACATCCTCCCTCAGAGTCACGTCAACTCCTGCTCATACCTCCATAGGCCCCGTCACCTCACTGTCATCTCAACTCAGACCGTCACTCGGCTCATCTCCCTCAGATCCGTCACTCCTGCTCATCTCCCTCAGGTCCGTCACCTCCTGCTCATCTCCCTCAGGTCCGTCACCTTCCTGCTCATCTCTCTTAGATCCTCGTGACTCCTGCGTCCATCTCTTAGATACCGTCAAACTCCTGCTCATCTCCCTCAGGTCCGTCACCTCCTGCTCATCTCCCTCAGGTCCGTCACCTCCTGCTCATCTCCGTCAGATCCGTCACCTCCTGCTCATCTCCCTCAGATCCGTGACCTCCTGGCCTCTTCTCAGATCCGCTCACCTCCTGTCATTAATCCATCTAGGTCCGTCAACCTCCGGCTCATCTCCACTAAGTCTGTTCACACTCCCTCCGTCATCTACTTCAAGGATCACGTCACGTCTCGCTTCATCTCCCTCAGATCCGTGACCTCCTGGTCATCTCCCTCAGATCCGTCACCTCCTGCTCATCTCCCTCAGGTCCGTCACCTCCTGGTCATCTCCCTCAGATCCGTCACTCCTGCTCATCTCCCTCAGATCCGTCACTCCTGCTCATCTCCCTCAGATCCGTCACCTCCTGGTCATCTCCCTCAGATCCGTCACCTCCTGGTCATCTCCCTCAGATCCGTCACCTCCTGGTCATCTCCCTCAGATCCGTCACCTCCTGCTCATCTCCCTCAGATCCGTCACCTCCTGGTCATCTCCTTCAGATCCGTCACTCCTGGTCATCTCCCTCAGATGCGTCACCTCCTGATCATCTCCTTCAGATGCGTCACCTCCTGCTCATCTCCCTCAGATCCGTCACTCCTGCTCATCTCCCTCAGATCCGTCACTCCTGCTCATCTCCCTCAGATCCGTCACTCCTGCTCATCACCCTCAGATCCGTCACCTCCTGGTCATCTCCCTCAGATCCGTCACTCCTGGTCATCTCCCTCAGATCCGTCACCTCCTGGTCAGATCCGTCACTCCTGCTCATCTCCCTCAGATCCGTCACCTCCTGGTCATCTCCCTCAGATCCGTTACCTCCTGCTCATCTCCCTCAGATCCGTCATCTCCTGATCATCTCCCTCAGATCCGTCATCTCCTGATCATCTCCCTCAGATCCGTGACCTCCTGCTCATCTCCCTCAGATCCGTGACCTCCTGGTCATCTCCCTCAGATCCGTCACCTCCTGGTCAATCTCCTAAGAAATAATGCTCACCCTCCCTGTCATCCCTTCAGATCCCGTTATCTCCTGCCGTCATCTTCATTCAGATCCGTCACCTCATGCGTCATCTCTTCAGATCCGTCACCCTCGGTCATTCCTTCAGATCCGTGACCTTCCTGGCATCTCCCTCAGATCCGTCACATCATATGGTCATTCATAAGATCCGTCACATTCATGAGTCACTCTCCCTCAGATCCGTCACCTCCTGGTCATCTCCCTCAGATCCGTCACCTCCTGGTCATCTCCTTCAGATCCGTCACCTCCTGGTCATTCTTCAGACTCCGTTAACCTCCTGTACACTCTCCCTCAGATACCCGTCACCCGCCCTGGGTCCTCTCATTAAGATCCGTCAACCTCCTGAGTCAGCTCCCGCAGAGCCGCACACCTCCTGGTCATCTCCTTCAGATCCGTCACCTCCTGTTCATCTCCTTCAGATCCGTCACCTCCTGGTCATCTCCTTCAGATCCGTTACCTCCTGGTCATCTCCCTAAGATCCGTCACCTCCTGATCATCTCCCTCAGATCCGTCACTCCTGGTCATCTCCTTCAGATCTGTCACCTCCTGCTCATCTCTCTCAGATCCGTCACTCCTGGTCATCTCCTTCAGATCCGTGAATCGTATCTCCCTACAGATTCGTCACATTCCTGCTCATCTCCTCAGTCCTGTGACTCCTGCTATCTCCCTCAGATCTCCGTCACTCCGAATCATCTCACCAGATCAGTCACCTTCATGCTCAATCCCCGCAGATCCTTCCACTCTCCCATCAGACTTTCGTCACCTCCTGCTCATCTCCCTCAGATTCGTCACCTCCTGCTCATCTCCTTCAGATCCGTCACCTCCTGCTCATCTCCCTCAGATTCGTCACCTCCTGCTCATCTCCCTCAGATCTGTCACCTCCTGCTCATCTCCCTCAGGTCTGTCACCTCCTGCTCATCTCCCTCAGATCTGTCACCTCCTGCTCATCTCCCTCAGGTCTGTCACCTCCTGCTCATCTCCCTCAGGTCTGTTATCTATGTGTCCTAACTGTAACCCAGTAGTGATGTTGGGAGTTGTGTGGATCCAGGAGAGCTCTGCTTTGCCAGTGTGTACCTCTGTCCTTTTCCTCTGGGTGTCCTCAAGGTCTTTCCCCACATCTCTCTCTTTTTCATCCTCCAGTGGGACCAGAAGGAAATGGTCATCTGAACAGAACACATCTCTCCCCCTCCCTCTCACCCAGACACCTCCTCTCACTTTCAGCACCTCCTCTTTATCTCCAGAACACACACCGTGGCCTTTCTGTTTCTGCTTTCATCACTCCATTACAGTATCCCCTCTCTCCCTCCCTCTCTCTCTCTCACTGTCTCTCTCCCTCCCTCTCTCTCACTGTCTCTCTCCCTCCCTCTCTCTCACTGTCTCTCTCTCTCTCTCTCTCCCTCTCTCTCTCTCTCTCCTTCTCTCTCTCTCTCTATGTAGGACAGAGTATGGATATAGATATTTTCAGTGAATGGGTCCCCAGAAAATTTAATTGGAGAACTTCCAAGGAACAGATTGTCCCACTTTTGTGCCCCATAAAAAAAGTGGAACGGCCAAGTCCTGTCCTCTCCCCTTCCCGCTCGCGCTCTCGCGCTCTCGCGCACTCGTTCGCTCGCTCTCTGTCTCTGCCAATTACTTCATTCAAAAAAAGGCTAAGTGATGGACAGTGTGGGGTTCCTACCGAAACCCCCAATAACAATATAGGAAGTCGTTTAATATGAACGTCACGTGTCGCTCCTCCCCTCATCCTATAGGTGGCACTGCCTGTGTACCGGAGCAGTCCAAACCACCTGGAGGGATGGTGTGAGCTCACCACGAGCTCCTTACGCTACGCTAACACAATGGAACAGCCGGACTCATCCCTACAGGTAACGTGCGGAATGGTACGATCCGGTTCCTCCAGGCGTTCAGAGCTAAACCATTTAAACGTACCCCCACCCGCCCCCACCCGCCCCCACCACCAACCCCCGTGGGTCTGCGCTCTCGTAATAATGGAAATGTGCAGTGTCAGGTACCAACAATCTTCTTAGTCGCCCAACACACACACACACACACACACACACACACACCACTCGCTGTCACACCCCCCGAGCCTACACAGAAAGGAGGGGGTCCAATTAGTTACAGACCACTCTGGACGTGCCTCCCGATAACAAGCAAAGCGCTGCAGAACCTTTAAAATGCAAACCACCTTCAAGCCCGGTTCCCACGGGGGAAGCATCTCTGCTGCACACACAAACAATACCTACAACTGACCGCACCGCCGCCAGTGTCCCAACACTATAAATCTCACCACAGGACACTGTGTACCAGCGTAGCCACCCAACAGCACCTAGATCACTGGG
>JAMWET010004046.1:22500-95000 GCA_024036415.1 Prochilodus magdalenae | reverse complement strand
ACCACACCTATCCCATTCAGTAGTGTCCACTTTAGTACTGACTGCTTTTGTATTGTCTAAGTTAGTACTGACTACTTTGGTACTAACTGCTTCTGTAATGTTACTTCAGTACTTCAGTACTGGTAGTGTCTGTTTGGGTACTGACTGTTTCAGTTGTGTCTACTTTAATAGTGACTGCCTCAGTACTGACTATTTCAGTAGTGTCTTTTTGGTACTGACTGTTAGTGACTTCAGGAGTGTCCACTTCAGTACTGACTGCTTCAGTAGTGTCTGCTTCAGTACGGACTGCTTCAGTAGTGTCCACTCCATTACTGACTGCTTCAGTACTGACTGCTTCAGGAGTGTCCACTTCAGTACTGACTGCTTCAGTAGTGTCCACTTCAGTACTGACTGCTTCAGTACTGACTGCTTCAGTAGTGTCCACTTCAGTACTGACTGCTTCAGTAGTGTCCACTTCAGTACTGACTGCTTCAGTACTGACTGCTTCAGGAGTGTCCACTTCAGTACTGACTGTTTCAGTACTGACTGCTTTGGTAGTGTCTGTTTGGGTACTGACTGTTTCAGTTGTGTCTACTTCAATAGTGACTGCCTCAGTACTGAATGTTTCATTAGTGTCCACTTCAGTACTGACTGCTTCAGTACTGACTGCTTCAGTACTGACTGCTTCAGTAGTGTCCACTTCAGTACTGACTGCCTCAGTAGTGTCCACTTCAGTACTGGACCTGCTTTTCAGTAGTGTCCGACTTCTAAGTATTGGACATGTTTCAGTAGTGTCACTTCAGTATGACTGCTTCATATAGTGTACAGCTTCAAGTCCCGACTGCTTCAGTACTGACTGCGTTGTCATAGTTGTCCACTTCTAGTATACTGTACTGCTTCAGTTAGTGTCCAACTTCGAGTACCCTGACTGCTTCAGGAGAAGTCGTCTTTCAGTACTGACTGCTTCTGTAGTGTCCACTTCTACTCTCTTTTACTCTAACTGCTTCAGTAGTGTCCACGTCAGTACTGACTGCTTCAGTAGTGTCCACTTCAGTACTGACTGTTTCAGCACTGACTGCTTTGGTAGTGTCTGTTTGGGTACTGACTGTTTCAGTTGTGTCTACTTCAATAGTGACTGCCTCAGTACTGACTGTTTCAGTAGTGTCTTTTTTGTACTGATTGTTTCGGTAGTCTCTGTTTGAATAGTGTCTGCTTCAGTACTGACTGTTTCGGTAGTGACTGCTTCAGTAGTGTCCACTTCAGTACTGACTGCTTCAGTAGTGTCCACTTCAGTACTGACTGCTTCAGTAGTGTCCACTTCAGTACTGACTGCTTCAGGAGTGTCCACTTCAGTACTGACTGCTTCTGTAGTGTCCACTTCTACTCTCTTTTACTCTAACTGCTTCAGTAGTGTCCACTTCAGTACTGACTGCTTCAGTAGTGTCCACTTCAGTACTGACTGCTTCAGGAGTGTCCACTTCAGTACTGACTGCTTCTGTAGTGTCCACTTCTACTCTCTTTTACTCTAACTGCTTCAGTAGTGTCCACTTCAGTACTGACTGCTTCAGTAGTGTCCACTTCAGTACTGACTGCTTCAGTAGTGTCCACTTCAGTACTGACTGCTTCTGTAGTGTCCACTTCTACTCTCTTTTACTCTAACTGCTTCAGTAGTGTCCACTTCAGTACTGACTGCTTCAGTAGTGTCCACTTCAGTACTGACTGCTTCAGTAGTGTCCACTTCAGTACTGACTGTTTCAGTACTGACTGCTTTGGTAGTGTCTGTTTGGGTACTGACTGTTTCAGTTGTGTCTACTTCAATAGTGACTGCCTCAGTACTGACTGTTTCAGTAGTGTCTTTTTGGTACTGACTGTTTCGGTAGTCTCTGTTTGAATAGTGTCTGCTTCAGTACTGACTGTTTCGGTAGTGTCTGTTTGGGTACTGACTGTTTCAGTTGTGTCTACTTTAATAGTGACTGCTTCAGTACTGACTGTTTTGGTAGTGTTTGTTTTGGTACTGAATGCTTCAGTAATGAGATTTAGCATTATTATAGAATTAAACAGTCCATTAGTAACAAACCATTTTGACCAGTTTTACACATTAAAATTATGTTTTTCAATAAAACACAAACATTTTTACTGAACTGCTGAAACGTCTTAATGCTGAACGCTGAGTTTTAGACTGACACGTTTACTAAAAACCAGTAATCTAACTGCTCAGCATGTGACCATGAGGGCCAGGGAGGCAGTCTTAATGCCTGCTCTGAAATTAAGGGGTGTGGCTAAAATAAGGCCTGCCCCACATACAAAAACAGTAACCAAGTTATTTTCATGTTCACTCATTTCCTGAGAGGATTTAAATATATTTCCTTGTTTTTCTTTAAACTTGGAATAAATATTCTTCTGCATAAGATGAAATTTATGTTCTACATCTCCTTACGTGTTGTAAACAAACCCTCAACCTGAGAACCCGAGAGAACCCGAGAGAACCCGAGAGAACCCGAGAGGACTAAACCAATGAAAGAGAAGGTGGTAGGCCCCTCCCACAGAGAAACCTCACCAGGTCCACTTACCCCACAGAGAGATCAATCAGGAGGCTCTCTACCACTCTCCCACTACACGTCTCTCTCTCTCTCCCCATCTCTGTCTCTCTCCCCATCTCTCTCTCTCTCCATATCTCCTACTCTCTCTCTCTCCCCATCTATCTCTCTCTCTCCATCTCTCTCTCTCTCTCTCCCCATATCTCTCTCTCCCCATATCTTTTACTCTCTCTCTCCATCTCTCTCTCTCTCCATATCTCCTACTCTCTCTCTCTCCCCATCTATCTCTCTCTCTCCATCTCTCTCTCTCTCTCTCCCCATATCTCTCTCCATCTCTCTCTCTCTCTCCATCTCTCTCCCCATCTCTCTCTCTCTCTCTCTCTCTCCCCATATCTTTTACTCTCTCTCTCCATCTCTCTCCCCATCTCTCTTTCTCTCTCTCTCTCTCTCTCCCCATCTATCTCTCTCTCTCCATCTCTCTCTCTTTCTCTCCCCATCTCTCTCTCTCTCTCCCCATATCTCTCTCTCTCCCTCTCTCTCCCCATATCTCTCTCTCTCTCCCCATCTCTCTCTCTCTCCCCATATCTCTCTCTCTCCCTCTCTCTCCCCATATCTCTCTCTCTCTCTCCCCATCTCTCTCTCTCTCCATATCTCCTACTCTCTCTCTCCCCATCTATCTCTCTCTCCATCGCTCTCTCTCTCTCTCCCCATCTCTCTCTCTCTCCCCATATCTCTCTCTCTCCCTCTCTCTCCCCATATCTCTCTCTCTCTCTCTCCATCTCTCTTTCTCTCTCTCTCTCAATCTCTCTCCCTCTCTCTCGATCTCTCTTTCTCTCTCTCTCTCAATCTCTCTCCCTCTCTCCCTCTCCATCTCTCTCTCTCTTTCTCTCTCTCTCTCACTCCAAAAACCTGGATTTCTGGGAAACTGACTGTAGTTTACAGGCATCAGGGAGCCCAGCGGGAGACTCCTGGAAGTTCTAGGTGGGATTATCATTACAGATGAGGGAATGTCATGACCTACCGTCAGGTCTTCAGTCCATCCACAGGCATGGTGGAGCTGGTGCCAGAGTCAGAAGGTTGAGTAGGGGGTTGTTTGAGTTCACCATTTTACCCTTTGGGTTCACAGACGGCAGAATTTAAATACCAACGTTTAAAGTAACTAAAGGTTCGACTGACAGTCAGTCCATCACACACTGTCCCTTTAATCTTCATTAGGGGCAGCTTCGCGCTCACGGCATGCTAACAGCGACCCCCCTCCAAAGCCTTAAACCCTCCACACGCTCCGAAGAACGACAGGCTTGTATCATCCGCTTCTTCAGGCTTTATAGATGCTCCGGAGCAAACAGAGCTAGCTGGGTCTCGGCCTCCTCCTAGGACTCCTAGAGCTCCACAAACCGCCAAGCTAACCATTAAAGGCTGAATCAGATCTGATCAGGGACTGCAGAGCTCCGTCATTAGTGAGGAGTTAGCAGGAACTGACTACAGCTTCTCATCACCTCCAGAACCGAGCCCACAGAATGAATCAGGCTCTCCCTGAGGACCATTCCGGACATCGCCCCCTAGCCACTACTCCTGTGATGGTCTCCGGTTCGGCGAGTAAACGATGCTCGAGGGTTACGGTGCCACCACATCAGACCCTGGCTCTCCACTCGGACTTATCCGAAGGCCCGATGAGGAAGAAGCGACATGTAGTTCACATCAGGGTTTATCTCTGAGCCCCCCGGTTACTCGTCTTTCATGTTGCTGCTGTAATCCAGACTCCGTCCTCCCGCAGTCCACGTCCAAGATCAGTGCATGTTCGGTTCGTGCTGGATGATGCAAGGACGTGTCAGAACACGGTTTTGTGCTCGGCTAGGAGCGATCAGTAAAGTGTTAGACGACTGAAATCCAGGAGAATGTTCAGACCTCACATTACACAGACTTTACTCAGCACGGTTAGCGTTAGTGACACTCTCCATTAACATCCACGCTTCCTCAGTTCAGTCCTAGGCCCTATTGGGATAGTTCTCCATGGAGGGGTGGAGTAATGCACACTCCTCACCATCAGAGGAACAGCTCCCTCCAGGAGGAGGTGTGGGAGTGCGGGTGTGTTTGGAAGGAGGATAAAGGTGACCAGGATCAATAACTGGTGATAAGTTTAGACTGATATGATCAATATTTATTGAGCTACACATACAGATGTCTGTCTCTCAGTATGGCATCGGGCCGCCGTGTTCGCTAACCCAACACGCCAGACGTCTCGGTATGGAGCTGTAGAGGTTCCTGATGGAGTCCTGTGATAATCCATCCCATGCTCTTATTGGAAAAGCTCCAGGTTTATTCCTCCGCTCCAGGACGAATCCATTCAGGATGTGATACCAAGTTCAGCCAGATGATGGCAGTGCAGATTCCAATAACTGACTCTACCAAGACTAGCTACACCAGTGGTTTCCAGCTGTGCCCTGCAGCCTAGTGGTACTGTGAGGGGGCAGTATCTCCATATTTAATAACCTAATTTAAGCTTTTCTAATTATTACCAAAAACAGAACGACGTATTTAGACTGACCTCATTTACTAGCCGTGACTGTGTTCACATGTTCAGTCCAACTCAAACTAGCACTTCCCTTTACATACATCCGGAATTCATCCATCGTGGAAACGTGAAGGGCCGGACCACCTACCAGTGAGACAGCCACCGTATCTCAGACTGAGAAAGAAGCCCTGGAAAACCCTGAGAACCAGCAGCCTTAGCATGCTGCGGCAAACACGGGCAGGCAGAACGTCTTCAGACAACGACGTGCTGGAGCGGGAGCTTTAGGAGAGCGTTCAGCCTACAGCATCTGTGATGATGCAGAGCACCAACAAATCCCATCACCAACCCGAGTTCACAAATACCAAACACAGTCACACCTTCGGGAGGTGTGCAGAACAGTGTCAGTTATACACACCACTGCATTTACATACTGACATCTGAAACTACCGCACCGCTAAACCACGCGTGTGAAGAAGACCAGCGGCTGAGTGCCGAACGCTCACAAGTCCTGTTCAAACAAAGCTTCCAAGCCACACCAACCACCATCAGGCCAAACAAACACTCATCTAAACCTGCTGACGGAGCCAGAGCACAACTCTCGCACCTCCAGACTGTCCTCCAGCGAGGACAGAACCTCAAACCTCCAGCTCAGCTTTCTGGAGCAGAATCTTTCTAACGTCCACATATCACATCAGCAGCTCTCTGAGGTGGAGCTTTAGTTCTCAACACATCATCCGAAAACCTCAACAAAGGTTCTTTTACAACCAGCAAAGAACAACACGGTTCCGTGCCAGTGGGCCTAATCTTACATCGCTAACCTAGTGAACAATAGCTGGCACTGGCAAAGCCAAACTGGCCGTTTCTTGGCATAGGCTGTGGGTTTACAGGGGGGTTTCCTGTTATGAACCCACACCTTCCTGTTTCAGTTGTCAGGCTTGTCGGTCAGAGACGGGCTAGCAGAGACAGGCTAGCTTGCTAGATACTTTCATTTAGGCTGACAACTGTCATTCAAACATCATAAACTGTAATTAGCTTCTACTACTTCATTACACTGACCCTGAACGCAGGGGTTACAGTGTATAAGCGGCCTGGATAGACGTCTGGTTCCATTGACTTACATTAAAGTTAAAGGGGGGTTTGGCCTCCTTTCGGAGGTACTTGTTCTTTGGACAGCACTGATATCCATATCCAAACCTGAAGTCTGTGTATTTATGAGGGCTTGTGTTTTTGGGAGCTGCTCTGTTTTGATTGGATGAATCAGACTGTGTTAAACAGTACGGTAGCTCAGTAACGTCACTGCATTAAATACGAACCCAAATAGAATCAGTTTATCATCAGAGGGGAGAATCTAAGAGGAGTTCGTTCCTCTCCACTTCTGGCATTAATGATTCATAAGTCAGCATTCTCCGAACACACCACAGATCTAAAACCAGGAAGCAGCAGCTCTCGGGCGGTTTATCCGTTACACCAGGTCGGTATTTTGGTGGAGCTTGTTTGCATCATATCTGTTATCAGGTTCCTCTTACGGACTCAGACCGGGATGTCTTATCGAAGAGCACGCTCTAGTGTCCTCTCTGAAAGCTCCACCGCACGGAACCCTCCCTGATACTCTGACACTAACGCAGTGAGGAGGAACGCTTGTCTTTCTCGTCTCATCCGGGTTCGACCTGAGGAGGTTGGGTTCCGCCCTTGAGCCTGGTTCCTCTCGAGGTTTCTTCCTTACCCAAGGGAGTTTTTCCTGGCCACTGTTGCCTCTGGCTAGCTCAAGGGGGGCTTGAACCCGGTTTCTACCCACCCGTCAAATGTCTGTACATTAACTTTGTGTTTTTCTTTTCTTTTCTATAACAAATTGATTATCTGTGAAGCTGCTTTGAGACAACGTTGGTTGTAAAAAAGCGCTGTACAAATAAACACTGACTGATTGATTCTCAGCACTGCTGGGTGTTTCCAGCGATGAAGAACCATAAATGCCAAAACCATCATCAGGTTAAGAGGTTAAGACCCCCTTCACCACAATGCTAACGTCTGTTAGCGCCCCTGTTCAATTCTAGTAGATCGTTGGCGGTTCAGAAGGATGTTTTCAGCTAATCCTGACACTCAGACTCGTGATGAACCTACTGGCAAAGCCAAACTGGGTGTTTACGGAGGGTCTTGGTATAGGCTGTGGGTTTTATAGGGGGTTTCCTGTTGTTAGGCTCGTTGGTCAGACACAGGTTGACAGAGATGGCTAGCTTGCTAGATACGGCGAAGTTAGTTCGTTTAGGCTAACAGCCGTCATCCAAAGGTAATCTGCTATCAGGTTCCTAAGGCCTCAGACAGTGATTATCGAAGAGCACACTCCAGTGTCCTCTCTGAAGGGAAACTCGACTGGTCCAGGCTCTAACTGTTGAATAGTTAGAAACACAGGCTCTGATCTTTTGACAAGCCAGGAGCACAGCCTTGGATTAACTGACATGTCAGAAACACAGCCTAATTGGTCAACAAGTCAACCAGAGTTAATCTAACGGATGAGGGCTTCTCTTCAGCTCCTGAAGTCCTAGCCAATAGGAAAGCTTGTCTAGCTGCATGTACCCACATACCACAGAAAAGAACAATCACTGATTGGCCAGATTTCTGCGGGCCGTATAAAGAGCCCTAAAGCCTTTTGTTCCAACCCAAAACTCAACAGTGAACTGCAGCACAGGCAGGGTTTAACGAGACGCAGGACTGATAGGAATTCAAACAAACTGAAAATGACAGACCTCTGAACACCAGCAGCCCCGAGGGTTCTCCTCTGTTCCCCACAGGGGAGTACAGGGTTAGAGGAACCTCCTGCTCCAGACAACTGAAACTGGACTTGTGCCTTTTTCCTGTGAACATCTGCCCAGTTTTATGAGCCAAAGCTGGTACCAGCAGAACCTAATGGTGCTCGAGGTGTTCTCCACATGTTCTGAGTTCCTGTTTCTGAGGGAGTTCAGCCTGAGGAGTCACCATAAGCCACAGTGTAGGCTGCTGTGTTGTAAACCTCTTTGGGGTGGGGGTCTTTTTGAGTTCATGTGGTGCAGCCACCATGTGGTGGAGCAGACTCGCTCTCTGCCATGTCGTCCTGTCTCCACACACCGTCCTCCATATTCAGGGCACTACAGTCGAACAGGGTAAACAATCACCACCAGACTATCTGCAGTAAGACTGTTCACGCATTACAAGTTTTCTAAAATTATGTTTAAATATGCAAATTAGGTATTACATAATTTAAATATGCATTTGCATAAATTTCAAAGCACATTAATCTGATCGGTGGATTAAGTCAGATTCAAAACTTTTCATTTGGAATTTTTCTGACATTAGAATCAGGTTTTACAGAGAACTGGGAATTTGGGTCTCTCTATAGATCACTTTATAAACCAGGATACTGACCACACCCACGGAGAACCGATTTCCACCGTGTTTATAGGCACACCGGGTTCTATAACCCAGACCACGAGTGATATACGATCAGTCCTCTCTGGATAACCCTCCAGGATATAGATATGGATACAGCTGGAGTAGGTAAGAGCCTCTGCAGTGGAGAGTTCTGGCTCAGAGGAGGAGAGTAAACTTGGGCAGGAGTCCTAACACTACACTGGCCTAGTGTGCTGCACCCCCATATATCAACACTCCAGTTTACTGAATGCCTTGGTGACAGTATTGCACGGTCGGCTTCAGTAGTCTGTTTTCCTGAGTGCCCGTCACTCAGCATTCTGAGATGATAAAGGTCCCGCACAAGTGTCAAAGCATGTCATATGACACATCTGAACCAATCATGTGGTCAGAAATTGATACCAGCCAATGAGATTTCATGCTCAGGTTCAAATCCCTTTGTTTTCTTTCCTGATTGGCAGCTGAGCTGTTAGCACTGTGCAGTACCTTAAAGATCCAACAGGCGTTCAATCAAACTGCTCTTAAAGCTGCTAGGCCATTGTTGTGGTATCCCAGGTGGTTGCTAAGATGCTGCTGGTGTACAGTGTATTACGCTGTGTGATATAAGAACCCAGTAGCACGTATGTATAGGGTGATACAGTCTGTGGTGGAATATAAGCTCATATAGACAGTGTGATGAACTGAAACGGTTGAAATGGAACCTACTGGAGACTCTGGTTCTGCAGTGCTTCTTGGTTCTAGCTTGAAAGGTGTAGGAGAGGTACAGTTATCTGCAGGCCGTCAGGAGTACGGTCGGTTATTACTGTTCGGCTAGTGTAGGCGGAGGAGATCTAAGAGCACTTCCTGTGTGTTTTAATTAGCCTGGTGTTTATATCAGCTCGGCGGCTATCGGTGGTGTGGTGTGGTGAAGTGTTGCTCTCAGCCCTACATACCCGTATCGGTCACTCACGCCTGGCAGCATGTGAGGGCTGCTGTGTTTCATATCCGAGCAGAAATGAGGATGTTTCAGATCATCAACACGTTTTCACTCTTCTCATGAAGACAATTCATTTATAGCACCTGAAATCCTGATTCACTGTGCTGAATTAGAATCAAATGGTGAGAAAGAGAGAGAGAGTGTGTAGTGTGTGAGTGTGTGTAGTGTGTATGTGTAGTGTGTGTGTATGTGTGTGTGTAGTGTGTATGTGTGTAGTGTGTGAGTGTGTATGTGTGTAGTGTGTGTGTGTGTGTAGTGTGTGAGTGTGTGTAGTGTGTATGTGTGTAGTGTGTATGTGTGTAGTGTGTATGTGTAGTGTGTATGTGTGTAGTGTGTGTGTGTAGTGTGTGAGTGTGTGTGTGAAGTGTGTATGTGTGTAGTGTGTGAGTGTGTATGTGTGTAGTGTGTGTGTGTAGTGTGTGTGTGTAGCGTGTGAGTGTGTGTAGTGTGTATGTGTGTAGTGTGTATGTGTAGTGTGTAGTGTGTGAGTGTGTGTGTGTGTGTGTAGTGTGTGTGTGTGAGTGTGTGTGTGTAGTGTGTGTGTGTGTGTGTGTAGAGTGTGTATGTGTGTAGTGTGTGTGTGTAGTGTGTGTATGTGTGTAGTGTGTGTGTATGTGTATGTGTGTGTGTGTGTGTGTGTAGTGTGTGAGTGTGTGTAGTGTGTGAGTGTGTGTAGTGTGTATGTGTGTAGTGTGTTTGTGTAGTGTGTAGTGTGTGTGTGTGTGTGTGTGTGTGTATGTGTGTAGTGTGTGTAGTGTGTATGTGTGTGGTGTGTGTAGTGTGTGTGTGTGTATGTGTGTGGTGTGTGTGTGTGTATGTGTGTAGTGTGTGTGTAGTGTGTGTGTGGTGTGTGTGTGTAGTGTGTGAGTGTGTGTAGTGTGTGTGTGGTGTGTGTGGTGTGTGTAGTGTGTGTGTGTAGTGTGTAGTGTGTGTGTGTGTGAGTGTGTATGTGTGTACTGTGTGTAGTGTGTGTGTGTATAGTGTGTGTGTGTGTGTGTGTGTAGTGTGAGTGTGTATGTGTGTACTGTGTGTAGTGTGTGTGTGGTGTGTGTGTGTAGTGTATGTGTAGTGTGTATGTGTGTAGTGTGTGTGTGTAGTGTGTAGTGTGTGTGTGTATGTATGTGTGTGTGTGTGTATGTGTGTACTGTGTGTAGTGTGTGTGTGTATAGTGTGTGTGTAGTGTGAGTGTATGTGTGTACTGTGTGTAGTGTGTAGTGTGTGTGTGTGTGGTAATTAACCTAGTTAGCTGCTTTAGATGGGTCTAAAATGAGCGGTAAAGTTAATCAGGGTGATTAGAACGGTTCTGTCTTCCCAGCAGGTGGAACATGCACCCATTAGAACCGTATTTCAGTTGGTACTGTGTTGTTTAGACTGGCCCGTGCTGTTTAGACTGGATTGTGTTTAGACTGGACCGTGTTATTTAGACTGGACCATGTTGTTTAGACTGGACTGTGTTGTTTAGACTGGATTGTGTTATTTAGACTGGATTGTGTTATTTAGACTGGACCGTGTAATTTAGACTGGACCGTGTTGTTTAGACTGGATTGTGTTATTTAGACTGGACCGTGTTATTTAGACTGGACCGTGTTGTTTAGACTGGATTGTGTTTAGACTGGACCGTGTTATTTAGACTGGACCGTGTTGTTTAGACTGGATTGTGTTTAGACTGGACCGTGTTATTTAGACTGGACCGTGTTATTTAGACTGGACCGTGTTATTTAGACTGGACCGTGTTGTTTAGACTGGACTGTGTTTAGACTGGACCGTGTTATTTAGACTGGACTGTGTTGTTTAGACTGGATTGTGTTTAGACTGGACCGTGTTATTTAGACTGGATTGTGTTATTTAGACTGGACTGTGTTGTTTAGACTGGATTGTGTTATTTAGACTGGACTGTGTTGTTTAGACTGGACCGTGTTATTTAGACTGGACTGTGTTTAGACTGGACCGTGTTATTTAGACTGGACCGTGTTGTTTAGACTGGATTGTGTTTAGACTGGACCGTGTTATTTAGACTGGACCGTGTTGTTTAGACTGGATTGTGTTTAGACTGGACCGTGTTGTTTAGACTGGATTGTGTTATTTAGACTGGACTGTGTTGTTTAGACTGGATTGTGTTTAGACTGGACCGTGTTGTTTAGACTGGACCGTGTTATTTAGACTGGACTGTGTTGTTTAGACTGGATTGTGTTTAGACTGGACCGTGTTGTTTAGACTGGATTGTGTTTAGACTGGACCGTGTTATTTAGACTGGACCGTGTTGTTTAGACTGGATTGTGTTTAGACTGGACCGTGTTATTTAGACTGGATTGTGTTTAGACTGGACCGTGTTATTTAGACTGGACCGTGTTATTTAGACTGGACCGTGTTGTTTAGACTGGACCGTGTTGTTTAGACTGGACCGTGTTATTTAGACTGGACCGTGTTATTTAGACTGGACTGTGTTTAGACTGGACCGTGTTATTTAGACTGGACCGTGTTGTTTAGACTGGATTGTGTTTAGACTGGACCGTGTTGTTTAGACTGGACCGTGTTATTTAGACTGGACCGTGTTGTTTAGACTGGATTGTGTTTAGACTGGACCGTGTTGTTTAGACTGGATTGTGTTATTTAGACTGGACCGTGTTATTTAGACTGGACCGTGTTATTTAGACTGTACCGTGATGTTTAGACTGGACCGTGTTGTTTAGACTGGACCCGCCGGAGTTTCTGAACTTTTATTGTGTTTATAAATTTAATTCTACCGTATTTATACTTACACACCTGCACATCACAATAACAGCTACACCCAGAATTAACCCACCAACAGGAATGAAACGTGGTGGGTAAGTCTCACGCTCAGCCGCGCATGTGACCCAGGCAAGGGCGGAGCTCATCGCTGTACCTGACTGCCTGTATCAGGTGGTCCTGTTGTGCATGCTCTCCATTCTGACTCCTGCTGCTGTGCTGGTAGCCGCCTCCTTTGCAAGTGAAGTGTCTCAGGAGAGTCTGAGAGCTCAAGAAGCTGGAGGAGTTGGTGAGGTGTCACCTCATAGGGCTCCGGGAAGCGGGATGGTCCACATGCTGCACACTACCGTAAGATGCTGGTGGCAGCAGTGGGTAGAAGAAGGCACGCACCAGCGACAAGAAGGATCTGGGAGACCTACACGGACCACAGAGACGACTGTCCAACATGCGTGGACTGACCCAACAGCCACGACTACAGACGTCTGGCGAGCAGTGGTGTCTTTCAGGAGTCCTCCTGTTAGTGCAGCACCATCGGCAGACGGCTGCACCACGCAGGACTACATGCAGACAGGCCGTTACCACGACTGTCCTTAACACCACGTCACCGTCACCAAAGACTGCAGTGGTGTCGTACCAGACTGTCATGGAGGGACTCCGAATTCTGGGTGCAGCTGTTCTTTTGATGGTGTGCGTGTATTAGCATATACGCAGAGTTAGCTCAATATCGCCCACTTCCACTTCTGCTCCGTGGTTATTCTGGGGCTCAGCTGCACAGCTCCATACCTTTAGTTTTTATTCCTCTATTCTCTTCATTTTTAACTTTATGGAAGTGTTGAAACACTGACGCTGTCTTTTCCAGACGCGTGCACTGTAAGTGTGCCAGAGTGGTAATGGGACAGATGGGTAACCTGTAGCTACACACAATCCTGGCTGCAGTAGAAGGTCGCCGTGTTGGAAACGTGGAAGCTGGATCTGTCCCTCAGTCACTGCCCAGCAAGTTAGCCTAGCACAGCCCAGCACAGGCAGACGTGTTAGCCCTGGACAGCCCTGCACTGTTTCCTGAACTTACTGGAGACAACTGGGCCTCAGAATCAGATGGAACCCAAAGAGGGCACTGACCGGCGGCATGAGCAGGGTCCCAGACCCAAAGCTATATGAAGCCCGGTCAGGGGTGTTACTCACAGCCACGCTAACCTCTACTCCAGGTAATGCTACAGTGGCACACCCGGCTAACACTAACGCTAGCACCACTAAGCTACTGCTGCTGTTACCCCACAGTGTGTAGAGCTACAGAGCTCCACCAGTGTAGAACAGGATTAAGATGAGGGACCCGGTAACTGTGGATGTAGCTGTATCACCCTGTAACTACACTACCAACACACGCACAGCGGTGTACATACAGTACATGCATTGGTCTGTTTACGAGGGTCCGAGTGCAGGACCTCCTATGTGATGGGTTCAGTTTAGAACGAGCTCTGGTGAAACTGGTGTGTGACGCCTCACTAAAGCACTCCTCCCACATGGACTCTGCGGGCCCGTACGGAGGGGGTCAGCGAACATGCGAATGTGTGTTTGTGAGTGTGTATGTGTGTGTGTGAGTGTGTGCGTCTGTGTGTGAGTGTGTGTGTGTGAGTGTGTAAGTGTGCGTGTGTAAGTGTGCGTGTGTGCGCGAGTGTATGTGCGTCTGTGTGAGTGTGTGGTGTGTGTGTGTGTGTGTGTGTGTGCGCGCGAGTGTATGTGCGTCTGTGTGTGAGTGTGTGTGTGTGTGCGCGAGTGTATGTGCGTCTGTGTGAGTGTGTGGTGTGTGTGTGTGTGTGCGCGAGTGTATGTGCGTCTGTGTGTGGTGTGTGTATGTGTGTGTGTATGTAAGTGTGCGCGGTGTGTGGTGTGTGTGTGTGTGTGTATGTGAGTGTGTGTGTGTGAGGGTGTATGTGTGTGTGAGTGTGTGTGTGTATGTGTGTGTGTGAGTGTGTATGTGTGTGTGTGTGTGTGTGAGTGTGTATGTGTGTATGTGTGTGTGTGAGTGTGTGTGTATGTGTGTGTGTGAGTGTGTGTGTGTGTGTATGAGTGTGTGTGTGTGAGTGTGAGTGTGTGTGTGTATGAGTGTGTGTGTGTGTGTGTGTGTGTGTGTGTGTGTGTGTGTGTGTGTGTGTATGAGTGTGTGTGTGTGTGTGTGTGTGTGTGTATGTGTGTGTGTGTGTGTATGTGTATGTATGTATATGTGTGTGTGTGTCTGTGTGTGTGTGTGTGTGTGTCTGTGTGTGTAAGGAGTCTTGCCTGAGGACCCTTATTGGTGTAGCTCAGCATTCACTACCTGGACTGGGATGTGAACCCCCGTCTCCCACTCGGGCTGGTAGCTCCCTGGTGGGTAGAGGTGTTAACCCAGCAGATCTACAGGAGGGCGGCTGAGGTCGGTCTGGACCGGCTGTGTGGTGAAGATAGAAACGGTAGTTTAGTAATACCGTCAGGATCATTAGTCATTAATTATCTTCAAAAACAGACGGTTCAAAACTCACTGTGCACAGACACGTCATCTTTCTGTCCACAAATGCAAATAAGTGCTGAGTAAGCGCTGTTTATTTCTATCCTTAGAAACCACACGGCGACAGCTTCAGCTTTCTGAGAAGCGGACAGGAAGAGAAACACACTGTGGCTGCGAGTGTGAGCGTGAGAGTGGTTTTCACCCTCTGACCAACAACGAACGCCCATTCTCAGACACTGCGCTCAGACACGGCAGGACCTGCACCCTCACCAACACCAGGGCCGGGACGCTGCTCACCCAGGCCAGTCCTAACCTCAACCTCGTATCACTCCTCACTCCCTACGATAGAGATCTCCCAACTCACTACTGCAGCTCTGAGCTCATCTCACAGCAGACCCCAGCAGTCCTCCCTGCACTGTATATACCAACACACAGCCAATCACACCCAACCACCAACAAACCAGAGGTCATGTGACCTCAGTGTGCAACCTGACGATGAAGGGGCGTTACCATAAGGAGACGGGAATGATCAGAGTCTGAACGAGGCAGGATAGTGGACAACCTTGACTGGGCTCGTGTTGGGTGAACGTGCAGGCCCCACCATTCCTCAGAACCAGTTCTGGACAGCTTGGGCCTGACGGCACGGTGCAGTATCCGGCAGGAACATCCCATCACTGTGGGGGACATGAAGTTCATGAGGGGCTGCAAACGGTCCCCAAGCAGTGAAGCACAGCCACCACGGGTCAGTGACGTGTTTAGGCACACCGGTGGACCCAACCCATGCCATGAGGACACACCCCACACCAGTATGGAGCCACCACCAGCCTGCACAGGGCCATGTTGACCACTGGGGTCCACACCACACAAACCGCCCTACACATCTGGACCACTGGACTATGCCACACTGCCTCTAGACTGTGCCAGTCCTCTAGGGTTCATTTGGCAACCTCATGAGCCCAGGCGACAGCAGTGAGACTGGAGCGGCTCACACTAAACCCAGCTCCAGATCCAAACTCAGCACGCTCACTGGTACACAAACAGGGACGAAAGGAACCGCAGTGCGCCCAGTGACTCGGTCCTGGTACTGTACTGGCGTCTGTGATTTTTGGACAGCTGGTTTATCATTAATGTTTCTGATCATCAGTTCAGAAACATGCCTGGTATCTGTTTGATCTGCTGAAGCCCCAGACCAACACACTTCCAAATATGACTTCGGTCGGAACTTCAGTGGGTCAGTTTGATCTGTCATCAGATTTGGGCTGTATATAGAACCTGTGGTTCTAACCAGCACCTTTTACAAACCCAGTTCAATTCCACTTTGTAGCAGTCTGTAGTGGTGTAGTCGTGTTCTGGTAGCAGTCTGTAGTGGTGTAGACGTGTTGTGGTAGCAGTCTTTAGTGGTGTAGACGTGTTGTGGTAGCAGTCTTTAGCGGTGTAGACGTGTTCTGGTAGCAGTCTTTAGTGGTGTAGTCGTGTTCTGGTAGCAGTCTTTAGTGGTGTAGTCGTGTTCTGGTAACAGTCTTTAGTGGTGTAGTCGTGTTCTGGTAGCAGTCTTTAGTGGTGTCGTCGTGTTCTGGTAGTAGTCTTTAGTGGTGTAGTCGTGTTCTGGTAGTAGTCTTTAGTGGTGTAGTCGTGTTCTGGTAGTAGTCTTTAGTGGTGTAGTCGTGTTCTGGTAGTAGTCTTTAGTGGTGTAGTCGTGTTCTGGTAACAGTCTTTAGTGGTGTAGTCGTGTTCTGGTAGCAGTCTTTAGTGGTGTAGTCGTGTTCTGGTAGTAGTCTTTAGTGGTGTAGTCGTGTTCTGGTAGTAGTCTTTAGTGGTGTAGTCGTGTTCTGGTAACAGTCTTTAGTGGTGTAGTCGTGTTCTGGTAGCAGTCTTTAGTGGTGTAGTCGTGTTCTGGTAGTAGTTCTGGTAGCAGTCTTTAGAGGTGTAGTCGTGTTCTGGTAGCAGTCTTTAGTGGTGTAGTCGTGTTCTGGTAACAGTCTTTAGTGGTGTAGTCGTGTTCTGGTAGCAGTCTTTAGTGGTGTAGTCGTGTTCTGGTAGTGGTCTTTAGTGGTGTAGTCGTGTTCTGGTAGTGGTCTTTAGTGGTGTAGTCATGTTCTGGTAGCAGTCTTTAGCGGTGTAGTCGTGTTCTGGTAGCAGTCTTTAGTGGTGTAGTCATGTTTGGGTAGCAGTATTTAGCGGTGTAGTTGTGTCCTGGCAGCAGTCTTTAGTGGTGTAGTCTTGTTCTGGTAGCAGTCTTTAGCGGTGTAGTCGTGTACTGGTAGCACTCTTTAGTGGTGTAGTCGTATTCTGGTAGTAGTCTTTAGTGGTGAAGACATGTTGTGGTAGCAGTCTTTAGTGGTGTAGCGTGTTCTGTGAGCAGTCTTTAGCGGTGTAGCCGTGTTCTGTGAGCAGTCTTTAGCGGTGTAGTCGTGGTCTGTGAGCAGTCTTTAGCGGTGTAGCCGTGGTCTGTGAGCAGTCTTTAGCGGTGTAGTCGTGTTCTGGTAGTAGTCTTTAGTGGTGTAGACATGTTGTGGTAGCAGTCTTTAGTGGTGTAGCGTGTTCTGTGAGCAGTCTTTAGCGGTGTAGACATGTTCTGTGAGCAGTCTTTAGCGGTGTAGCGTGTTCTGTGAGCAGTCTTTAGCGGTGTAGACATGTTCTGTGAGCAGTCTTTAGCGGTGTAGTCGTGTTGTGGTAGCAGTCTTTAGTGGTGTAGCGTGTTCTGTGAGCAGTCTTTAGCGGTGTAGTCGTGTTCTGTGAGCAGTCTTTAGTGGTGTAGCCGTGTTCTGGTAGTAGTCTTTAGAGGTGTAGTCGTGTTCTGGTAGTAGTCTTTAGTGGTGTAGTCGTGTTCTGGTAGTAGTCTTTAGTGGTGTCGTCGTGTTCTGGTAACAGTCTTTAGTGGTGTAGTCGTGTTCTGGTAGTAGTCTTTAGTGGTGTAGTCGTGTTCTGGTAGTAGTCTTTAGTGGTGTAGTCGTGTTCTGGTAGCAGTCTTTAGTGGTGTAGTTGTGTTCTGGTAGTTATCTTTAGTGGTGTAGTCGTTTTCTGGTAACAGTCTTTAATGGAGTAGTCGTTTACTGGTAGCAGTCTTTAGTGGTGTAGTCATGTTCTGGTTGCAGTCTTTAGTGGTGTAGTCGTGTTCTGGTAGCAGTCTTTAGTGGTGTAGTCGTGTTCTGGTAGTGGTCTTTAGTGGTGTAGTCGTGTTCTGGTAGCAGTCTTTAGTGGTGTAGTCGTGTTCTGGTAGCAGTCTTTAGTGGTGTAGTCGTGTTCTGGTAGTAGTCTTTAGTGGTGTAGTCGTGTTCTGGTAACAGTCTTTAGTGGTGTAGTCGTGTTCTGGTAGCAGTCTTTAGTGGTGTAGTCATGTTCTGGTAGAAGTCTTTAGTGGTGTAGTCGTGTTCTAGTAGCAGTCTTTAGTGGTGTAGTCGTGTTCTGGTAGTGGTCTTTAGTGGTGTAGTCGTGTTCTGGTAGCAGTCTTTAGCGGTGTAGTCATGTTCTGGTAGCAGTCTTTAGTGGTGTAGTCGTGTTCTGGTAGCAGTCTTTAGTGGTGTAGTCGTGTTCTGGTAGCAGTCTTTAGTGGTGTAGTCGTGTTCTGGTAGTGGTCTTTAGTGGTGTAGTCGTGTTCTGGTAGTAGTCTTTAGTGGTGAAGACATGTTGTGGTAGCAGTCTTTAGTGGTGTAGCGTGTTCTGTGAGCAGTCTTTAGCGGAGTAGCCGTGTTCTGTGAGCAGTCTTTAGCGGTGTAGCCGTGGTCTGTGAGCAGTCTTTAGCGGTGTAGTCGTGTTCTGGTAGTAGTCTTTAGTGGTGTAGACATGTTGTGGTAGCAGTCTTTAGTGGTGTAGCGTGTTCTGTGAGCAGTCTTTAGTGGTGTAGCGTGTTCTGTGAGCAGTCTTTAGCGGTGTAGCGTGTTCTGGTGAGCAGTCTTTAGCGGTGTAGACATGTTCTGTGAGCAGTCTTTAGCGGTGTAGTTGTGTTGTGGTAGCAGTCTTTAGTGGTGTAGCGTGTTCTGTGAGCAGTCTTTAGCGGTGTAGACGTGTTCTGTGAGCAGTCTTTAGCGGTGTAGACGTGTTCTGTGAGCAGTCTTTAGCGGTGTAGATGTGTTCTGTGAGCAGTCTTTAGCGGTGTAGACGTGTTCTGTGAGCAGTCTTTAGCGGTGTAGCGTGTTCTGTGAGCAGTCTTTAGCGGTGTAGTCGTGTTCTGTTAGCAGTCTTTAGTGGTGTAGACGTGTTCTGGTAGCAGTCTTTAGCGGTGTAGTCGTGTTCTGTTAGCAGTCTTTAGTGGTGTAGCCGTGTTCTGTGAGCAGTCTTTAGCGGTGTAGCCGTGTTCTGTGAGCAGTCTTTAGCGGTGTAGACGTGTTCTGTGAGCAGTCTTTAGCGGTGTAGACGTGTTCTGTGAGCAGTCTTTAGTGGTGTAGCGTGTTCTGTGAGCAGTCTTTAGCGGTGTAGCGTGTTCTGGTAGCAGTCTTTAGTGGTGTAGCGTGTTCTGTGAGCAGTCTTTAGTGGTGTAGAGGTGTTCTGTGAGCAGTCTTTAGTGGTGTAGCGTGTTCTGGTAGCAGTCTTTAGTGGTGTAGCGTGTTCTGTGAGCAGTCTTTAGTGGTGTAGAGGTGTTCTGTGAGCAGTCTTTAGCGGTGTAGACGTGTTCTGTGAGCAGTCTTTAGCGGTGTAGCGTGTTCTGTGAGCAGTCTTTAGCGGTGTAGACGTGTTCTGTGAGCAGTCTTTAGCGGTGTAGACGTGTTCTGTGAGCAGTCTTTAGTGGTGTAGCCGTGTTCTGGGAGCAGTCTTTAGCGGTGTAGCGTGTTCTGGGAGCAGTCTTTAGTGGTGTAGCGTGTTCTGTGAGCAGTCTTTAGCGGTGTAGCGTGTTCTGTGAGCAGTCTTTAGCGGTGTAGCGTGTTCTGTGAGCAGTCTTTAGCGGTGTAGCGTGTTCTGTGAGCAGTCTTTAGCGGTGTAGCGTGTTCTGTGAGCAGTCTTTAGTGGTGTAGTCGTGTTGTGGTAGCAGTCTTTAGCAGTGTAGACGTGTTCTGGTAGGTGTTGCCGGTGTGACCAGTTTGACAGCTTTAGGGTAAAACCTGGGGTTATGGGGTTGTTCTCAGCTCAGTGGTGTGCTGGACCGTGTTCCACTCCAGTTCACAGAAGGAGAAAGGGAACTGGAGTAGCTTTGAATCATACTGAGAAATCCTCAAAAGAGGAAACATGATTTTACTGATAGCACTCGCGCTTTTCACAAACCCAAACTCGCTTACAATTGTTAATAGGTGTCAACAAAGCATACAACAAAGAAACAGAGCACTGATAGCAACAAAGACATACAAACAAACAATCAGAGCACGATCGTTTAAGAGGGGGTGTTAGTCTCGGGGCAGGTTGTGAGCGAGTGTGAAGAGAGATGTGTTTTAAGATTAGATTTAAATACAGAGAGGGAATTGGACTGCTTCACCAGGGGTGGAGAGAGTTCCAGAGTCGAGAAGCAAAAGTCTGGAAAACACTCGGTCACCAAAGCCATGCAGGCTGGATGGAGGAATTGTGAGTAGCCCAGCTGTAGAAGACCTGAGAGAGCGAGAGGGCTTGTAAGGATCAGACAGGTGAGAAGGAGAGATCAGACAGGTGAAAAGGAGAGATCAGACAGGTGAGAAGGAGAGATCAGACAGGTGAAAAGGAGAGTTTAGACAGGTGAGAAGGAGAGATCAGACAGGTGAGAAGGAGAGATAAGACAGGTGAGAAGGAGATAAGACAGGTGAGAAGGAGAGATCAGACATGTGAGAAGGAGAGATCAGACGTGAGAAGGAGAGATCAGACAGGTGAGAAGGAGAGATCAGACAGGTGAGAAGGAGAGATCAGACAGGTGAAAAAGAGATCGGACAGGGGAGAAGGAGAGATCAGACAGGTAAAAAGGAGAGATCAGACAGGTGAGAAGGAGAGATCAGACAGGTGAGAAGGAGAGATCAGACAGGTGAGAAGGAGAGATCAGACAGGTGAGAAGGAGAGATCAGACAGGTGAGATGCTGGAGAACATGTTCAAAAACATCTGAGCTCATCTCTGCCTACCACACCCCGGCACCACACAGGGAACCTGCGGCGTTCACTGTCCTTTAGCTTTACCTCTACCTGGTGTTCACCTCAGCTCTACTACACGGTCCAATCTAATCAACACGGTCCAGTCTAATCAACATGGCCCAGTTTAAATAACACAATCCAGTCTAAATAACACGGTCCAGTCTAATCAACATGGCCCAGTTTAAATAACACAATCCAGTCTAAATAACACGGTCCAGTTTAAATAACACGGTCCAGTCTAAATAACACAATCCAGTCTAAATAACACGGTCCAGTCTAAATAACACGGTCCAGTCTAAATAACACAATCCAGTCTAAATAACACGGTCCAGTTTAAATAACACGGTCCAGTCTAAATAACACAATCCAGTCTAAATAACACGGTCCAGTTTAAATAACACGGTCCTGTCTAAATAACACAATCCAGTCTAAATAACACGGTCCAGTCTAAATAACACAATCCAGTCTAAATAACACAATCCAGTCTAAATAACACAATCCAGTCTAAATAACACGGTCCAGTCTAAATAACACAATCCAGTCTAAATAACACAATCCAGTCTAAATAACACGGTCCAGTCTAAATAACACGGTCCAGTCTAAATAACACAATCCAGTCTAAATAACACGGTCCAGTCTAAATAACACGGTCCAGTCTAAATAACACAATCCAGTCTAAATAACACGGTCCAGTCTAAATAACACGGTCCAGTCTAAATAACACAATCCAGTCTAAATAACACGGTCCAGTCTAAATAACACAATCCAGTCTAAATAACACGGTCCAGTCTAAATAATACAATCCAGTCTAAATAACACGGTCCAGTCTAAATAACACGGTCCAGTCTAAATAACACGGTCCAGTCTAAATAATACAATCCAGTCTAAATAACACGGTCCAGTTTAAATAACACGGTCCAGTCTAAATAACACAATCCAGTTTAAATAACACAGTCCAGTCTAAATAACACAATCCAGTCTAAATAACACGGTCCAGTCTAAATAACACGGTCCAGTCTAAATAACACAATCCAGTCTAAATAACACAATCCAGTCTAAATAACACGGTCCAGTCTAAATAACACGGTCCAGTCTAAATAACACAATCCAGTCTAAATAACACAATCCAGTCTAAATAACACAGTCCAGTCTAAATAACACAATCCAGTCTAAATAAGACGGTCCAGTTTAAACAACACGGTCCAGTCTAAATAACACAATCCAGTCTAAATAACACGGTCCAGTCTAAATAACACGGTCCAGTCTAAATAACACGGTCCAGTCTAAATAACACAATCCAGTCTAAATAACACGGTCCAGTCTAAATAACACGGTCCAGTCTAAATAACACAATCCAGTCTAAATAACACGGTCCAGTCTAAATAACACGGTCCAGTCTAAATAACACGGTCCAGTCTAAATAACACGGTCCAGTCTAAATAACACAATCCAGTCTAAATAACACGGTCCAGTCTAAATAACACGGTCCAGTCTAAATAACACGGTCCAGTCTAAATAACACAATCCAGTCTAAATAACACGGTCCAGTCTAAATAACACAGTCCAGTCTAAATAGCACGGTCCAGTCTAAATAACACAATCCAGTCTAAACAACACGGTTCAGTCTTAACAACACAATCCAGTCTAAATAACACGGTCCAGTCTAAATAACACAATCCAGTCTAAATAACACAATCCAGTCTAAATAACACAATCCAGTCTAAATAACACGGTCCAGTCTAAACAACACGGTTCAGTCTAAATAACACGGTCCAGTCTAAATAACACAATCCAGTCTAAATAACACGGTCCAGTCTAAATAACACGGTCCAGTCTAAACAACACGGTTCAGTCTAAATAACACAATCCAGTCTAAATAACACGGTCCAGTCTAAATAACACGGTTCAGTCTAAATAACACAATCCAGTCTAAATAACACGGTCCAGTCTAAATAACACGGTCCAGTCTAAACAACACGGTTCAGTCTAAATAACACAATCCAGTCTAAATAACACGGTCCAGTCTAAATAACACGGTCCAGTCTAAACAACACGGTTCAGTCTAAATAACACGGTCCAGTCTAAATAACACGGTTCAGTCTAAACAACACGGTTCAGTCTAAATAACACAATCCAGTCTAAATAACACGGTCCAGTCTAAATAACACAATCCAGTCTAAATAACACGGTCCAGTCTAAATAACACGGTCCAGTCTAAATAACACGGTCCAGTCTAAACAACACGGTCCAGTCTAAATAACACGGTCCAGTCTAAATAACACAATCCAGTCTAAATAACACGGTCCAGTCTAAATAACACGGTCCAGTTTAAATAACACGGTTCAGTCTAAATAACACGGTCCAGTCTAAATAACACGGTCCAGTCTAAATAACACGGTCCAGTCTAAATAACACGGTCCAGTCTAAATAACACAATCCAGTCTAAATAACACGGTTCAGTCTAAACAACACGGTTCAGTCTAAATAACACAATCCAGTCTAAATAACACGGTCCAGTCTAAATAACACAATCCAGTCTAAATAACACGGTCCAGTCTAAATAACACGGTCCAGTCTAAATAACACGGTTCAGTCTAAACAACACGGTCCAGTCTAAACAACACAATCCAGTCTAAACAACACGGTTCAGTCTTAACAACACAATCCAGTCTAAATAACACGGTCCAGTCTAAATAACACAATCCAGTCTAAATAACACAATCCAGTCTAAATAACACAATCCAGTCTAAATAACACGGTCCAGTCTAAACAACACGGTTCAGTCTAAATAACACAATCCAGTCTAAATAACACGGTCCAGTCTAAATAACACGGTCCAGTCTAAACAACACGGTTCAGTCTAAATAACACAATCCAGTCTAAATAACACGGTCCAGTCTAAATAACACGGTCCAGTCTAAACAACACGGTTCAGTCTAAATAACACAATCCAGTCTAAATAACACGGTTCAGTCTAAACAACACGGTTCAGTCTAAATAACACAATCCAGTCTAAATAACACGGTCCAGTCTAAATAACACAATCCAGTCTAAATAACACGGTTCAGTCTAAACAACACGGTTCAGTCTAAATAACACAATCCAGTCTAAACAACACGGTCCAGTCTAAATAACACAATCCAGTCTAAATAACACGGTTCAGTCTAAACAACACGGTTCAGTCTAAATAACACAATCCAGTCTAAATAACACGGTCCAGTCTAAATAACACAATCCAGTCTAAATAACACGGTTCAGTCTAAACAACACGGTTCAGTCTAAATAACACAATCCAGTCTAAACAACACGGTCCAGTCTAAATAACACAATCCAGTCTAAATAACACGGTCCAGTCTAAATAACACGGTCCAGTCTAAATAACACGGTTCAGTCTAAACAACACGGTCCAGTCTAAACAACACGGTTCAGTCTAAACAACACGGTTCAGTCTAAACAACACGGTTCAGTCTAAATAACACGGTTCAGTCTAAATAACACGGTCCAGTCTAAATAACACGGTCCAGTCTAAATAACACGGTCCAGTCTAAACAACACGGTTCAGTCTAAATAACACGGTCCAGTCTAAATAACACGGTCCAGTCTAAATAACACGGTCCAGTCTAAACAACATGGTTCAGTCTAAACAACACGGTTCAGTCTAAATAACACGGTCCAGTCTAAATAACACGGTCCAGTCTAAACAACACAATCCAGTCTAAATAACACGGTCCAGTCTAAATAACACGGTCCAGTTTAAATAACACGGTTCAGTCTAAATAACACGGTCCAGTCTAAATAACACGGTCCAGTCTAAATAACACGGTCCAGTCTAAATAACACGGTCCAGTCTAAACAACATGGTTCAGTCTAAACAACACGGTTCAGTCTAAATAACACGGTCCAGTCTAAATAACACGGTTCAGTCTAAATAACACGGTCCAGTCTAAATAACACGGTCCAGTCTAAATAACACGGTCCAGCGCACCAACGAGCTGAGAACAACCCCATAATAGCAGCATATCAGAGCCAGAGCCTCTCACCCAGCTGCACGGCCGCTGTCCTGCATGTGGAAGGACAAGATAAGGTGATGATAAAGACTCGTTTGCATATCGAGGCTGTGGTGTACATAGTAATCCCGTAACACAGCTGTGTATGAGGTATGGGGTCTAAATGACTACTGCTACTGCTGGTGGATGTTGGAGGTGTGGGTAGTAGTGCTGGTGGATGTTGGAGAGGGTCTAGATGAGTCCAGGTGTATGGGAGAAGGTCTAGATCAGTCCAGGTGTATGGGAGAAGGTCTAGATCAGTCCAGGTGTATGGGAGAAGGTCTAGATCAGTCCAGGTGTATGGGAGAGGGTCTAGATCAGTCCAGGTGTATGGGAGAAGGTCTAGATCAGTCCAGGTGTATGGGAGAAGGTCTAGATCAGTCCAGGTGTATGGGAGAAGGTCTAGATCAGTCCAGGTGTATGGGAGAAAGGGTCTAGAGATCAGGTAAAGGCTTGTTAGTAAAACTCCACTCTTATAATGACGGTAAATATTCTCTCTGGTTATTGGTTCAGTTCTCGTTTCGTTTGTTTGTTCGTTTGTTTGTTTGGCTGTTGGGCTCGTTTTTGTGTTGGACCCTGTTACACACACACTTGGCGTGTAAACACTCACTCACACAGACAGTGAAGTTAAAATGCACGTGAGTTTTAGTGAAATTAACACGTACACACCCATCGCTCCTCACATCAGTCCGATACGCCGGAGACAAAACTAGAGGACCTAACACAGAACACGTCTCAGTAACACTTCACCACGTTCAGTTCAAATCTACTCATACTGTGCTTTCTCCAAACGCCTTAGTGAGACAGAGTAAAGTAAATATCAGCCTTCCTGCTGCATCACAACAACAGCAACAACAACAACAACAACAACATCATCAGCAGCACTTTTAAAATAGCTCAACCACAGAAACTCGTGCCCATCTATCTCTGAATATTTCTCTGGTTGATTCTGAGTATTCTATTCCACACAGCTGGGAAGTAGGATGGCTGACGAGCCATGAACGAACCAGACACCTGAACCGTCTGAAGCGTAGCAATCAGGATCGGCCTTTTAGCTCAAACCAAAACAGAAAGACCAACTGGAATTAACCAGAAACCAGCAGAGCGCAATCCGGCAGACCAGGAACACCTTACAGGCTGACCGATCAGAACCACATCCAGCTCCATCTGGGCCAACGCTGAGGAAGGTCAGCCCACCTGATTCATACAGAGTTGTGTCCCAGTACCACTAAACGTTCCACTTCTCAGTCTGGCTTCAGGAGGTAGTCTGATTTGGCTGGTCTGATTACATTAACTCTAACAGATTCACTTTAGTTCTGTGCCATCTTAATCTCCATCTTAATCTCCATCTTAATCTCCATCTTAATCTCCAGTTTAACTATAAAGGGGACTTTAAGCTTCGCTTGCTTCAGGTAAGGGGGGAGTAGTGAGTTTACTACTGTGACTCAAAGCCCCCCTTATTAATGTCATCCACCCAGCCACCCAGCCACCCATCCATCCATCCATCCATGTGTTTGTTTGTTTATTTATTTGTTTGTTTGTTTATTTGTTTGTTTATGTATTATGCAGTAATAGACTGGGCACCTCCAACACCTCCACCTGCACCAGTACCAGCTGGGATTGGATTGGGCATGTACTGGAGGTTCTGGATGTAGCCACATCAGTGTTCACACACTCTTACATCAAAGAACAGGTTCCCTGTAGGCTGGGATTGTATCCACCGCTGGTAGACCCGTATTACTGTACGCCTACTTCCCTCCCTGGCCTCCCCACATGGCCTTTGGCACACCCGCTCTAGCTACACTTACAGCTGCAGCTGCCGGCGTTGCAGAGGGTGTTAAAACAGCGTGGGGTGAGGGTGTGCTAATGTGCACGTCTTTACTGCATGCCTGCTTAACACGCTATGACATGGCTAGTGGTTTGTGCTGGTGTCACTAAAGGCTGAACCCTCACCAGCTCACCACAGCCACACCGACAGCGTTGTGGGCAGCCCAGGCACGGTCAACACAGAACAGCACAGCGGCAACAGCAAACCAGTTTCAGACGATGGAGCCTTTATCTCGATACCTCACAGACGTACGACCCCACCCCATTACTGCACACTGCTGCTCTCTGTGTTCTCTAACAGAGCACAGGCGGTACCCACACACACACACACACACACACACGGTACACACACACACGGTACACACACACACGGTACACACACACAAACACGGCACACACACACACACACACGCGGTACACACACACAAACACGGTACACACACACAAACACACATACACACACACACACACACGGTACACACACACACGGTACACACACACAAACACGGTACACACACACAAACACGGTACACACACACGGTACACACACACAAACACGGTACACACACACACACACACACAGTACACACACACACGGTACACACACACACACATGGTACACACACACAAACACGGTACACACACACAAACACGGTACACACACACAAACACGGTACACACACACGGTACACACACACAAACACGGTACACACACACAAACACGGTACACACACACACACACACACACACACACACGGTACACACACACACACACACACACACACGGTACACACACACACACACTCGGTACACACACACACACGCGGTACACACACACACACGCGGTACACACACACACACACACACACACACACACACACACACACGGTACACACACACACACTACAAACACACGGTACACACACACACACTACAAACACACGGTACACACACACAAACACGGTACACACACACACACACACACACACACACACACACACACACAAACACGGTACACACACACACGGTACACACACACACACGGTACACACACACAAACACGGTACACACACACGGTACACACACACACGGTACACACACACACGGTACACACACACAAACACGGTACACACACACACACACACACACGGTACACACACACACGGTACACACACACAAACACGGTACACACACACGGTACACACACACAAACACGGTACACACACACGGTACACACACACACAAACACGGTACACACACACAAACACGGTACACACACACAAACACGGTACACACACACAAACATGGTACACACACACGGTACACACACACACAAACACGGTCACACACACGGTACACACACACAAACACGGTACACACACACAGTACACAAACACGGTACACACACACAAACACGGTACACACACACAGTACACAAACACGGTACACACACACAAACACGGTACACACACACGGTACACAGTACACAAACACGGTACACACACACAAACACGGTACACACACACGGTACACACACACAAACACGGTACACACACACAGTACACAAACACGGTACACACACACAAACACGGTACACACACACAAACACGGTACACACACACGGTACACACACACAAACACGGTACACACACACGGTACACACACACAAACACGGTACACACACAGTACACAAACACGGTACACACACACAAACACTGTACACACACACGGTACACAAACACGGTACACACACAGTACACAAACACGGTACACACACACAAACACGGTACACACACACAAACATGGTACACACACACGGTACACACACACACACGGTACACTCACATGGTACACTCACACAAAGACACGGTACACACACGGTACACACACACGGTACACACACACAAACACGGTACACACACACACACACACACAGTACACACACACACGGTACACACACACAAACACGGTACACACACACGGTACACACACACGGTACACACACACAAACACGGTACACACACACAAACATGGTACACACACACGGTACACACACACAAACACGGTCACACACACGGTACACACACACAAACACGGTACACACACACAGTACACAAACACGGTACACACACACAAACACGGTACACACACACGGTACACACACACAAACACGGTACACACACACAGTACACAAACACGGTACACACACACAAACACGGTACACACACACGGTACACACACACAAACACGGTACACACACACAGTACACAAACACGGTACACACACACAAACACGGTACACACACACAAACACGGTACACACACACGGTACACACACACAAACACGGTACACACACACAAACACGGTACACACACACGGTACACACACACAAACACGGTACACACACAGTACACAAACACGGTACACACACACAAACACTGTACACACACACGGTACACAAACACGGTACACACACAGTACACAAACACGGTACACACACACAAACACGGTACACACACACAAACATGGTACACACACACGGTACACACACACACACACGGTACACTCACATGGTACACTCACACAAAGACACGGTACACACACGGTACACAAACACGGTACACACACACGGTACACACACACGGTACACACACACGGTACACACACACAAACATGGTACACACACTGAGGATATTCAAGCTGCATGGGATGGATTATCACAGGACACCATCAGGAACCTCTACAGCTCCATACCGAGACGTCTGGCGTGTTGGGTTAGCGAACACGGCGGCCCGACGCCATACTGAGAGACAGACTTCTGTATGTGTAGCTCAATAAATATTGATCATATCAGTCTAAATTTATCATCAGTTATTGATCCTGGTCACCTTCATCTTCCTTCCCCACACACCCGCACTCCCACACCTCCTCCTGGGTGGAGCTGTTCGTCTGATGATGAGTGTATATACATATATATATAGATCCATGTATAGATGCTGGCTGTACCCTGCCTTCATGGATACGTGTGTATAGCTGGTCATTCTTTCTTTCGGTTTTGGTTACGGGTGTTTGAGTAACTCTGGGTAAGTCTGGTGTCCTGGACTGTGAGTCATGCTCTGTTAGGCAAGAATGAACTTTTGGAAAGAAGCATTCAATACCCTCAGCACGTACGTCCATCGGCTTCCTGCCTCTACAGAGGAGTACCGTGAGGCAGGAAACGGGTGGATGTCAGTTCCTTCATCATGAATTCTGTTGTATGTGCACAGCAGGTTCAGGGAGTATGGCACTGAGAGGGTAGAGAGGCTTTGGAGTTCAGGCCTGCAGCGGAGCGGGCTAGCTGAGGAGCGACAGAACAACAGAGTAAGCTGTAAGAGAAAGCAGAACTCAAAAAGAGAAGTAAACAAGGTGAAGCGAGTCAGCAAAACGAGATGACCCTCAGCAGACGAGCTCTCCACACACTGAGCAAACGCAGCGTAAAGGCTATCGGGCCACACGCTGGTGTCGTTCGGGTTCTTCACCGGCCCGAGATGGCGAGTCAGCGTGGTTAAAACCATCTCCCGTTATTTCTATATCTCTAGCCCATTAATTACCGCACCGTACATTAAACATCACTTCCTGCCCGGTAACCTCCACCCATCAAAACAGTTCTCACATTTTTACAGAGTACAGATCACTTTGCTGATTGGCCCTGCTGTGAAGTTCACACAGTGAGGTCAACGTAGGTTAATACGACGAGTCACGCTAGTTCCCCTCTTACCTTCAACGTACACAGTTACGGCTTTAGCTCTTCTCGAGAAGTGTGAGGAAGCAAGCCTTTCACATAAACTGCACAGTCTGTAGTCTTGCTCAAGTCCTGAGGTCACCAGGACTACAGCGCTACATGCCCACACGGTCAACAGTCTGACAAGGCCGCATGCCTGCAGGTCTCAAGGCTCAGGCCGTGTGAGGCGGGTATACGAACGCTCTACAGACCCACAAGCCCCCCAGTCCTAAAGCCTACAGGCTTACTGAACACAGGGTACAGGTGTACAGACCCACAAGCCCCCCAGTCCTAAAGTCTACAGGCTTACTGAACACAGGGTACAGGTGTACAGCCCTACAAGCCCCCCAGTCCTAAAGTCTACAGGCTTACTGAACACAGGGTACAGGTGTACAGACCCACAAGCCCCCCAGTCCTAAAGTCTACAGGCTTACTGAACACAGGGTACAGGTGTACAGCCCCACAAGCCCCCCAGTCCTAAAGCCTACAGGCTTACTGAACACAGGGTACAGGTGTACAGACCCACAAGCCCCCCAGTCCTAAAGTCTACAGGCATACTGAACACAGGGTACAGGTGCACAGCCCTACAAGCCCCCCAGTCCTAAAGTCTACAGGCTTACTGAACACAGGGTACAGGTGTACAGCCCTACAAGCCCCCCAGTCCTAAAGTCTACAGGCTTACTGAACACAGGGTACAGGTGTACAGCCCTACAAGCCCCCCAGTCCTAAAGTCTACAGGCATACTGAACACAGGGTACAGGTGTACAGACCCACAAGCCCCCCAGTCCTAAAGTCTACAGGCTTACTGAACACAGGGTACAGGTGTACAGACCCACAAGCCCCCCAGTCCTAAAGTCTACAGGCATACTGAACACAGGGTACAGGTGTACAGCCCTACAAGCCCCCAGTCCTAAAGTCTACAGGCTTACTGAACACAGGGTACGTTGTGCACAGCCCTACAAGCCCCCGGTCCTAAAGTCTACAGGCATACTGAACACAGGGTACAGGTGCACAGCCCTACAAGCCCCCAGTCCTAAAGTCTACAGGCTTACTGAACACAGGGTACAGGTGTACAGACCCACAAGCCCCCCAGTCCTAAAGTCTACAGGCTTACTGAACACAGGGTACAGGTGTACAGCCCTACAAGCCCCCCAGTCCTAAAGTCTACAGGCATACTGAACACAGGGTACAGGTGCACAGCCCTACAAGCCCCCCAGTCCTAAAGTCTACAGGCTTACTGAACACAGGGTACAGGTGTACAGACCCACAAGCCCCCCAGTCCTAAAGTCTACAGGCATACTGAACACAGGGTACAGGTGTACAGCCCTACAAGCCCCCCAGTCCTAAAGTCTACAGGCTTACTGAACACAGGGTACAGGTGTACAGCCCCACAAGCCCCCCAGTCCTAAAGTCTACAGGCTTACTGAACACAGGGTACAGGTGTACAGACCCACAAGCCCCCCAGTCCTAAAGTCTACAGGCTAACACAGGCTTACTGAACACAAAGGGTACAGGTGTACAGACCCACAAGCCCCCCAGTCCTAAAGTCTACAGGCATACTGAACACAGGGTACAGGTGTACAGCCCTACAAGCCCCCCAGTCCTAAAGTCTACAGGCATACTGAACACAGGGTACAGGTGTACAGCCCTACAAGCCCCCCAGTCCTAAAGTCTACAGGCATACTGAACACAGGGTACAGGTGTACAGCCCTACAAGCCCCCCAGTCCTAAAGTCTACAGGCTTACTGAACACAGGGTACAGGTGCACAGCCCCACCAGGCCTCGAGAACGTGGAATGACTCCAGGACCCCAGACAGACCAGGCTTTAGGTTATAGGAGGTTAGGTTATAGAACAGAGCGCACTGAACACAGCATAAAGACATGACGTAGCGTTCAGAGCAGAGATACAGTCAAAGTGGTGGTGTGGAGTTCAGCAGGGCCCCAGCCTCAGGAAAGAAGCTCTTCCTGCTGGGGTGGGGGTGGAGGCGGAGGCTCCTGTACTGCCGGACGGGAGGAGGGGAACAATGTGAGGTTCCTAAGGCATGCAAGGTCAAAGGAACGAGGACGCCCGGGCTCCCCTCTCTGGTGAAGCAGGTGCTATACAACAAAACCGGTACCACAGGGACTTGGACCCAAACCGTGGAACACAGAATCAGCTCCACCAACGACCCACCTGCACGGCACAACCCAGACCCCCGTCCGCAATCAACCACAAACTCGGCACACCTGGAGAGAAACAGGTACAACCCATACACAGCACATCCAGCTCAGACGCACGGCACCGAGAGCGACCGGGAGGGGAACACCATCAACTACACACACTACACATTACTCCACCAGGCTGGCACAGAACACCATCACATCATCCCAGCACCAATACCAAACACCTCCACCTTACACAGAATACAGGCATCCAACACTAACCTCCACCTTACACAGAATACAGGCATCCAACACTAACCTCCACCTTACACAGAATACAGACACCAATAACCAACACCAGTCATCCAACACTCCACCTTACACAGAATACAGGCATCCAACACTAACCTCCACCTTACACAGAATACAGAGGCAACCTCCACCACTAACCTCCAACACTAACCTCCACCTTACACAGAATACAGGAATCCAACACTAACCTCCACCTCCACCTTACACAGACCTACAGAATACAGGCATCCAACACTAACCTCCACCTACACACAGAATACAGGCCAACACTAACCTCCACCTTACACAGAATACAGGCATCTCCACCTTACACCAGGATCCACCTTACACAGAATACAGTCATCCAACACTAACCTCCACCTTACACAGAATACAGTCATCCAACACTAACCTCCACCTTACACAGAATACAGGCATCCAACACTAACCTCCACCTTACACAGAATACAGTCATCCAACACTAACCTCCACCTTACACAGAATACAGTCATCCAACACAGTTCATCCCAACACTAACCTCCACCTTACACAGAATACAGGCATCCAACACTAACCTCCACCTAACACAGAATACAGGCATCCAACACTATCGGCCACCTTACACAGAATACAGGCATCCAACACTAACCTCCACCTTACACAGAATACAGGCATCCAACACTAACCTCCACCTTACACAGAATACAGGCATCCAACACTAACCTCCACCTTACACAGAATACAGGCATCCAACACTAACCTCCACCTTACACAGAATACAGGCATCCAACACTAACCTCCACCTTACACAGAATACAGTCATCCAACACTAACCTCCACCTTACACAGAATACAGGCATCCAACACTAACCTCCACCTTACACAGAATACAGTCATCCAACACTAACCTCCACCTTACACAGAATACAGGCATCCAACACTAACCTCCACCTTACACAGAATACAGGCATCCAACACTAACCTCCACCTTACACAGAATACAGGCATCCAACACTAACCTCCACCTTACACAGAATACAGGCATCCACCTTACACAGAATACAGGCATCCAACACTAACCTCCACCTTACACAGAATACAGGCATCCAACACTAACCTCCACCTTACACAGAATACAGGCATCCAACACTAACATCCAACACTAACCTCCACCTTACCTTACACAGAATACAGGCATCCAACACTAACCTCCACCTTACACAGAATACAGGCATCCAACACTAACCTCCACCTTACACAGAATACAGGCATCCAACACTAACCTCCACCTTACACAGAATACAGTCATCCAACACCTAACCTTACACAGAATCCACCTTACACAGAATACAGGCATCCAACACTAACCTCCACCTTACACAGAATACAGGCATCCAACACTAACCTCCACCTTACACAGAATACAGGCATCCAACACTAACCTCCACCTTACACAGAATACAGGCATCCAACACTAACCTCCACCTTACACAGAATACAGTCATCCAACACTAACCTCCACCTTACACAGAATACAGGCATCCAACACTAACCTCCACCTTACACAGAATACAGGCATCCAACACTACAGGTGCATCCAACCACCTTTACACAGAATACAGGCATCCATCCAACACTAACCTCCACCTTACACAGAATACAGTCATCCAAACACTAACCTCCACCTTACACAGAATACAGGCATCCAACACTAACAGAAATACCAGTCAATCCAACAACTCCTCCACCTTACACAGAATACAGTCATCCACTACTCCACCTAACCTCCACCTTACACAGAATACAGGCATCCAACACTAACCTCCACCTTACACAGAATACAGTCATCCAACACTAACCTCCACCTTACAGTATCAACACTAACCCTCCACCTTAACAGAATACAGGCATCCAACACTAACCCTCCACCTTACACAGAATACAATCCAACTAACCTCCACCTTACACAGAATACAGTCATCCAACACTAACCTCCACCTTACACAGAATACAGGCATCCAACACTAACCTCCACAAGGCTTCCAACACTAACCTCCACCTTACACAGAATACAGGCATCCAACACTAACCTCCACCTTACACAGAATTACCAGGTCATCCAAACCTCCACCTACAGGGCATCCAACACTAACCTCCACCTTACACAGAATACATCTAACACTAACCTCCACCTTACACAGAATACAGGCATCCAACACTAACCTCCACCTTACACAGAATACAGGCAGACAACACTAATACACAGAATACAGGCATCCAACACTAACCTCCACCTTACACAGAATACAGTCATCCAACACTAACCTCCACCTTACACAGAATACAGTCATCCAACACTAACCTCCACCTTACACAGAATACAGGCATCCAACACTAACCTCCACCTTACACAGAATACAGGCATCCAACACTAACCTCCACCTTACACAGAATACAGGCATCCAACACTAACCTCCACCTTACACAGAATACAGGAATCCACAGGGTGCACTACACTGGCTCTCAGTTGTTTAATATGGGAACGGTGGACACGGTCCACTAACCAGCCATATACACGCCTCAGGGTACCGCACACCCCTCCAGCATAACAGGCAACGTGTTCTATCTCAGCTCCACTGCTGGGTCAACCCATCTTCCTATCACCATCTCTCTGTCTGCGGGGGAAGAGGCGAGAGCACTGTGTGCGGCGCTTACCATCGCCAAGAAAACTATTCTGATGACCTGGAAATCAAGGAAACAGATCCGCATTAATCAGTAGGAGAACTTCCCAACGGAACACACATCCACCAAACCCAGCCTGCACTAAACCCACATCCAGGAATACCAACAACGTGGAGCTCCGAGTCACAGAACCGCAGGACCCCATCCGCACTCACAGTGTGGTGTGACAGGTGAGCAAAAAGGCTACGGGTGTACACGCCGACAGGTGTACAGGTTTAAGAAGTGTAAGGTTTCCGGTCCACAGGCCTACCATATCCATAGATTAGGTAAAAATAAAAACAAACAAACAAACAAACAAACAAACAAACAATCTCAGAGCTGATGACGCATCCCAGACCACACCTGCCTCGGCTCGGTTAATCAGTAACTTGCCCCCTTTACAGGCATACACACCGACAGGTGTGCGGGTCTACAGGCATTAGTGCGTTTGTGTGTGTGAGTGTGAGTGTGAGTGTGAGTGCGTGTGTGTGTGTGTGTGTGTGTGTGTGTGTGTGTGTGAGTGTGTGTGAGTGTGTGAGAGTGTGTGTGTGTGTGAGTGTGTGTGTGAGTGTGTGTGTGTGTGTGTGTGTGTCTGTGTGAGTGTGTGAGTGAGTGTGTGTGAGAGTGTGTGTGTGTGAGTGTGTGTGTGTGTGAGTGTGTGTGTGTGTGAGTGTGTGTGTGAGTGTGTGTGTGTATGAGTCTGTGTGTGTGAGTGTGTGTGTGTGTGTGAGTGTGTGTGTGAGTGTGTGTGTGTGTGTGTGTGTCTGTGTGAGTGTGTGTGTGAGTGTGTGTGAGTGTGTGTGTGTGTGAGTGTCTGTGTGTGTGAGAGTGTGTGTGAGTGTGTGTGTGTGTGTGTGTGTGTGAGTGTGTGTGAGTGTGAGTGTGTGTGTGAGTGTGTGTGTGTGTGTGGACCTGTTTCTCGTGTGGTTGTGTGTGGAGTGAGTGTCTGTGACAAACTGTGTGTGTTCAATGTGTGTTGTGTGTGTGGGGGGGGGGGTTGAAGACTTCCTGTTTCTCTTTTGCTTTATCCTCAGACATTGTCTCAATACAAACCACCACTTCCTCAATCTCACAGCAGCTTCCCCACCCCCCCCACTCTCTCCCCACACTCTCTCCCCTCGCTCTCACTCTCTCTCCCACTGTTCCCCCCTCCCCCTCTCTCCTCTCCCCCTCATTCTCTCCCCCCCCTCCAAAACTCCCTCTCTCCCTCTACTCCTCTGCCCATCACTCTACATCTCCCCCCCCACCACTTCTTCCAATTCCCTCTCTCCCCCCACACTCTCTCCCCTACTTTCTGCTCATCCCCACTCTCTCCACTCCCTCCCTCCCTCCCCTCCCACTCCTCCTTTCCCCCTCTCTCCCTCCACTCTCCTCCCTGTCTCTCTCTCCTCTCTCTCATCCCCCTATACTCTCCTCTCCCCTCTCTCTCTCTCCCCACTCTCACCTCTCTCACCCCCTCTCGCTCTCCCCTCCCTCCCTCCCTCTACCTCCTCGCCTTCTCCTCAACCACTCTCTCTCTCCCCTCCCTCCCTCTCTCCCACCACTCTCTCCCCTCCCTCCCTCTCTCCCCCCACTCTCTCCCCTCCCTCTCTCTCTCCCCCCACTCTCCCTCTCCTCTCTCCCCACTTGTCCCCCCTCTACTCATCCCACTCGTCTCTCTCTCTCTCACCCCCAATTCTACTCCCGTCCTCCTCCCCCCCACTCTCTCCCCTCTACTCTCCCCCCTTTCTCACCTTCCTCTTTCTTTTCCCCCTTTCCTCACACTCTCCCCTCCCCTCTCCCTCTCTCCTTTCTCACCTCACTCCCTCCCTCTCCCTCCTCCCCTTTCTCCGCTCCCTCTCCCCTCTCTCTCCCCTCAACACGTCTTTCCCTCCCTCCCTCCCCCCTCTCCCCAACACTCTTTCCCCCCTCTCCCCACACTCTCCCACCACTCTCCCCCCCACACTCCCCCCTTTCTCACTTTCTCACTTTCTCACTCCCTCCTCTCCCTCTTTCCCCCTTTCTCGCCTCTCTCCCCTCTCTCTCCCCTCCCTCCGTCTCCCCCCTCTCTCTCCCCCAACTCTCTCACTCTCCGCTCCCCTATCTTTCTCTCCTCCCCTCCGCTCCCCTATCTCTCTCTTCCCCTCTCTCACTCTCTCCCTCCCCCTCCCCCTTTTTCTTATCTCTACCCCCTCTCTCACTCTCTCCCCCTCTTAAATCTCTCTCCATTTCTCAATCTCTCTCTCTCTTTCTCCCCCCTCTCTCTCACCCTACTCTCTCCGCCTTCTCTCACTCTCTCTCTCTCTCACAGCCTTCCACACTCTCTCCGCCCTCTCTCATTCTCTCGCTCCCCCTCTCTCCCTCTCTCTCTCCCCCCTCTCTCTCACTCTCTCTCCATCTCTCACTCTCTCACTCCCTCCCTCTCTCTTGCTCTGTCTGTCTGTCTCTCTCTGACTCACACTCTCTCAGTGCAGCTCATGACTTCCTCTGAAATGGACATGAAGCTCCTCATCTTAGCAGGTAAAAGATCAATCAGCTCTCGGCTTCTCTCCGACTCTGAACGGGCTTTACTGATTATTTTATTATTTAGCTTTTAATGCTTTATTATTATTATTATTATTATTATCATCTCTTGACTGACTGACTGATTGGTCCGTTTGATGTCTCCTCAGACCTAGTAACACATAGCTGATTAAGATTAGATTAGTACTGGGGTTAAAGGGACTGAGTCTGAGTCTGATCAGAGACTGGGTTTGGTTCCAGGTTCAGTTTTACATCTACCAGAAAAGCCATAAGAGTTTGTGCACAGCGAGTTCTCTGGGTGGTGTAAACTGGGTACGGTGTAGTCCTTCTCCTCCAGACCGAGTTCTCTGGGTGGTGTAAACTGGGTACGGTGTAGTCCTTCTCCTCCAGACCGAGTTCTCTGGGTGGTGTAAACTGGGTACGGTGTAGTCCTTCTCCTCCACAGTGATTTCTGGGCGGTGACGGTGTAAACTGGGTACAGTGTAGTCCTTCTCCTCCAGACCGAGTTCTCTGGGTGGTGTAAACTGGGTACAGTGTAGTCCTTCTCCTCCAGACCGAGTTCTCTGGGCGGTGATGGTGTAAACTGGGTACGGTGTAGTCCTTCTCCTCCAGACCGAGTTCTCTGGGTGGTGATGGTGTAAACTGGGTACGGTGTAGTCCTTCTCCTCCAGACCGAGTTCTCTGGGTGGTGTAAACTGGGTACGGTGTAGTCCTTCTCCTCCAGACCGAGTTCTCTGGGTGGTGACAATGTAAACTGGGTACGGTGTAGTCCTTCTCCTCCAGACCGAGTTCTCTGGGTGGTGACGATGTAAACTGGGTACGGTGTAGTCCTTCTCCTCCAGACCGAGTTCTCTGGGTGGTGACGGTGTAAACTGGGTACGGTGTAGTCCTTCTCCTCCAGACCGAGTTCTCTGGGTGGTGACGATGTAAACTGGGTACGGTGTAGTCCTTCTCCTCCACAGTGATTTCTGGGCGGTGACGGTGTAAACTGGGTACGGTGTAGTCCTTCTCCTCCAGACCGAGTTCTCTGGGTGGTGACGATGTAAACTGGGTACGGTGTAGTCCTTCTCCTCCAGACCGAGTTCTCTGGGTGGTGACGGTGTAAACTGGGTACGGTGTAGTCCTTCTCCTCCAGACCGAGTTCTCTGGGTGGTGACGATGTAAACTGGGTACGGTGTAGTCCTTCTCCTCCAGACCGAGTTCTCTGGGTGGTGACGGTGTAAACTGGGTACGGTGTAGTCCTTCTCCTCCACAGTGATTTCTGGGTGGTGACGGTGTAAACTGGGTACGGTGTAGTCCTTCTCCTCCAGACCGAGTTCTCTGGGCGGTGACGGTGTAAACTGGGTACGGTGTAGTCCTTCTCCTCCAGACCGAGTTCTCTGGTCCTCCTCATTGCTCCTCAGTTTCTCTGGGTGGTGTTCAAATGTAAACTGGGTACGGTGTGTATCCTTCTCCTCCAGACTGAGTTTCGAGAATACCGCCGCCGTTCTACATCGTTAACAAGTCAAGATGTAAACAGAGTAATTCAGAGTGAGTTTGGGTGGGAACGATGTAAAACTGGGTTCTAGTAGTACCTTCTCCTCCAGAACCGAGTTCCCCAGTGGTGGTGACGGTGTAACCAGGGTACGGTCCCCTCTCCTAAAAGCTCCCTTCACTGGAAAAGTTCCTACAGGAGGTGTGGTTCTTCTGAATACGCTGCCTGATGTCTGAGACGCTGTTTATGATAGTGTGGAGAAGATCTCAGCCTTAAACTCCATTCATGGTGGAGGGATACATGCTGCAGGGCGCTGTGAGGTCAAATAGTCCCCCACAGGAACTTAGTATTTCCAGGTTTTTCCATCTTCTTCTTGGTGCACATTCTGTCTCCTAATTAGTGATAGAGATATCAACACTGTTCCAGGTCCAGACTGGAAATGATCGGTTTCCATGTGGGAGCGGATTTCTGTGGAAATCTTTCCTATTAGGAATAAACGGAATGGAAAAGTACACTGTACTTCTGCTGGACTGACAGACAGACCGCCGAGCACAAATTCGGTGATGGTCTGACCCGCACTGGTCTGCTTGTCTTTCCCCCATCCCTCGTTCTTCACACAGACTCCCATTAATTCTCACGCCCCTTTAAACCCTATAGTCTGCATTAGCCTACAGCCACCAAGCTGCACATGCTCACTCCGGGCAGATCCCCCAACTCTAATCCACAGCCATACTGACCCACACTCCTCTATGTGTCACCCATTCCGCTTTCCTTCAGGAAATGCTCTGTTCTAGATGAAGTCGGGGGCTCTAGATACAGGGCTGCGAGCTCCAAAGACCCAAATGGAGCTGTGAGCACCAGCATGGACTCTGAAGTTCTCAGTGGTGAAACAGCTTTTGGGCCCGACGTGCCCCCTCCAGGATCCGCTCCATCTTTTCCTAGAGTGAAGTTTTTGAGGAACTTCTGAGGGTGCACACAATTTCTGTTACACCCCTGATTACTCTTGCTGTGATGTAACCTGAGACCGCCTGTTTAGTATGTTTCCGTCCTCCAGAACTGATTCTCAGCAGATCTTAAGAACTCCAAGGTGGAACTCTCAAGCACCAGAGTGACTCCAAACAGGCGGTTTGCTGAATTGAACTGTCTGAAGTACATCCCCCCACCCTAGCTGAGGAAGGACTTTTGATAATGCATTGTCCCCCAGGGCGATTTTTTGAGGGATTGGTGAATCTTCTGGTGGCACATTCTGTCTCCAACTTAGTGATAGAGATATAACACTGTTCCAGGTCAGAGACTGGATAAATGAACAGTGTGTTTACACTAGTGGGAGCGGCGAGGGTCTGTGGAAATCTTTCCTATTAGGAATAAACGGAATGGAAAAGTACACTGTACTTCTGCTGGACTGACAGACAGACTGCCGAGCACAAATTCGGAGATGGTCTGACCCGCACTGGTCTGCTTGTCTTTCCCCCATCCCTCGTTCTTCACACAGACGACTCCCATTAAATTCGAGACCACCGGTTTCACCCCTTTAAACCCTATAGTCTGCATTAGCCTACAGCCACCAAGCTGCACATGCTCACTCCGGGCAGATCCACCAACTGTAATCCACAGCCATACTGACCCACACTCCTCTATGTGTCACAGAGTGTGATTCCGGCTTCCTTGTCAGGAACAATGATGGAGAGTGGTTTTTTTTTGTGTGATGAAGTCGTTGGCGCTACCGAGTGAGTGATACAAGGGCTTGGTGGTGAGCTCCAAAGTGACCCCAAATGGGGCTTTGGTGTGAGCAACCAGTATACAATGGACTCTGAGAGGGTTCTCAGTGTGAGTTGTGTACACAGCTTTTGGGCCAGCACAGTGACTTCCAGGATCCGGTCTCCATCTTCCTGAGTGAAAGAGGAACCTGAGGGTGCACACATTCCAGAAGCGGATTACTTCTGTGCGGTACTGTTACGCCTGGTAGATGTTCCGTCTCCACACACTGGATTCCAGCAGATCTGAACAGACAGGTGGAACCTCAAGCACCAGAGTGACTCCAAACTCGTGTCTGCTGAACTGGAGCTGTGCTAGAGTAATAGCCACTACTCTACTGGGAAGGATGTTGAACATTGCTGTGAGGATTTGATTGAGTATTGGTGAAGTCAGGTACTGATGTCGAACAGTGTGTGTGTACAGAGTGAGGGAGAGAGGGTTTGGTGTGAGGTGTGTACAGAGTGAGGGCGAGAGGGTTTGGTGTGAGGTGTGTACAGAGTGAGGGAGAGAGGGTTTGGTGTGAGGTGTGTACAGAGGGAGGGAGAGGGTTTGTGGGGTTTGGTGTGTGAGGTGTGTGTACAGAGTGAGTGAGAGTGAGGGTTTTTGGTGTGAGGTGTGTACAGAGTGAGGGAGAAGGGTTTTGGTGTGAGGTGTGTACAGAGTGAGGAGAGAGAGGGTTTTTGGTGTGAGGTGTGTACAGAGTGAGGAGAGAGGAGGGTTTGGTGTGAGGTGTGTTACAGAGTGAGGGAGAGAGGGTTTGGTGTGAGGTGTGGTGTACAGAGTGAGTGAGAGAGGGTTTTGAGGGTTGTGTGAGGTTTGTACAGAGTGAGGGAGAGAGGGGTTTGGTGTGAGGTCGTGTGTACAGATTTAGGGAGAGTGGGTTTTGGTGTGAGGTGTGTACAGAGTGAGGGAGAGAGGGTTTGGTGTGAGGTGTGTACAGAGTGAGGGAGAGAGGGTTTGGTGTGAGGTGTGTACAGAGTGAGGGAGAGAGGGTTTGGTGTGAGGTGTGTACAGAGTGAGGGAGAGCGGGTTTGGTGTGAGGTGTGTACAGAGTGAGGGAGAGAGGGTTTGGTTTGGGTGTGAGGTGTGTACAGAGATGTGAGGGAGAGCGGGTTTGGTGTGAGGTGTGTACAGAGTGAGGGAGAGAGGGTTTGGTGTGAGGTGTTGTACAGAGTGAGGGGAGAGAGGGTTTGGTGTGAGGTGTGTACAGTCAGAGTGAGGGGAGAGAGGGTTTGGTGTGAGGTGTGTACACAGAGTGAGGGAGAGAGGGTTTGGTGTGAGGTGTGTACAGAGTGAGTGAGAGAGAGGGATTGGTGTGAGGTGTGTACAGAGTGAGGGAGAGAGGGTTTGGTGTGAGGTGTGTACAGAGTGAGGGAGAGAGGGTTTGGTGTGAGGTGTGTACAGAGTGAGGGAGAGAGGGTTTGGTGTGAGGTGTAGAGTGAGGGAGAGAGGGTTTGGTGTGAGGTGTAAACAGAGTGAGGGAGGGAGGGTTTGGTGTGAGGTGTAAACAGAGTGAGGGAGGGAGGGTTTGGTGTGAGGTGTGTACAGAGTGAGGGAGAGAGGGTTTGGTGTGAGGTGTGTACAGAGTGAGGGAGAGAGGGTTTGGTGTGAGGTGTGTAGAGTGAGTGAGAGGGGGTTTGGTGTGAGTTGTGTAAAGAGTGAGTGAGAGAGGTTTTGGTGTGAGGTGTGTACAGAGTGAGTGAGAGAGGGTTTGGTGTGAGGTGTGTACAGAGTGAGGGAGAGAGGGTTTGGTGTGAGGTGTGTACAGAGTGAGGGGGAGAGGGTTTGGTGTGAGGTGTGTACAGAGTGAGGGAGAGAGGGTTTGGTGTGAGGTGTGTACAGAGTGAGGGAGAGAGGGTTTTGTTGGTGTGCGGTGTGTACAGAGTGAGGGAGGGTTTGGTGTGAGGTGTGTACAGAGTGAGGGGAGAGAGGGTTTTGGTGTGAGGGTGTGTACAGAGTGAGGGAGGAGAGGGTTTGGTGTGAGGTGTGTACAGAGAGTGAGGGAGAGAGGGTTTGGTGTGAGGTGTGTAACAGAGTGAGGGAGAGAGGGTTTTGGTGTGAGGTGTGTACAGAGTGAGGGAGAGAGAGGTTTGGTTGTGAGGTGTGTACAGAGTGAGTGAGAGAGGGTTTGGTGTGAGGTGTGTACAGAGTGAGGGAGAGAGGGTTTGGTGTGAGGTGTGTACAGAGTGAGGGAGAGAGGGTTTGGTGTGAGGTGTGTACAGAGTGAGGGAGAGAGGGTTTGGTGTGAGGTGTGTACAGAGTGAGGGAGAGAGGGTTTGGTGTGAGGTGTGTACAGAGTGAGTGAGAGCGGGTTTGGTGTGAGGTGTGTACAGAGTGAGGGAGAGAGGGTTTGGTGTGAGGTGCAGCGTATTCAGAACCTCCTCATGTAGGAGCTTTCTGTGAGGGAGCTTTTAGAGGGGACGTCTGGTTACCTTCACCACCACTGGAGACAGACTGGACTTTATCTAGAACCGAGTGTTCCCTCTGAGCGATTACATCACCCTTTAAGTATTTTGGTGTTTACCGTATGTAAGGGGATATGTTTAGGAATTCCACAGCTGGGACAGCTGTGTGTGGCTGTTTTGGAAATCTCTCGTGTTCTCCTGGCTGCTACACCCTCTGAGGGGCCTTGTTATCCAGCACACTGATGAAATACACATGGTTGGAGATTCTCCAAGGAGAATTCTGGGGTCCAGTGGATGTGGGTGTGGTTTATTTTCTTTCCTCTTCTCAGTACTGAACCATGTTTATCTCAGGAGTGCAGGACCGGGGCCAGAGGTTCGTGCCAGCGTGCCTGACGTGTGTTTACAGGAGCCTTACAGCTCCATTTCAGCAGCTCAGCTCCACCCAGCGCGATATCATTAGCACCTACAGCCTCGCCACAGTACCTCCTCACTCCCTTTCCTCACCCATATCTAATGCACGCGCAGGAGAACATCAACAGCTGGAGCTGAAGATCACATCTCCGAAGACAGAGGCACTCACTGTGACTGGAATGTGGGGGGGCGGGACTCTTCCGCTTCCTTTTTGGGCAATAACCAATAGTCACGCTGGGCGATCTGAACTAGGTCCAAGCACCTTTGACCTCTGGAGTCCAGTTTGTTTGGCTAGCTCGATGACTGGGCATGGAACTGGAAGACGTACATGCTGCTCCTGCCCCTTTAAACGAACATGGCAGCAACGGGACGCCCCGGTCTACGGCGCAAGAGGGAACCAGCTGCCCCGTTTAAAGTGGAACCGGACCATTCTAATAAGAAGCTGGCCAATCAGAGACCAACTCCAGCCTGGCACGAGATCAGGAGAATCAGCGGTGAACACCAAGTGTAGGTGGGCACGGCACAGGGTAGTGTCATTTTTGGCACCTGCACCTTTTAAACCACACACAGTACAAACCAAGATTACACACAGCGTGAGCGGAGGGAGCGTGGGGAGGGGAGGCGCTTGTGACTGAGCACGGTACAAGACAACCAAGCATAGTGTGAGTATGACGTGCGGCTGTGTTCAGGCTGCCAGCCCAAATCTGGTGTTTGGCATATCCGGATCGTATCCGGATCGTATCTGAGATAGTCCGGGCAGTGCTAAACCCCATGGACTCCAGAGTGACGGAGGTTCTGGGATTCAGGAAGAGCACCAATCCAGAGTTGTGAACTCTGGCATGACAGGGCGATGAGGGCGAAGGCGAGGGCCACAGAGTCTGCAGGGCCGAATGGCGCTCCCGTGTCTCTCCTGCTTCCGCGTATGACAGCAAGTCACCCGTGTGGCTGCGTCGCTACTGACCCCTACGCCGTTACCACAGCAGCCCACCCAGACAGATCGGTGAGGTGTGGACTCGTAGATCGGATCGGTTCACCTACACCAGTGCAGACAGTCGATTCCAAAGATCGGATCTGAAAACTAATCTGATTGGCCGGCAGCCCGAACAGCCTGTGGGTAGATCCCTGGTCAGGCCCTGTCCTGCCCTCACAGTCCTTCCACAGCTGAACCGTAGGGATTCAGGTCTGAGGGGAGCGCTCCCCCCGGCTCTGACACGTGCAGTGCTGTAACGTCTAGAACAGATCTCTGACTGTGCTGCTCTCTCTGGACTGATTAATTAATTATCATTTTTAAATTTTATTTATTATTTGTGTTTGTTAATCTTCAGTCCTGCTGTATCTGTGTCTCTGTGAATCCATACATGTTAACAAACAAACCGGAGATCTGGAACGCCTGACAGTTCTCAATAAACAGAACACTGCCCATCATCACAGTGCCCTCTCGGAACCTCACACCTGAGCATTAACCTTAATGAGGTTCCCACAGTCACACTCCACCAAGGGGACTCGGCTCCACCTTCAAATACGGTACACAAACATTCCCATTTCTGACATTGCCAAGGCAGTCACAATGGACAAACGCTCAACACCATCACCTTCAGCAGGAGAACCCACCCTCAGCAGGAGAACCCACCCTCAGCAGGAGAACCCACATAAACAGACATTCACCTGGGCACCGACCCCTCGGGGCAGTATGATAATCCCGGCCACAGTAAATAACATGGAGCAGGGTTTTCCCTCTAGCTAGAGACGGAGCAGCATGGCTCCACGATTAAACATCCTGACCACAGTGGAGACCAGCCTCCACCACCACCGCAGTACAGCACAGCAACAGACTCAACACCACCAGGGTGTGTAGGAATCAGTAGGTAGCAGCTTACCTTCCACCAAGCAGGAGAGAGAACAACCAAGCCCACTGAGAGTGTCCAGTACAGGGCCTTCTGACTCCTATAACGTCTGTACCAGTTCAACTGGGTCCAGCACCGAATTCCTCCGAGGTCTGGTAGAACACCTGTAGCATGACCTGTGTTAGCAGGTCTTGTGTTAGCATGGCCTCTGTTAGCATGCCTTGTGTTAGCAGGTCCTCTGTTAGCAGGTCCTCTGTTAGCATGCCTTGTGTTAGCAGGTCCTCTGTTAGCATGCCTTGTGTTAGCATGGCCTCTGTGAGAAGGTCTTGTGTTAGCATGGCCTCTGTTAGCAGGCCTCTGTTAGAAGGTCTTGTGTTAGCAGATCCTCTGTTAGCATGCCTTGTGTTAGCAGGCCTCTGTTAGAAGGTCTTGTGTTAGCAGGTCCTCTGTTAGCATGCCTTGTGTTAGCAGGCCTCTGTTAGAAGGTCTTGTGTTAGCTTTAAGAAACTTGTACATTTTTGTGAAAGTATAAAACACAGGTTCTCCTCAGAGGTTCTCACAGGATACCAGTGTCTCTGACAGGCTTAACTTGTAGCTGCCCTTTGTTAATATATGATTCAAGGTCCCAAATATCCAATGAAAAAAACAGATAGACAGGAAGGCCAAAAGCTCCTAGTAGCCATGTGGGCGTGGCTAAATGGGAAGGTGAAGTGTATCACAATACTACGGTGGCTGAGAAGTGGAAACTAATTACCATTTCAGAAAACACAGTAACGGGGCTAATGAGAAACTGTAGAACAGACTCAGTCTATACCACAGTACCTACATTTAGAGCTTAGAGTTATACACTCCACCTAATGAGAAACTGTAGAACTGACTCAGTCTATACCACAGTACCTACATTTAGAGCTTAGAGTTATACACTCCACCTAATGAGGAACTGTAGAACAGACTCAGTCTATACCACAGTACCTACATTTAGAGCTTAGAGTTATACACTCCACCTAATGAGAAACTGTAGAACAGACTCAGTCTATACCACAGTACCTACGTTTAGAGCTTAGAGTTATACACTCCACCTAATGAGGAACTGTAGAACAGGCTCAGTCTATACCACAGTACCTACATTTAGAGCTTAGAGTTATACACTTCACCTAATGAGGAACTGTAGATCAGACTCAGTCTATACCACAGTACCTACATTTAGAGCTTAGAGTTATACACTCCACCTAATGAGAAACTGTAGATCAGACTCAGTCTATACCACAGTACCTACATTTAGAGCTTAGAGTTATACACTCCACCTAATGAGAAACTGTAGAACAGACTCAGTCTATACCACAGTACCTACATTTAGAGCTTAGAGTTATACACTCCACCTATGATTAAGTGTACTGCTTGGTGTTCAGTCAGACTATGTTTCCTTGCTAGTAGACATGGTTACAGTCCGAACGTGCCTTGAGCTCAGACCCCACCAGTACAGGGGTCAGTGCTGAGACCTAGAGAGGTAAATACAGCAGAGGGGCTCTATCGGTAATACCTGGCCGGGACTCACACCCAGAGAGAAGCTCAGTTCAGCTCAGCAGAGTCCAGACTTAGATCCACACTCACGTTAGTGCTTCACCCAGTCTGTTCAGTCTGGAGGTTCCACCAGCTCTACGTTGAGCTGAGTCTAGACTCTCACTGCCCGGAGAACTCACTGTAGAGGAGAAGGGTTCGGATTTACCGAGGGACGAATCCAGTTCCACACTCACAGGGACTCCAGGTCGGCGCCGGTGATACTCGCGTGTTCCAAATTGTTATCGGGGGTTTTAGTTGGTGGTTGTCGGGTGGTTTCCTTGACTGTTGCTATGGCATTTCAAGTTGTGCCAATGTGTTGCTAGGCATGTGCTATGGTGTCCCAGGTGGCTACTAAGGCGTGTCCAGTCACGTTTGTCTTCAGGGTGCATTATGACGGGGGTGAAGGTAGTGCGGGTGTAGTTCTGTGGTTTTAGCTGGAAGCTGTGGGAGAAGCGGTGAACAGTGAGCGGACTTTTAAAGTCAGTTTACTTAAAGCTTAACAGAAAGGTATTCCAGCAGCTGGCTGAGTTTGGGTAGTTTGAGTTGTAGTTGGGTTGTAGTTGTTTGGTGTCAGGAATACTAACTGATGTATATTCTCTATTTTCAGTGTTTTTGCTCTTCACTGGGGGACAAGCAGCACCAAAAGGTAGGTGGACGCACAAACTGCAGAACGGCTAAACTGCTGTAGGGTGAATGGGTGGAGCTAAACTGCTGTAGGGTGGGTGGGTGTGTTTAATCTGCTATAGGGTGGGTGGGTGTGTTTAATCTGCTACAGGGTGGGTGGGTGTGTTTAATCTGCTGTAGGGTGAATGGGTGGAGCTAATCTGCTTTAGGGTGAATGGGTGGGGCTAATCTGCTGTAGGGTGAATGGGTGGGGCTAATCTGCTGTAGGGTGGGTGGGTGTGTTTAATCTGCTATAGGGTGGGTGGGTGTGTTTAATCTGCTGTAGGGTGAATGGGTGTGTTTAATCTGCTGTAGGGTGAATGGGTGGAGCTAATCTGCTTTAGGGTGAATGGGTGGAGCTAATCTGCTTTAGGGTGAATGGGTGGGGCTAATCTGCTGTAGGGTGAATGGGTGGAGCTAATCTGCTTTAGGGTGAATGGGTGGGGCTAATCTGCTGTAGGGTGGGTGGGTGTGTTTAATCTGCTACAGGGTGGGTGGATGTGTTTAATCTGCTATAGGGTGGGTGGATGTGTCTAAACTGCTGTAGGGTGAATGGGTGGGGCTAATCTGCTGTAGGGTGAATGGGTGGGGCTAATCTGCTGTAGGGTGGGTGGATGTGTCTAAACTGCTATAGGGTGAATGGGTGGGGCTAATCTGCTGTAGGGTGGGTGGATGTGTCTAAACTGCTGTAGGGTGAATGGGTGGAGCTACTCTGCTGTAGGGTGGGTGGATGTGTCTAAACTGCTGTAGGGTGAATGGGTGGAGCTACTCTGCTGTAGGGTGGGTGGGTGTGTTTAATCTGCTGTAGGGTGGGTGGATGTGTTTAATCTGCTATAGGGTGGGTGGATGTGTCTAAACTGCTGTAGGGTGAATGGGTGGAGCTACTCTGCTGTAGGGTGGGTGGGTGTGTTTAATCTGCTGTAGGGTGAATGGGTGGAGCTACTCTGCTGTAGGGTGGGTGGGTGTGTTTAATCTGCTGTAGGGTGGGTGGATGTGTCTAAACTGCTATAGGGTGAATGGGTGGAGCTACTCTGCTGTAGGGTGGGTGGATGTGTCTAAACTCCAGAGAGATCAGACGGGGGCTTTGTTGTGTAACTTTACTGTATATTATTTTTATTTACTTTATAATAACCTGTGAGTAAATAAACAGATACTGTATACTCGGGTTCTCTGTAGAGCGTGTGGTAACTTCCTACAGCCTGTGCGCTGCAGCCCCCCAGTGGGTGGAGGTGGTACTGCTTGGTGTTGTTTTCTTTTTAAACCAAGTGTAGTTAAAAATATCAGACATTTTGTTTTGCTAATTGTTTTCGAATATAGCAGGAATTGTTTTGATGTCATTGATTTACATAAAGCTATATTTGATCATAAGGAATTTATCCATCATAGATAAATAATTTAAATCAAAGGTGATACAGCAGAGTGTGTAGTGCTGGATTGTACCACTCAGAGGATTGAAGCCAATAGATTTATAGCATCACTCAGACACTAACCATAATGGAAATGTACGCTGTGGTCAAAAGTATGTGGACGCCTGGACAGCACACCTGTATGAGCTTATTGTAAGTCCCATTGCAAAACTATGGGCGTTAATATAACAGACTCTACTCCGTTAGACCAGGTGACTGGAGTTCCTCCTTCCCAAACTCCTAAACTCCTCAGTTTGTGGTTTTACGGAGCCGCACAGGGACGCAGTCCTGCTGGAACAGGAAAGGGTTCTTCCTCAAACTGCTACACAAAGCGGGAACCTTAGAACCGTGTAGGATGTCTTTGGGAAAAGGCGATTAACAGGGGTGTCTTCATACTTCTGACCACGTAGAGGAGGGGTCCTCAAATCCAGACCTGAATCCAGTTTCGGGTACTAGACTTTGTAATGACCAGGAGGTTTAATTAAGTATCAGTGATAATAAACTTCCATGGATTTAAGGAGGACAGGTACTTAAACCATGTACCCCTGCAAGGGGTTCTTCAAGGGTTCTTTGGTCTAGGCCAGGGTTCCATCCAGGACCTATGAAGAAATCTAGTCCCCTGTCCTGGAATTAGTAATGGGTGGAAGGTTAAATTACCTATAAGTGCTTACAAATTCCCAGACCGGAATCTGGATTTGAGGTCCGGATTTGAAGACAGTCAGTCCCTTCATGTGGGTGAGCTTGTGGGACGAATGAGGAGCTCCAGAACGCTGGAAACTCCTGGCTTGTGTGACTGAACCAGAGGAGCCCGGACTTCCACATACACCCGGAATAAAGACGGGAATACTAATCCCTCTCTCTCTCTTTTATTCCCCCCCCCTCTCTCTCTCTCCCTCAGTGTCTCTGTTCCCAAATTTTCCTCGTCTGTACGTGGGTGATGAGGTGACTCTGAGGTGTAAGGAAGGTGACAATGTTCTCAACAGCGGTGTAGAGTGGAAGAAGGGTGGAAATGCCCTCACCAACATTGTAAATGGCATGTTTAAACTGTCTGCGGTGACCGTGTCGGACTCTGGGACATATACCTGCAAAGGTGGAGGTGGCGAGAGCAGTGACTTTAAGATCGACGTCCAGAGTAGGACATCACACCGTTTATAAAATCAATACTAAATTAATTCTGATCAATAATCTGGAGAAATGTAAACAGAAGATTCTCCACTCCCCTCTCTCTCTCTCTCTCCCTCTCTCTCTCTCTCTCTCTCTCTCTCTCTCTCTCTCTCTCTCTCTCTCTCTCTCTCTCTCCCCACCCCCTCTCTTCCTCTGAAAGACATGGTCCCCCTGCCGACCCTCTCTATTTTGAACAGACCGAAGACTGTTCTAGGTAAAGGAGATGCGGTTCTTATGGAGCTCTATGTGGAGGAGGGGCTGGACGACTGGTGGTGTCGATATACAGAAGGGGACAGTGAACACTGGATGGGGAAAGAAAGGTGGGAGAACAGCGGCCGCAGCGTGGTCATACATGCCGAGGTCAAAGAAGAAGACAGGATCTTCTGGTGCATACACGCCAAGAAGGGCACGAAGCATTGGGACCGTTCACGCAGCAACGCCATCAAGCTCACAGCTACAGGTGAGAACCAGTGAGGGGTCTGCACTGATACTTCATCCACCCATTTAATATACATGACCTTTCAGAAAACAGCTACACCCACCACCACCCACTACGACCTCAATAATAACCATGAAACAACAGTAAACATCAACAACCACCCCAAACTGGGTGGAGCAGGTGTAGCGGATCCCCCACCCTGCAGTCCAGTTCAATACCACTAACTACAGCCTTAGTGGTGAAGATGATCAGACTAATAACTCAAAATTTATATCAAAACATTATTATATATGTAGACTCAGTCAGAGACTCCGCCCACAGGTAGACGTACAAACCCGATTCTAAAAAAGTTGGGACAAGGCCATTTTTACCACTGTGTGGCATTCCCCCTTCTCTCATGCACTCATGCAGCCCCATACCATCAGTGATGCAGGCTTCTGAACGGAGCGCTGATAACAGCTTGGGTTATCCTTGTCCTCTCTGGTCCGGAGGACATGGCGTCCCAGTGTTCCATAAAGAACTTCAGATCGTGACTCATCTGACCCCAGAACAGTCTTCCATTTTCCACACTCCATTTTAAAAGACCCCTGGCCCAGTGCAGACGTCTGAGCTTGTGGAGCTTGCTTAGAAATGGCTTCCTTTTTGCACTGTAGAGCTGGCAACGGCGGATGGCACGGTGGACTGTGTTCACTGACGATGCTTTCTGGAAGTTTCCTGAGCCCATTCTGTTATTTCCTTGACAGTGGCATTCCTGTTTGAGGTGCAGTGATGTTTAAGGGCCCGGAGATCACGAGCATCCAGTAGTTTTACGGCCTTGACCCTCACGCACAGCGATTGTTCCAGATGCTCTGAATCTTTTGATGATGTTCTGCACGGTTGATGATGAGAACTTAAAAGTCTTTGCTATTTGACGCTGGGTAACACCATTCTGGTATTGCTGCACTATCTTTCTGTGCAACAATGGTGGAATTGGTGATCCTCTTACCATCTTGGCTTCAGAGAGACACTGACACTCTGAGAAGCTCTTTTTATACCCAGTCATGTTGTCAATTGACCTAATTAGTGTTAATTGGTCTTCCAGCTATTCGTTATATGCTCAATTTCCTTTTTCCATCCACTTATTGCTACTTGTCCCAACTTTTTTGGGATTTGTTGACGCCATGAAAATTTTGAAACAACATATTTTTCCCTTAAAATGATCCATTCTCTCAGTTTAAACTTTTGATCTGTGATTTATGTTCTATTGAATAAAATATTAGATGTTGGCACCTCCACATCATTGCATTCAGTTTTTATTCACAATTTGTTTAGTGTCCCAACTTTTTTGGAATCTGGTTTGTAAGTTAACCTGGCCACACTGTTTGCTGGCTGGATTCTGATAGGCTATCTGCATCCATGTGTGGTTCTGCGCTGCTGTCTCAGCCCCAGAAGCTCCGCCCACTCTGCACCTCTGTGTTTCCTGAGGGACTGTTTATATCATGACTCCATTTTCAAGACTGCCTCCTTCTACACGTCATGGCCATAGGCAGCTTGTGATTGGTCATTTCGCATGCCAGTCGAGTTCTCCTGCAGGAGACAGTTCTCTGCCACATTAAGTGGTAAAAGGTACCAGACTCCTCCTCCAGGGTCCGGCAGTCCCGGGATTCAGCCCATGCTGTTTAAATCACTGATCCGGCCGTACTGCTGAACCTCCACCGTCTCGGACGTGTGTACTGGAGCTGTGACGGTTCCTGTACCTCCTCTGTGTGTGAAGACATTTAGAATGGCCTGTTACAGTTACAGCATGAGCCACATGAAATCCCCCGTTTTCTTCTTTTTCACATCGCCATGTCTTTTAACTCAGGGTACACCGAGGGTAACCCACATTTACAGAGTAGCCAAGCGGATACATAGCATGTACTAAATTACAAAATGAAGAACAGGAACTGATTAACAATATAAAACAACAGAGCAACTTATAGTAGATACATCCAAGAGCAGAGCTAACCTGTCATATCAGGATAACGATGTCAAAGAACTAAATCAATCAATCAATCAATAAATAATCATATAAACGGTGAACTAAAATTGAATAGAAGAGTTTAGAGCGACATCAGCGAGCAGAGCTGTCCAGCTTTCTGTGGTGAGTTAGCTAAACGCAGAGTTTCCCAGTTCAGTAAAACTCTTGGTATTTGAAAGGTGGTTCAATATCAGTATTTACAGTGATCCACCTTAATGAAGATTAATTTAATGGTGTGAACATGAAAAAACCCAGAAATAGTAAATAAATTATATAATAAAATAAACATGTTGCATGGTAAAGACTGGAACCTGCAGTTTGTATACCCGTTTATATCCATTACATTCATCTGAGTGTCTCTCTTTTCTTCTTTCATTCTACCTGTCTGTCTTCATCTCAGAAAAAATGGTGATGCTTCAACTCTCCCAAAGGCCGGCATGGTCAGGTGATAACATCTCTCTGAGCTGTGATGTGTGGGGTGGTGCACATGTGGAACGGGCAGTGTTTTATAAGAATGGAGAGCCAATCAAAACGCCCTTGAAAGATCCAATGGTAATAACGAATGTCGTCAAGGCGAATGAAGGCGAATACACCTGTAACGCCACCTACAAGTTTACCCACATCAGTCGAAGTGCAGCGGAACATACTGTGGACTCCGACCGTCAGACTCTTACAGTCATAGGTAACTTTAAACTCAGCACCAACACACACCAGTACACCTGGTAACAATACCGCACACAGTAGTCATATACAACTACACCATGATAACTATACCACACTGGTAAACATTACTAGCTTAACTTACAATAAAATATAATTAAATGTTTTACAGTGTAAGCCATGTTTTGGAATAACTAATATATATATATCTGGATAATACGTGTATATACATCCATTTATATACATGATCACAGTTCGCCTGTAGAAGTCTAACTGGAATTCAGCAGATTCTACATAACTGACTGTGTTTTTTTAGCTGGACCTCCTGAACCTCAGCTGAACTGTGAGAGTCTGTCCTGTAGTTGCACTGCCTGTAGCAGCTGGACTGTAAAATCCTACCGCATGTTTTACACTCCCGACGGTTCAACACGTACAAAAATACAGGAGGAAAAAAGTAGCAGCATCACCTTTCAGGGCCATGGGCGGTACGCCTGCTCTGTTAAACAGGAGAAAGGCCAGTCCCGCCAAAGCAACTGGTGTATCAAAGCAGGTAAACACACCCATGCTGCCTCTCGACCTTGAGCAGGTACCGCACACGTAGCCTGAGCCGAGTCAGGCTAGTCTTGAGCTACTCTTGAGTCAGGTCAGGTGTTCCCAAGGCAAGCCAAGCTTTTATTGTATTTATTAAGTCAGGCTAGTCCTGAGTAAAGTCATACCAGAGCCATGTAAGACTAGCCAAATGAGGCAAGTCAGGTTTGTCGTTAGGCAACTTAGGCTAGTCCTATGTAAAGTTAGGCTATTCTCGAGTCAAGTCAAGCTAATCCCAAGTTAAGTCAAGCCAGTCTTAGACAAGTCAGGTTAGTCTTGTGTCAAGTCATCTAGCCTCGAGTCAGAAATTCAAATATTCTCTCATTATGTTTTTAATTAATTAATTTTTTTCATAATTCTAAAGCATTCCGTTATTAATTTCCATATCCAGATTTTCGTTTCCATTAGATTTGGATCTCTGCTGTTAAACTGTGGAGCTGAAAGCAGTAATTAACCTTCAGCATCTCTCTGTCTGCTTTCTCCACCCGTCTCTCCAGGCCATACTCCAGCGCCCAATCTCACAGTGATCGTGGTGGTGGTGCTGTTTGTATTGGGGTTGTTGCTGCTGCTGTTGGGACTGTATAAATTTAAAAGAAACATGGATGAGAAGACCAGAAGAGACCGGAAGAGGGAGGACGGTGCGGACGGAGGGTACGAGGAGGTCGGCACTGGGAAGAAGGAGGGCGAGTACGAGCTCCTCAACATCGAGCAAGATAAAGATAAAAGTCAGTATGAAACCCTGAAGGGTAAGGGTCAGGGTGAGGGCGAGGGAGGGTACGAAGCTCTGAAGGCTGGCGAGGCCAAGGGTGACGTCTACCACACTCTAAAGGAAAAAGGTCAGGGAGAGGGGGGTTACGAGGCTCTGAAGACGGCTCAGGCTGAGGTCTACCACACTCTGAAAGACCCGGCTCAGGGAAAGGGAGAGTACGAGGCTCTGAAGGACACTCAGGGAAAGTCGGAGTACGAAACTCTGAAGGACGCTCAGGGAAAGGGAGAGTATGAGGCTCTGAAGAGCACCCAGGCTGAGGTCTACCACAGCCTAGGCGAAAAACAGGAGTCAGGAAAGGCTGAGGGCCAAAAGGAGGAGAGTCCGTATGAGGAGCTGAAAGCTGAGAAGAAAGAGAAGGAGCCAGAGTAAGAGACCCCAAAGCCCTTTATACAACCATCGTAAAGGGCATTCAAACACAGGGGCGGGTAAAGGGGTCCCAGAGCAGCCACCCACATGGTCCAAAACCATCTCAGTATACATTTCCCATGATATCAGTACTCATACAGAGGAATTCACCAAACCCCCCATAATTCAGGGTCTCAGGTGGAGCGAGTGAGAGCGGGTGTGGTGTGAGGTGGTCCAGATGTTCTGTACAGTGGTGGTGGTGATGGGAACCAGGGTTCTCCATGTCTACGAGCACATATAGACACTTCATTGACTCTCTAACCCCCCAGTGAACCTACACGTGTCTTCTGAGTGTGTATGGAATGTTGGTGATGAAAATCTGGAAAACCTGGAAATACTAAGTTCCTTTGGGGGACTATTTGAACTCACAGCGCCCTGCAGCATGTATCCCTCCACCATGAATGGAGTTTAAGGCTGAGATCTTCTCCACACTATCATAAACAGCGTCTCAGACATCAGGCAGCGTATTCAGAACCACCTCCTGTAGGAACTTCCTGTGAGGGAGCTTTTAGAGGGGGACGTCTGGTTACCTTCACCACCACTGGGAACAGATCTGACTTTATCTAGAGCGGACTGTTTCACACCAAACCCGCTGAAGGTGTTCAAAATCTGGAAGGGGTCTCAACTAAAACATAAACCATGTGGTTCATTAATCGGTCAGAAACGTTTTGATCACTTTAAACAGAAATATACATAAATATATCCAACTCCTGTCACTGATCCTTTCTGGCTTTGGAGTTAAGTTCAGTATGTGCATGCTGTTCTTCAGAGTTTAACATAAAGGGCTATCAATCAGACTGTTGACCCCAAATATAAACAAAAATACATAAAAAATATTGAACAGGATTGGTGAAAATCTGATGCAGTTAAAAAAGAGGAAACAAGAGAGGTGAGATGAAAGTAAAGAGTTTATTCTACGCCAACTTAGCTAGAACCTGTCCAGTAAAATACAGAACATGAGTACAAATCCAATTTAATTGAACCATGCAAATTTAAAAACAGTGCTCTAAACACTGTTATAGTTATAAAGGTTATGAAGGTCTGCTGTCATAGTTATGAAGGTTATGAAGGTCTGCTGTTATAGTTATGAAGGTTATGAAGGTCTGCTGTTATAGTTATGAAGGTTATGAAGGTCTGCTGTTATAGTTATGAAGGTTATGAAGGTCTGTTATAGTTATGAAGGTTATGGAGGTCTGGTGTTATAGTTATGAAGGTTATGAAGGTCTGCTGTAATAGTTATGAAGGTTATGAAGGTCTGTTATAGTTATGAAGGTTATGAAGGCCTGTTATAGTTATGAAGGTTATGAAGGCCTGCTGTTATAGTTATGAAGGTTATGAAGGTCTGTTATAGTTATGAAGGTTATGAAGGTCTGCTGTTATAGTTATGAAGGTTATGAAGGTCTGCTGTTATAGTTATGAAGGTTATAAAGGTCTGTTATAGTTATGAAGGTTATGAAGGTCTGCTGTTATAGTTATGAAGGTTATAAAGGTCTGTTATAGTTATGAGGGTTATGAAGGTCTGCTGTTATAGTTATGAAGGTTATGAAGGTCTGTTATAGTTATGAAGGTTATGAAGGCCTGCTGTTATAGTTATGAAGGTTATGAAGGTCTGTTATAGTTATGAAGGTTATGAAGGTCTGCTGTTATAGTTATGAAGGTTATGAAGGTCTGTTATAGTTATGAAGGTTATGAAGGTCTGCTGTTATAGTTATGAAGGTTATAAAGGTCTGTTATAGTTATGAAGGTTATGAAGGTCTGCTGTTATAGTTATGAAGGTTATAAAGGTCTGTTATAGTTATGAGGGTTATGGAGGTCTGCTGTTATAGTTATGAAGGTTATAAAGGTCTGTTATAGTTATGAGGGTTATGGAGGTCTGCTGTTATAGTTATGAAGGTTATGAAGGTCTGCTGTTATAGTTATGAGGGTTATGGAGGTCTGTTATAGTTATGAAGGTTATGAAGATCTGTTATAGTTATGAAGGTTATGAAGGTCTGCTGTTATAGTTATGAAGGTCTGTTATAGTTATGAAGGTTATGAAGGTCTGTTATAGTTATGAAGGTTATGAAGGTTATGAAGGTCTGCTGTTATAGTTATGAAGGTTATGGAGGTCTGCTGTTATAGTTATGAAGGTTATGAAGGTTATGGAGGTCTGCTGTTATAGTTATGAAGGTTATGAAGGTCTGCTGTTATAGTTATGAAGGTTATGAAGGTCTGCTGTTATAGTTATGAAGGTTATGAAGGTTTAACGTTTCCTCTGTAAGGTTGTAAATCACATCTTAAATCCTGAGTTGAATTGTTTACAGAATGACTGAACTGAGTATAAATACAACACTAAAAACTATTTTCACTTTAAACCAACAACTTCATTCTAATAGATCCACACAGCTGATCCACTGATTGGCACTTTGACAGATCATTCAATATTTTAACTTCGAAATGTAAAAATTTCAGTCAGATTCTAAAGATTTGGGTGGAACTTTTACATTTCTGTTAAATCTATAACGAATCAGAAAACAGAATTCGAAGCAACACTATGACTTTAAGACATCACGTCCACTCCCTGAGTGAGAACCGTTACGTCTCATTTACATTTATATAACATGACTTCGTAAATTATTCGTTTCATGACACTGAAATTTCCCAACAGGTTCTAGATATCAACCGAGTGGTTGTGAGGTTCTGTCTCTACAGTGCTGTTTAGGTGTTTTGGATGAAATGATGAGTTTCAAGTGATCTAGACAGAGCTAGATTAAGTGGAACAGGTTCTAGATATTACACTGATAGAGTATAATAATCCAGTTTTTTTATGGTGGTAATACAAACACTCCAAATTACACCGTGACATCACACAGCTGAGCAGGAACGTTAAACAGACACTTTCCCAAGTAGCAGGTACTTATGGGCTGTAAACTGAGAGCACAGAGTCCAGAAGCAAGCAGTGAGAACCCAGCAGAACCACAGTAAGAGTCTCTGCTTTCTTTTACAGTCCAAATTCAGTTTAGTTTATACATAATGAACAGGTACGTACTGAGGATGGTTTATCTAGAACTTTACCCGCTAGTGAAGTAGTAGTAACAACACAGTTCTGTTGAGAATGTACCTCACACCATCTATATCTAGAACATCTAAAACCTGTATTTGTGATTTGTACCTTACACATACCCGTTTATTATCTAGAACGTAACAGACTGTAATAGAATGGTTACCGCTGGAGCACGGTTTTACATTTGCATGGTTAAATTAATTTAATGGACGTTTTTAGGTTCGTTTCTGATTTTTTAAACGAATCTGTGCTGTGACTGGACAGCTTTGGCAGGTTTGAGGCAGCAAGGCATTAGAGGCAGCACGGAGATCGAGGCATGCCTTCCCGTGTTGGTCATGAACAGGCGTTACGCTTACGCACGCCAAACAGTCGTTGCACTATAGCTGCCGCACACTGCTGTTGATATGCAGCAGCTCTTCAGCTCAGTTAACAACATTCAGACGTCGCTTGCACTATTCTCAGCATTACACCTATAATGCTTATGTAATTTTAAAATGACATTTTTTAACTTAGCACTTTTTTTACTTTTCAACTTCATTCAAACTTTTATTGATGTGAACTAAAAGAGCCCATATCACTGAACAGCTCAACCCAAACAGTCCATATTTGGAGGCACAGCCAATCAGAATACAGCACATTTACATAAAGCAGTCTTAAAATTACCTCAGGGAAAAAGATTTGGGCTCTTTTAAGATTTATCACTTTGGTATTTCGAATGTGGGGAAGAAAACCCAAGATGTTCTGAGGACAGAGGTCCAGATTTTTAATGTGATGTACAGTGTGTGATTCATTTTTTCCATAAACTGCAGACTAAACTTTTACAGCTTCATAAATTCATATACTCACATGTTACAGCCAATTTCATTTCATTCTTGTTTTTAAGTGTGATTTTAAAAGTTGTGAGCAGAAAGAAATAAATGTATAAAGTTAAAATTAAAAAAACGCAGTGCTGTTCTCTTCTCTACCTCCAGAGGGAGCTGTCTGACAAACTGACTTGAGTTTACAGAAGCACATCCCCCATCAGCCCTCTCACTCAACACTACACCGCCCACTAACGATTAGCGCTCTCGCTAATCACTTAATTCTTCACCGCTATGAACCCCGCTGAGTTAGCGACAGGACAACTCCGCTAACCAGAACAGACACGACCGGACAGACTGAACTCCACACTGCTCGGCGGAGGAGGAGTATCAGAGACTCGGATTTTGGTCAAACGGTTTTATTTTTAAATTCTTGTGGGAAATGCTTAAAGATCATTTCCATCTTAAACACCATCTACAAGTATACAAACAGGTTCAGACTGAACATACAACATGAGAAATAAGTGAACAGATAATAATAATAATAATAATTTATACATTTTAAAACAAAGAACAGACGTGGAAACGAACAGAACAGGAAACACGGAGGAGAACAGTAGACGAGCTCTGAGGTCCCTCACTGTGGTGTGGAGCGACTGAACACTTCCAGAGCAAAGCCCTAAAACCGGAAGTCTTTGGTTCAGATTAGAACTATATTAATAACACCGGACTCTGAAAACCGTGCTACCAAACGTGGTTCTGAAGTTGAGTGTAAATCAGGTTCTAAGGAGGAGCGTGTTCACCTGGAGGGCTCCTGTTCATGTGGGTTAACTGATCGTATGTAAAAATGGAAATCTTCAGCATCTTTACCATCTACACACCGTTATCTGATTATCATCTTCAGTGCTCTGTTAGACTGCTAGCTTCCTTCCTCAGCCCTGACATCCAGACAGCCCTGACATCCAGACTCTGCTAGCTTGTGCTGATCGTCCAGCCCTGCAGGCGGTTACATGGTCCGTCTCGGAGGTTCCCAGCTCGAGCCTGTCAGGGCCTCAACATTCCATGTGCAGCGTTAATCTGGAATCAGACTCGGTTTGAGTTCTACTGTCCGGTCCGCACCTCTAGATCCCAGTTACTGTCAGGGACACACCGGTCCAACATTTTCAGTTCTGATACCGGCATATAAGCTTTGTGTATCGACCGATACCCGATCCTGATCCGATACCACTGTTGAACTAACACACTGTGTACTCCGCCATGTGGGAGAGGCTTAAGGCATCAGGACTGACTTACACACTACTGCACACACCCTGCCGGCATATGGCGTAGCATGTGTCGCGGACACACTCCAGGGAAGGGCTTGTCCCCAGGGATCAGCCTACTTACCCAAACCCGCCCCGGATGTTTATGTTAATACTGGTTCAGATATCTGGTTCTAACACTGGATCAAAACATCCCTAATTATTTTTATTTGTGATCCGTGTTAGGCATTATGTCAGTCCCCACACCTGCCCTGAACGACAACCACACACTCTCCTCACAAGGTCCTGACCAGCGGTTTACGATTCTCGAAACCTTGTAGGAGTAACTGCTACGCTGCTGGACTTCTCATGAACTAGCTCGATCCTGGATCTAAACAAACATGGCGGATGACCGTGGGGCTGTTGCTAAGCCGGTGGTGGTGTTTCTTCACAGATGGAGCCACCCGGTCACTTCTGTGGTAACGCAAAAGTCTCCACTTGTCTTTCTGAACGTAGCCGCCATGTTCACAGCTGCTTCTGTACACGCTGGCGTATTCCCACCAGCTCGGCATTACCACCTTTCACCCAGACGGCTGGCGTCCTCCCCACGCTCCAGGATTCTGAGTCTGATCTATCATAGCTCCTCCCACTGGACAGGTAGATTAGAGGAGTAATGACTGGAATCAGAACTCACCGCAGGCTAATCTGGGAACCATTCTTTAAGAGCGCTCTGAGGTGATGCCCTAACCCTGGGTGCTCGTCTGGAGGAGGAACCGGCCCTGGAAACCGACCCAGCTGTAATAATGAGTTTCTCTCACTTCATAGCTGCATTCCCTAAAACGCGTCTCTGACGGTCCGTGTCTGGGTGCGGGAAGGCCCGGATTTAGCAGAATCTGGTAAGGCCTGATCAGGCTGGGTCTCAGAGTTTCAGGTGTGAGCCAGGTTCAGGACTTTATGTCTGTGTCTACTGGAACCACATGGGTAGCGTTCTCCAGAATGTTCCGTCTTCTGTTTGAGTCCACAGACTTCTGAATGGCTGGTTCATGATTCCTCCGATTGTCTCCATCCGTCCTGTAGACGGTTCTCCTCTTCATCTCACCTTAATTGGGGCTTAATTGTTGGCCAAGGTTCAGATTCCTAAATAGCATATTTAGCATAATGCTAGGCTTCTCGTAAAGGCTCTGCTGCATTAGCATAGCGCTCGGCGGTGAAATCTGATTACTGTATTGAAATATTTCACTTTGTTGTTTGTTTGTTGTGGCCTCAGGAAAACCTTTACATCCTTCAGTATAAAGTTCTTCCTGAGGTCCGGTGTTCGCTAGCAACACAACGAGTAGAAGAGCAAGCATTCATAGCAGGACACACATGATGCACTAGAAGACCTGACCACTGTGATCACTAGGTGGCTAGTGCCAACATCCCTGAGCTACACCGGGGTTTTACTGATGCCTCTCTCAGAAGAGGTTCGGTATTTTAGACATCCTACAAAGCTAAATAATTAGCTGAGCTAATAAAGGCTTAGCCCTAGCGCAGCGCTAATTCAGAACCCTCACAGGCACAACAGCCAGAGTTTCAGGCTTCCACACCAGAGTGAACGAGTCGGACAGTACTGCAGAGCTCATCTACTGGACTAGACAAACCAAAGAAGACACGACATCTACTGACCCTACTTAATCACCTCCTTCAGCCTCGCCACATCGGAGTACTGCTGAAACGAACTACATCACTAAGACGCTGGACGCTGAGCCTCTGGACTTGGTGGGTAAATTTGTGCTTCTGGAGAAGGGACCAGTGCTAACTCGTCTTATACAATATTGGCACCATACTGTTGTCCGTGGGTTACTTCTCAGAAGAAGACACATGCACTGCTCTCCCAGGTGAGCTCAGGTGTGGCCGCTGGGGAAAGCGCAGGATACGAGACGGTGGAGGCAGGGATGATGTGGCTGGTGAATTGGACAAGGTTCCTAGCTTCTAGAAGAGTGACTAACTGCACAACCTGGACTGCAGTACGGATACGGTCCCGGTACCGCACACAGTCAGTTCCCAAACGTACAAAAACACACATCACTGCCGCAATCCGGGTATACCTTTCACTCCGGGTCGGGTTACACCGCCCCACAGTCCAGCGATATGGAATCAGGTTACACCGCGCTCGCTCTCTGGGGGGTAGAAGTACACTGACCTGAAGGTGCCGATTCAGCTGCAGGGCTTTATGGTATCAGAACGGATCATCATTTATTACAGTGCTCCTAACGGGCCTGGGCCAAGGCTTCACCACAGCAACAGAAATGTCATTCATGTAAACCGCAGAGCACTCTGGGACCATACCGGAATTATTATCCTACATCTGTACTGTTAACATTCTACCGGTACTGTCCCTAACGTGGACTAGACTGCTGTAGTAATGCGGCAGCAGGGCCGTGCTCTGTGGAGGTGGATGGCATGTCGGTTACGGTGTTATGATCTCTGGACGTTAGGGATGCACCGAAATTAAATTATTTGGCCGAACGTGAACACTGAACACGGCTTTTTAGCCTTTCGGTAATTTTGCAATTTTTTACCACTGCCTAAATTAAACGGGCTACATGTTTGTCTGTGTCTTGGTTTATGGAGACGTGGGCATGCGAGCTGAGAGAGAGCGGGAGAGGGCCTGTCTCGCTGTAGCGGCTCGGATCCGGTCTTTACCCTGTCTGGAGATGCCTGAAACTGAGTAAGAGCGCGGAGGCGTCAGTGTGCTCCGGTGTGACTCGCTGTGGGGAAATGAGGCGGTAAAGTGGGCGCTAGCTGAGAGCTGATGACACTAGCTCTGAAGCTAACAAGTAAAAGCTCCGCTTTGGTTCCATCTACATCCAGAAACTAGAGAAACTTAACCAAACCTCACTGTTCTGTGTACGGTATTCAGCAAACACCAAAAGTGCCTTTTCTGTATTTTCGGCCGAATAATTTCAGTTGCCGAGGATTCGGTGCATCCCTATTGGACGCCTTTAAACCACAGGATCAGCTTTTGAACACCAACTGAAGCGGTGTTAGGTCTCAGGAAAAACAACCTCCGGTTCTCATAATAATCTACAGCCAACGAGGCTAAAACGCTGGGAACGTCGGTTTAGAGTGATTACAGTTTCGGAGCCAAATTAAAGATACATTTACTACAACTTTCCATCAACTGTGCTTTAAATATGTGTAATATTCAGCTTTACCAGAAGAGCGCTGTGTTCACTCCAGAGTTCCCTTTAGAGTTAGAACCCAGCACAAAGTGACCTGAAGAGGCTCTGTGGAAATGAAAGTGTCTACAGTCCACTACTGTGTCAAACGGGTGTCCAGTCTTATCCACGGTAGACCCGTGTAGCTGCAGGAGATCTAATCAGTCTGAAGGCTGAGATGTACGGGTTCAATAAGTGACGTGGTGTGTGCTTCAGCTTTTTGGAGTGAAAACCTGCTGCCACCCCGGCTCCATCTGCTGGGAAAGACTGGACACCCCTGGTGTAAAGGGTTACTGGTGCAGTGAATCGGTTCCTGAAGGATCTTATTGGATTTAGAGATGAACACCCCTCTCTCCCTCTCTCTCTCCCTCTCTCTCTCTCTCTCTCTCCAACTCTATGTTAGCTCTCTGTTCTCCTCGCCTCCATACAAGTAGCTGTTTGTCCCGGCCGGCTGGACGTACTCCTCCGTCTTGTCCCAGTCAGAGACCCAGTTACCCCCGCCTCCTCCAGTCCCTGTCCCGTTGGGGTCGCCCACTTGACTGGTGGCTCCGTAGCCGCCGCCCCCCGTCCGGTAGAGCTCCTCCGTTTCGTCTGCTAGCTCGTCCTCTCCCAGAATTCCACATTTTTCCTCACTGGTGTTCTCTGGCTCCGCCCACGCCTGCTTCTCCCCGGATGCGAATACACCTGGAACCCACAAACAGGTAATGTGACTACTACTGTGTCACCACTGGGTAAGTGAGGTACCCCTAACCAGGTAATTACTGATGTCATCACGATAAGGTGATAATCAATATCATGTTGTCTAGATCACCTACGTGTAGTCTGCACCACCATCAGTTTTAGGAAACTACAGATCTACGTTCATAGCTACGCTGAAGGTGCTGATCTGCACGTCGGTCGTTTCACATTCCCCCAAATTAGTTTATGGTCCATGTGCCAAGAGCCCATTTCTGCTGCTGGGGTCCATGCTGCTAACGACCTCCCAGTCATCCCTCGCTACCTATAAGTCATCTGAGTTACTTGAGCTGGTAGGTCAGCAGGTGCCTGGCGAGGAACACAGCCCCCAGTAACCCTCTCCTGAGCAGGTACCTAATATACTGTGTCCTTATTTCAATGGGGGATTTCTGACCATGTCTGGGACTCCAGACCTGTAGTCCCTGGGAGGCCCTATACCAAGAGCATAGGGCGACATAGCTCTGAAGATCCCTAGACCTCATAGGCCCTTCTGTCACGCCAAGGCCCGATCCATGCGGGCGTTTCATTAACCCCTGAAAGCTCTTTAACTACGTTTATTCAAATTCTCCTCGAGCATTTATCTTAGTCTTACTGGTCCTAGTTTTCTAAAGTCCTCTTTAATAGACCTTCACAGGACTGTGATGGCGCATGGCACTCAGGTTCTGCAGATGGGTGACTAATGTCATCACTCCACTATACGATAAACAGATGGCATAGTGTTACATACCTGGACACGGAAATCAAAATCAGAAAAAACTCTGAGATCCGCTGAGGATCTAAAGCAGAATGAATCATGGGACAAAGAATGAAAGAAGGAAAGAGAGACAGAAATACACACCATAGAAGATAACACCGCCATAATGAACCAAGGAAGCAATGAGAAACACATACTGCCACTCCTCCCGGGTCTGGAGAGAAAGAGAGAGAGGGAGGGGTAGAAGGAGGAGTATGTGTTCGTATTAAGGCTCATTTATGATCAATATTAAACCCTGAATGCGGAGCCTGCTGTCCGTACTCTCCGTTCCTCCGTCTGTATTAGAGGACGTTCTCCGCCTATGGATACAGACGGAACGGAGCAGTACCGGGGGACATCGCGGGGGCAGTGTGGCCAATAGAGAAAAACACGGACACCTCCATATGGAGACGACGGAGTAGGAGCTCGAAAGGTTATGGTGGAGAGTCTGTGTGACCCAGCCCGGGACTTTAACCATCTATATGGTGTTACATATCCGGGTCACAGGGACAAACCGCTACAGAACACCGGGGAGGAGACCGGACAGGATTTGGTGCGAGTTGGAAGGTGATGAAGGAACAGTAGCCACTGTAACTCTGAACTACCGTGCTAACGTAAAGGGCTGGGGGAGCATGTGGGATCGGCGGGTACAGCGTTAAACAGATTACCTGGGTACGTAAAGGGGCATAAATGAGCCTTAGAGCGAGGCGGGGGAATGTGACTGAGGAACAGTTAGTATGAACACCATGAGAGAGAAGGCGGATAGAACAGTTAGTATGAACAGCCGAGAAAGAGGCTCGGAGTCTGGAGGAGTAATGGCACACAGCTGCAGATCTTCATGGGAAAAGCCACACACTGGTGCGGTTCTGGAGGTCACATGACCAGCTGTGTATGTTTGTATGTGTGTATCATCACTGTTCAGACAAAACCTCACATCTCCAAATCAGTAACGTTACAGGAGTAGGAAATAACATTCCTAACCAAACCACTCAACGGGACGAGGAAGGCCAGCATCCCAGCACCAAAGAGAGAAGACAGGGACGACTACGGACTAGAACGTCTTCTCAAAGAGACCTGCCCGACGTTCAGATTCAGGAAAAGGCAGAGGAAGACGAGGCATCACTGCTGATGTGTGCTGGATACTGGAAAATGCCTTGCAGGTAAAATTAGGGAATGTCCTCATGATCATGGGAATGCCAGAGAGTCCCAGTACTAAAGTATGTACCTTCAGATGTACTTAAGTATTGAGAGAGACACAGTACTAAAGTATGTACCTTCAGATGTACTGAAGTATGGAGAGTACCAGTACTAAAGTATGTACCTTCAGATGTACTTAAGTATGGAGAGTACCAGTACTAAAGTATGTACCTTCAGATGTACTGAAGTATGGAGAGTAACAGGAGCATGGTTTATTACGGCTCTAATGTCCTATTATCATTTCTGGAACAGGACTCTTCATCAGCTCAGTGTAGGTGAAGAGACTCTAGAGTCTCTCAGTCCACCAGTCTTTAATAGAAGCTCATTCATTAGTCTGACACTGACGTCTATTCACATCACCATCAGCACAGAACACTGAAGGAGAACAGGGAACATTAGCTAGAACCAGAAAACAACTCAAAGTAAAGTTTGGGTTTAAGGTTTATTACCTGAGGTAGTTTAGGTTTAGTAAGAGCTGGGTCTAAACCGGATCAGAGATGAGTGTCTCCTGTACTGGACTGCGTCTGTAGGTCTCTGTTCATAAACTCAATCCAGCCGCACACACGTCCTATAGAGGACACAGTTTATATAGAGACGCTCGCCCGTCACGAGGACACGTGGACATGTCTCTGTACTGTCTGATTACCCACCCTCTGTCTGATCTGTTCACTAACCCCGTCCTGCTGTACCTGCATCCTCCAGGTGCTCCTGGACCTAGTTCAGCCCTGACATGGACATTCCCATGGAAGTTAAGAATCCAGGAATAAACTTATTTAGTTTTGACATGTAACGTTTTTACACCACATAAAGGAACTACAGATATCCCAGAATGCAGTGGAGTAAACAATCAGATATCTGAGTTTGAACTGTGGTGGAGTTACAGTACACAGTCGTCCAGAATGGAAATACTTCCGTACAGATACACGATTAAACTACCGAAGTACATTTACTTCCTTACTGTCCCCCAGTGTCCACTGGCTGAGAAGGATAAATTAAAAACACCATCACATTTAATAGAACATAGAATAACATCAATAACCTCTAAAAAAATACAGGACAAAAATAGTGATGCCTAAACTTCGGAGTGCTTCGTTTACGAGGACACGGAATGGCAAAGGGAACAAACTTCCTGATCCCTAACCAAACGGAGAGTCACCCCTCACCTGATCACCAAACTGAAGCTCTCATACTGGAGGCATTACAAGACAAACAGATTCACCGACACGACAACCAGCGGAAGGTAAAAGAGAAGGAAGATGACCAGGAATGAAAGGGAGGAATGGACGGAATCATGAAGGAGTCATAACGAAGCTTGAAGACTCCTGTTCCCATCGGAACGCTATCCATGTGGCCACTGGAGTTTATAACTCTAATAATAATCTAAATTAAAATTAAAAATAATTTTACTATGTTTTAATTCTTCCTGCAATAACCACACACTACAAAGAGCAGTTATCGAATGTTGTGAGAAAAATAATATTATATAAAATATAATAAAAATGATGAATCAGCAATCCGAGGTTTTGTCTGAACAGCCACGCGTGTATGTGTAGCAGTCGGTGGGTTCTGTGTCTGCGTACGTCCATGTGTACCTTATGTTTAGTCATGGCACCCACAATCAGTGGGCACACCATCCCTGACAGAGTGCCCACTCCGTTGGAGATGCCCATCAGGATGCTGGCGTAGCGTGGAGCGATATCTAAATGGTTCACATTAAACCCTGCAGAGACAGAAAGACAGTTACTTCCCGAGTCCTCTTCAGCAGGACGTGACGTTCTCGCTGTCTCATCTCCATCCAGGATGTTCTCTCTGATGTTCCTCTCTCTAGAACCTAAAAACACCCCCAAGAAACATTCCCCCCACCAGCCATGCCGCAGTGTAGGTCCCACACAGTGGACAGTACAACCAGGTACAAAATACACACTATACTGCCAAAAGTATTCACTCCCCCATCCAGATAACTGAATCCAGGTGTTCCAGTCACAGTCCACAGGTGTATAAAACCAAGCACCTAGACACTCAGACTGCTCCTACAGGCGTTAGTGAGAGAACGGGTCGCTCTCAGGAGCTCAGTGAACTCCAGCGTGGTACCGTGATAGGATGCTCCACCTGTGCTACAAGTCCAGTGGTGAAATTCCCTCCTACTAAATATTCCACAGTCCACTGTCAGTGGGATTAGAACACAGTGGGAGGGATCGGGAACGACAGCAGCTCAGCCACGAAGTGGTAGACCACATACAATGACAGAGCGGGGTCAGAGGATGCTGAGGGTCATAGGTCACAGAGGTCACCAACTTCCTACAGAGTCCATCACTACAGACCGCCAACCTTCATGTGTCCTTCAGATCAGCTCAGGAACAGTGTGTAGAGCTTCATGGAATGGGTTTCCATGGCGAGCAGCTGCATCCCAGTCTTACATCACCAAGCGCAGTGCAGAGCGTGGAACGCAGTGGTGTAAAGCTCCGCCCCTGGACTCTAGAGCAGTGGAGGCGTGTTCTCTGGAGTGACCAATCACGCTTCTCCGTCTGGTGATCCGATGGAACAGTCTGGGAGAACGGTACTGGTCTGACTGCACTGTGCCGAGTGTAAAGTTTGGTGGAGGGGGGATTATGGTGTGGGGGTGGTGTTCAGGAGTTAGGCTCCGCCCCTTAGTTCCAGTGAGAGGAACTCTTGATGCTTCAGCAGACCATGAGACTCTGGATCATTCAATACTCCCGACTTTGTGGGACAGTTTGGGGACGGCCCATTCCTGTTCCAACGTGACCGCACACCAGTGCACAGAGCAAGCTCCATACAGACATGGATGAGTGAGTCTGGTGTGGAGGAACTGGACTGGCCTTATGAATGGGGTGTCACTCAAGTTCATGTGTGTGTGAAAACAGACGAGTTCTTTGTTCTTTGAACAACAGATGTGTTTTCTACGTCTATTTGAAGATCTGAGGTCTGATATTCCTCTAAACTCCTGCTGCACAGCGGACATACTGATCTGTTGTCTGAATCATTACTTGCTGTTGGCCCTTCATAGCATCCTTAACGCACATCCCAACAGCCACTGCCTGTGGTGGAAACCGGGCTATGCCCTCGGTAATAATCACCCAAAGGACTGGCCTTACCTGAGATAGCAAAGCCACTGAACCCCACAGCCAGCACCAGGAAAGAGATGGCCACACCCTTAGTATGGGAAAAGCCAACCACCAGCAGGAACGTAGCCTCCAACCCAAACCCTACACACACACAGACCGGAACATTCTCAAAGGCAGGACAGTCAGCTTGGATGATAATGATGGTGCTCGCCTGTTCTGGACATGTTCTCAGGTTCTACTCTACTAGTGCATTTCTAACACATACGGAAACACATCTAAGAAGCTTCTTACCACCACAGTTCATGAGCTTGCGGACATTGGTGGTGGTCATGATGTTGTTAGAGCGCAGATAGTCAGCCAGCTGACCTCCAATAGGCACCACGATGGTCATCACCAGGTGAGGAAGCGCCGAGAGGATACCTACCTGCGGTGAGGAGAGACGGACAGCACTGCTGTAGTATTACTCATTAGAACATTAGATTTTCAAACATGAAGTTTTACTAATGGGCTAGGAAGAATAAAGGATAGCAAAAAAGATGAACTGTCCAATCAGCAGGAAGGAAAACCCCACCACAGGATCCATCCTTACTACAGCTGGAGTAAAGATAAATAATCAGTAACTGGTAATAAACTCAGGTACTGAGACGGTTCCTACTCGTGATTATGATTGAAGGTCATGTTCACGGGCCAGCTGTAGTTTGTCTGTCATCTCTGCTCAAAGCTAGCCCAGCTGGGCAGGCCAAGTGTGAGTCCCTCTGACCTTGCTGATCTCAAAGCCGAACACTTCCTCGAAGTAGGCTGGCTGGCTGATGAGCAACAGGTAGAAGGTCCAGCTGCGGCAGAAGTTTGCCACAATGATGGCATATACAGGCATGGAGGTGAAGAACTTCCTCCAGGGCGTGTTAAATTTCTACACAAAGACAAAGAACAACGTTACCACCACCTTCATAACTTAACCAGGAGAATGCTGTTCCCAACCCTCACCATCAACTTTTACCCCGTAGCTCAACCCCACACCTAACCCTCAATGCCAACCTGCACCCCCAAACCACAAGCTGCACCCCCAAAACACAACCTGCACCCCAAACCACAACCTCAAACCCAACCTTAAACCCAATCTGCACCCCAAACCACAACCTCAAACCCAACCTTAAACCCAATCTGCACCCCAAACCACAACCTCAAACCCAACCTTAAACCCAATCTGCACCCCAAACCACAAGCTGCACCCCCAAAACACAACCTGCACCCCAAAACCACAACCTGCACCCCCAAACTACAACCTCAAACCCAACCTGTACCCCCAAACCACAACCTCAAACCCAACCTGTACCCCAAAACCACAACCTGCACCCCCAAACCACAACCTCAAACCCAGCCTGTACCCCAAAACCACAACCTCAAACCCAACCTGTACCCCCAAAACCACAACCTGCACCCCCAAAACACAACCTGTACCCCCAAACCACAAGCTGCACCCCCAAAACACAACCCAACCCCAACCCCAAAACCACAAGCTGCACCCCCAAAACACAACCTGCACCCCCAAACCACAACCTCAAACCCAACCTGTACCCCAAAACCACAACCTGCACCACAAACCACAACCTGCACCCACAACCCACAACCTCAAACCCACAACCTCACACCCAAACCACAACCTGCACCCCAAATCACAACCTCAAACCCAACCTGTACCTCCAAACCACAACCACAAACCCAACCTGCACCCCTAAACCACAACCTCAAACCCAACCTGCACCCCCAAACCACAACCTCAAACCCAACCTGCACCCCCAAACCACAACCTCAAAACCTGACCTGCACCCCAAACCTCAACCCCAACCTGTACCCCCAAACCACAACCTGCACCCCCAAACCTAACCCTCAACCCCAATCTGCACCCCAAACCACAACCTGTACCCCCAAACCACAACCTGCACCCCAAAACCACAACCTGCACCCCCAAACCACAACCTGCACCCCCAAACCACAACCTGCACCCCCAAACTACAACCTCAAACCCAACCTGTACCCCCAAAACCACAACCTGCACCCCAAAACCACAACCTGCACCCCCAAACCACAACCTGTACCCCCAAACCACAACCTGCACCCCCAAACCACAACCTCAAACCCAACCTGTACCCCCAAACCACAACAACCTGTACCTCAAACCACAACCTCAAACCCAAACCACAACCTCAAACCCAACCTGTACCCCAAAACCACAACCACAACCTGCAACCCCAATACACAACCTGCACCCCCAAACCACAACCTGCACCCCCAAACCACAACCTGCACCCCCAAACCACAACCTGCACCCCCAAACCACAACCTGCACCCCCAAACCACAACAAGACTGCTAAATACAAAACCAAACAACAACCCCAAACCGAACACTCAATCCCAAACCACACACCCATTCCTAACCCAAATCATAACCCTAAATCCCGAACCACAACTGTAAACCCACCCTGCAACTGCAAACCACAACCCCAAACCCAACCTAAAAAACTTGGGACATCATGTCCAGCATACGGGACATTCAGATAGAAGAAGCTAACGTGTGTATAATGTACATGTGTGTACCGTGAGTGGGTTGAGGAGGCCGGCACCCTCCCCGATGGCATCCTCAATGTACTTCCTCTCCTCTGGCGTGATGGTGGGGTGAGCTGCTGGACTCTCATAGGACACCAGGATCCAGAACAAATACCAGCAGATCCCAAAACTACCTACATACACACAGTGTACCAGTTGATCCCAAAATCACCCACAGACCTATCGTTCTGAATGATTCTCAGACTTTCTTCATCTGAGTACCCAAAGATCAAAGGAATAAACCACCTTTCGCCTCCATAAGAACTCTGCAGTGCATGTCCTGAACAAAATGAAGAATATCTACTTCAGTAAGTCAGATGATGACTGATGAAAGATGGTGTGGGCAACCGTCTTGTGATAGAACAACGGCTCAGGAAGCTGAGGCTATAGTGCCAGCATC
>JAMWET010004046.1:0-17500 GCA_024036415.1 Prochilodus magdalenae | reverse complement strand
CAGTTACTACTGTATTTACCCCAGCTTTTGCAGATTTACCTCAGTTACTGCTGTATTTACCTCAGTAACTGCTGTATTTACCTCAGCTACTGCAGATTTACCTCAGTTACTGCTGTATTTACCACAGCTACTGTGGATTTATTTCAGTTACTGCTGTATTTACCTCAGTTACTGCTGTATTTACCTCAGCTACTTTAGATTTACCTCAGTTACTGCTGTATTTTACTGCTGTATTTCACTCAGCTACTATAGTTACCTCAGATACTGCTGTATTTCACTCAGTTACTGCAGATCTACCTCAGTTACTGCTGTATTTCACTCAGCTACTGAAGATTTACCTCATTTACTGCTGTATTTCAATCAGCTACTGCAGATTTACCTTAGTTACTGCCGTACTTCACTCAGCTACTGAAGATTTACCTCAGTTTCTGCTGTATATTAATCAGCTACTGTAGATTTACCTCAGCTACTGCTGTATTTACCACAGCTATTGCAGATTTACCTCAGTTACTGCTGTATTTACCTCAGTTACTGCTGTATTTCACTCAGCTACTGTAGAGTTATCTCAGTTACTGCTGTATTTCACTCAGCTACTGCAGATTTACCTCAGTTACTACTGTATTTACCTCAGTTACTGTAGATTTACCTCAGTTACTGCCGTATTTCACTCAGCTACTGCAGATTTACCTCAGTTACTGCCGTATTTCACTCAGCAACTGTAGATTTACCTCAGTTACTGCTTTATTTACCTCAGTTACTGTAGATTTACCACAGTTACTGTCATATTTCATTTAACTACTGTAGATTTACCTCAGTTATTGCTGTATTTCACTCAGTTACTGTAGATTTACCACAGTTACTGTCATATTTCATTCAACTACTGTAGAGTTACCTAAATTACTGCTGTATTTCACTAAGCTACTGTCGATTTACCTCAGCTACTGTAGCTGCCTTTGGAGACAGCTGTTTGGTTTAAGTTAATTTTTAAAAATTAATTGAGTTGAAGTAGGGAATTTACATGTTGATGAGTTATTTCTCTGTTTTTTGGTACCTCATATAAGGTCTATAAAGGACAAGTTTAAGAGACCTTGTTTAACGTTCATATATGGGAACCTACGTTTGTGCTTGGGGGGCAGGGGGGTTTGTTAAAAGAGTGACGCACTTTGCAGACGAGAGAGAGATCACGCAGTAAAGCTGCTGCATGTTAGCATCAGGGAAGACCTCCTACCGTACAAGTTTCCTTTCGAATCCTCCATTGGGTTAACGCGGCCAAAAAGGTAGGCTACTATTTAGGCTTGTTCTTATGTTGCGCTTTGTTTGTAAAGAAGCTAATATGCTGGTGTAGTTGTATGGTATAGCCTACATACCATTCGCTAAATGTTCAGTAAACTAATTGTTTACAAGTTTCACTGCTTAGAATGGTCAGTGAATTGTGCGAGTTATATTTCTGTTCTGAGGTGTCTTTTTATGGTTGTTCTCTATGAGAATGTTTTTATATATTTTATTTGTCTAGTTCTCACGGCATGCTCAACGACATGGCTATGCTGAAATAAATGCCTGTGTCGTGACTTGACCAAAGGGGAGCAAAGGGAACTACAGTGAGAACTCTAGCTCGCTCTACATGAGGCAGAGCGAAGAGGGTCTGCACCTGCTGTTGAGGGAGCTGCAAGCAAGTTTCTCAAGAGCATCATCAACAACAGATAAGACTTTGCAAAACACCTGCAGCCTAAGCAAGCAAAGTCCCACATCATCGCGTGGTTAACCAACAAGAAGCAACACATTTATAGCAAGTTAAATGTTAAAGGTTGGAGAAGCCTCAACATCAGCCTAAATGGACTCTATAAGCGCTAAATGTGTTGTGGTGTTATTTACATGCTTCTAAGTGCATTTTGTTGATCCCAGTGTAGTCATTTACTTTGGTATATTTTGAGGTCTATATTAACATTACATTTGAAAAGTTAATCTGATTAGCGTTAAAAACAAGTGTTCTCTAATTCATTAAGTGTAAACTAAATTCATTAGCATAGCGTCAGAGAATTAAGAAACCTACATGTAGTTCATTCTAAAATACAGGTGATTAAATAGTTGATTAAAAATATAAGTATAAAGTAATTGTAGCTAGCTTTACAATTGCAACTTGGGGTCAGACTGTGATGTTTTTAAGTCATTTGAACTTTACAATTTACAATTCTAAGAGCTAAGTAAAGCCTTTAGACATAAACCCACCAAGAGAGACAGTGGAATGTGTACAGACACAAGAAGGTTTACGAAGAAGCCAGAGAACCCAAAAGCTGACTGAAAAGGGACAAGAACTTCTAGGGAGCAAATCAAACCGGTTTCAGCAGAACTTCACAGTTACTTGCAACAAATGGAAACCCTGTAGCGCTTTTAGCTTCCCTCCTGAATGGGCTATAACACTGTGATAACAGCTTGAATACAGTATACCAATCTATTTACACAAGATTTTGAACTACTAGAACAGAAACTGAAAATAATTTTGGACCAGTTAACCTGGTGTATGGAAATTAAGTGACTGTATTGGTACACTTAATTGTAAATCTCCCAGTTGTGCAAAAAGATGCAATAACAAAAAGAAAAAAATTTGTTGATCAAGTAAATAATTTCACAAAAAAAAAAAAAACAAACAAAAAAAAAAACAGTACAGAGAAAGTTCAGGTAAGTACGCTTAGATTTCTCCCTTTTTAGTGTCACTTATTACTCAGTACTAATTATTGTGTTTGTCTCTAGTTTCAGCGGTTATTACTCAGTCCTCAGGTGAGTATTTAGGTAAGTATTACTATGGTTTTGAGTTTAGCGTTTGTTGAACCTATTTAGGTATCACTTTTTTTTGGGTTTAGGGTTTGATGTATGTATTTAGAGATCACTATTTTTCCCTTTTTGACACTGCAAACTACCCAATATCGAACCAAAACAATCGAAAGGTTCACTTAAAATATAAATAAAAAAATAAGCAGTTGAACAGAAAATCCCAGTTTACAATAACAACTAATGTAAATAACCACAAAATGTTCTCTTACAGAGTGTATGAAAAACAGAATCAGTCTAAAGGTATTCAGAATACAAAGCACACCGTTAAAAACAGTCCCGTGGGGAAAAAGAAATGGGTACTCAGACTCAGCGCTCAGTTAAGAAATCCACGTGGGCTCGCCATCTTGTCTCCCGCACAGCAGAGATGCGTGTGACCAGCAGACTGGCCTGTCTCGTCCAATAAAACCAGCCTGTTTATACAACAACAGCACCTCGAGTGTCTAATCACAGCTTTCCTTCATCCTACAACTATATACCGTACATTCAGACTCAGTTCCAGATATACACACTGCAGCTTTAAATTCCGCGTCAGTACCGGTTTACATAGCATTAGCCAGGCTTGTACCGTAAGGCAGTAAGCTCAGTTTAAACGGGTTAGCTTAGCACACTCGTAGCTCGGCCCATTAGCATCACATCTGTAGGTCCAGTTATTCAAGTAAAAATGAACAGAACACCAAAATTAAGGGCATTTAACTCACCAAATCCAATCCGGAATGTTTAGGTTTCCCCAATCTGGCAACCCATCGCAAAACTCGCCCTCTCTTGCAGACTGGACTCACCAATCTTCACTCGGTCGGTTTTCGACTTTTCAAACGGTTACCAAGCTACCTAGCCTCGACATTCGCTGTAAGCAGTCTATAGAGCAGTAGTACCCACTCTTAAAGCGCGTAATAATTTAGCGTTTTGATAAATTTTAGCACGATCGCTGCGCAGGGATCCGTTCCTCTTGAGCTCCGCACCAAGAGTGGGCTCCTGGCAGCAGGGAGACCTATAGCCACGCCTACCAAGCTGCTGATTGGGTGAGGCTTTGCGCAGTGGGCTTTTACCGTGCCCCTACTGGTTAGATTTTTCCGCAGTGGGCGTTTACAGAAACACCACTGAATGCCCAAATAGAGAATCCGCCCAGGCTCCCACCACAGATAACCACCTAGTTGTGCCGTGTCCATCCCCCTGGCAAATAAGCCTCCCATTTCCACTAACTCCATTTCCCAATTTCCCTTTATTCACTCTTCATCCCATTAGTGGCTGCCTGTTCTCCACTTTAGTGATGCTACTTCTCCATGGAAACCTGGGTTACACTTTGCTAAGGAGGCTAGAAGAGCACTTGACCGAACCCCGTCCAGTGAGATCTTGGAAGACCTCAAGACCAAAGTTCATGGTGCTTCAGGAGATGTAAAACAAGCTTATGAAGATTTGCCCCAGTGCATTACTCCTGATGGAGAGACCCGACGCAGGGTAGATACTTGTGATGCTGTTTCGAGGCACATCTCGGATTCTCTTGAAGAGAAATATAAGAGTCAAGATTCTCATAGAGAACAAGAACATCAGATAGAGATTAGCTCTGTGCTTTCATCAGCAATATCTAAAGGGTCTAGTTCATGCTTTCAAAGTTTGAGGTCTGCAAAAGGTGCAAGAATGAGTTCAAGACATTCAAGTCAGTCTTCTTTAAAGCAACAGGAAGCTGCTGCAGAGCTAGCTGCAACTCAAGCCACTCTGAAGGTCTTGCAAGAAATGGAACATGAGAAACAAGAACTTGAGAACCTTGAAGCTGAGAACAGAGAGCAGCTTGGGCTACAACAAGCGGAAACCGCACTAGATGAGAAGCGCAGGCAGATAGAGCACTTAGAACCAGTAGGGAAGATGAATGCAGCAAAGGCACGACTGGAAGTCTCACGACTGGAGCTCCTCAGATGAAGATATATCAGAGTTTCTCCATGATAGCAAGTTTAGACAGGGAAAACCTGTACTTAAACCAAAATGTTCTCAAGTGCATCATGGTGCACCACCACAGAATGCCACACAGGTGCAACCTGCAATTATGCCACAGATCGCCACAAGGGGGCAACTCGACACTGATGGTTATCATGAGGACAGCACAATAACACTTGCCAGAGCAATAGCAGAGTCTATCAATGCAAGCCGTCTGCCTATACCAGAGCCTTCTGTTTTTAGTGGAGATCCACTAAGGTACAAAGACTGGAAAATGTCAAACATTGATAGATCGGAAAAGCTTTCCTGTAAATGAGAAGATTTACTATCTTCTCAAGTATGTTGGCGGAGCTGCAAAGAAGGCCATTGAGAGTTATTTCCTGTTAGGCACTGATGCAGCTTACCATTCAGCATGGGACATCCTGGATAAAAGGTATGGAAGCTCCTTTGTGATTGCCAAGGACTTCAGGGATAAACTTACTTCTTGGCCAAAGATTGGACCCAAGGACAGTTTTGAACTAAGAGAATTCTCAGACTTCCTTCAAGGCTGTCAAGCAGCAATGTCTCAGATGTCTGGAAGTCTTAAATGACTATGGTGAGAACCAGAGGATTTCACCAAACTTCCTGATTGGCTAACAGCCAGATGGAACAGAAAGGTCATTGAGATTGAAGAAATAACCAAAGAATTTCCTACTTTCAGTCATTTTGTGGAGTTTGTCACAAAGGAAGCCAAGATAGCTTGTAATCCAGTGACCTCTCTTCATGCTCTAAAATCTAACGATGGTGAACGAGTGAAGACACCAAAGCCTCGAAGTGTTGGCGCAAAGGTTCTAGCAAGTAGCACTGCAGAAAATCCAGATACTAAAAAATTGTGCCCTTTGTGAGAAGTCAAGCCACAGCATTCACACATGTTGAAAGGACAAACCAATTGCAGAGCGAGTCAAGTTTGTGCAGATTAAGAAAATGTGAACAGCGTGATGATGAACAAAGGAAATGCTGGAAACATTCAAAGGTGAAAGAAACATCGGATGAAAGGGAGTCTAAACAGAGAAATCAAATGCCAAATGAAGCAACATCTAACAGAGTGGTGCAAGATATGAAGTGCACGTATACATTGACGGTTATTCCTGTATGGCTGTCCACAACACGTAATCCAGAGAGTGAACTTCTTGTATATGCACTTCTGGACAACCAAAGCCTACAGGAAGGAGGTGGACAGTCTGGTGGCATGGTGTACCAAAAACAACCTAACCCTCAACACGGACAAGACCAAGGAAATGATAGTGGACATGAGAAAGGAGAGGAGACCTCATCAGCCACTATTTATCCGGGACCTTGAGGTAGAGAGAGTTAGCAGCTTTAAGTACTTAGGGGTCCACATCAGTGATGACCTCACCTGGACACTGAACACCACATATGTGCTAAAGAGGGCTCAGCAGCGGCTGTACTTTCTGAGGAGGCTGAGGAAATTTGGCATGTCACCCAGAATCCTCAGCAACTTCTACAGCTGCATCATTGAATCAATCCTGACCAGCTGCATCACTGTGTGGTATGGCAGCACTACTGTGAAGGACCGCAAACGCCTGCAGAGAGTGGTAAAGACTGCCACCAAAATCACCAAGATGGCACAACCCTCTCTGCAGAGCATCTACAATCTCAGAGTCCACAGGAGAGCTGCCTCCATCATCAAAGATCCCACCCACCCCCAACATGGACTATTTACACTTCTACCTTCAGGTCGGAGGTACAGAAGCGTGAAATTCCGGACTACCAGATTAAAGAACTCTCTTTCCCACAGCCATCAGACTCTTAAACAGTTGAGCTGATGTCTCTCCTCATAGACATCACTGTATTTATAAAAATTGCACTAACTCATATCATTCTGCACATGAATAGTTGCACTACTGTACTTGACTGGTTGTGTCTGCATACAGCTGCACACATCGTTTTGCACATGTAACTGTTCTTGTATGGTTATATTTCAGCTCATTTTGCACAAACACCACTTTACTACAGACTGTTACAATGTAACTAATGTAGCACATACCTGCACAATGTATATAGCCTGTATAATTCTAAACTGTTTACATTTTATATTTTATATTTTATTTATATATTCTCTGCATGCTTAATTTTTGATCCTTGTTATCTGTCTATTTATATTTATACTTTTTATTCTATAACATCCAATGTGGGCAGCAAAGTAAGAATTTCATTGTACAGGGGAACTAGTTTCCTTACTGTGCATATGACAATAAAGCTTTGAAACTTGAATCTTGAATCTTGAATCTTGATACCACCTTTATCTTGCAAGAAAAGGCTGAAGTTCTGGACGCAAAGAAAGAGTCTGTGCAGTTAAAGCTCTCCACATTGTCATCCAAAGACATGGTAATTTCAAGTCAAAGGCTAACTGGGCTGCAGGTCAGAGGCTTTTATTCATCAAAGAAAATCTCTCTCCCTGTAACCTACTCAAGAGAATTTATTCCTGCCAATATCAGTCATATTCCTACACCCAACACAGCAAGGGCGTGGCCCCACGTAGAGCACCTTGCTGAAGAGATTTCTTCTTTCATCGAATGTGACATTGGGTTGCTCATAGGATATAACTGTTCTCAAGCCCTGCTGCCCAGAGAGGTCGTTGCAGGCAAGGACAATGAGCCATTTGCTCAAAGAACAGACCTGGGCTGGTCTATAGTTGGCAGTGCCAATCCCTTTGTTGACTATGGAGATGCAATTGGAGGCAGCCACTGAATACTTGTGAGACAAGTTGCACCTTCAGGCATGTGCTAGTCTGACAAGTGAAGTTTGGTATATATGCCGAACACAAGTTAAGGAATTAGTCACTTCACCAGACGTGATAAAGGTGCTCAAATCCGACTTCAATGAAAGAAATGCAGAAGATGCTAGTTTCTCTCAAGAGGATCTGCGCTTCATCTCAATAATGGAGGAAGGAATCAAAATCAGGGCAGATGGTCGCTGCGAAATGCCTCTGCCATTTAAGGAAGATCGCCAGATAATAAGAGGTGTGCTGAACACCACCTGAAATGTTTGAGAACGCGATTTGAGAAAGACAAGCAATATCGTGAAGATCAAGCATATATCCGCACAAGGATATATCGAACAGATCTTTTATGTTGATGAGGGGGTGACAAGTGTGTCAACAGAAGAAGCAAGAGAGATCTGCAGTGCTGGAAGGCTGAGAATCCACAAGTTTATCAGCCAGAGGGTGCTTGCATCAATTCCCAAAGAACAGTGTGCTGAAACTGTAAGAAATCAAGAAGAATGTCTCGGTGAGATGCAGGTGAAGAAAGCCCTGGGGGTTAAATGGTGTGTTGCTTCAGATCAGTTTAGTTTCAGAGTTGTGGTTAACGAACGGCCACTTTCTAGGAGAGGAGTTTTGTCAACAGTAGCCTCTGTCTATGACCCACTGGGCTTCATAGCTCCTTTCATTCTAGTGAGGAAGCAAATACTTCAGCAAATGTGTCGGGACAAGATGGGATGGGACGAACCATTACCTGAAGACCTTCGACCACAATGGGAATCCTGGCTATTGGATTTGCAGAATTTAGCTGATGTTAAGATTCCACAATGTTTCCTTCCAGTAGACTTCAAGAAGGTTCAGAAATATGAGCTACATCACTTTGCAGACGCAAGTATGGCAGGGTATGGAGAATGCACATACCTGAGAACAATTAGTGCATCAGGACAAGTTCATTGTTCATTAATTATGGGTAAGGCTAGAGTGGCCCCCACGAAGGTCAACACAGTGCCAAGACTTGAGCTGACAGCAGCTGTTGTTGCTGTTCGTACAAGTGACCTGCTCAGAAGGGAGCTGGAATTAGAAGATGCCCAGGATTTCTTCTGGACAGATTTGAAAGTCGTTCTGGGGTATGTCAACAATAATGTCAGACGATTTCACGTATTTGTGTCAAACCGCATCCAACGTATCAAGCAATGTACCAACCCAAGTCAGTGGAGGCATGTGAGCTCTGAAAAAAATCCTGCTGATCATGCATCAAGGGGCCTCACGGTAAAAGAGCTTATTTCTTCCAACGGGTTTACTGGTCCAGATTTTCTTTGGTGTGACAAGCTTCCCAGCAGAGATATTATGGTAGGAGACATTACCATTGAAGATGCAGACATTCGCAGGGTTTTCATACACAAAACTTCGACCACAGAAGATTCTCTGCTTGTTCGCTTCCAAAAGTTTTCCAGTTGGATAGGGTTGGTTAAGGCCATTGCCAGACTTAGACGATGTGTTAAGGAGCGTAGCGGTTAGAATCAAGAACCAATGAAGCCACAAGTCTCGAGGAACGAAACGGTGCGGAGTTAATTATTTGTATTGTTCAACGGGTAGCCTTCCTTAAGGAAATCACAACTCTTCAATATAGAAGGGAAGTAACAACCAAGGATAAAGCCAGCAGGCTGTGTAGATTGAACCCATTCCTAGATGACCAAGGAATCCTCAGGGTGGGAGGTTGAATAAAGCATGCTGCCTTGCATCCCCACGTCAAACACCCAGTCATCTTGCCAAAGACCAGTCACATTTTACAGTTACTGATTCAGCACTACAATGAACGAGTGCATCACCAGGGACTTGGCATAACAATGAATGAGCTACGATCAAATGGCATCTGGATACTCGGATGCAGTCATGCTGTGTCATCCTACATCTATAAGTGCGTCAAGTGCAGAAAGTTCAGAAGGGGTGTGGAAGAACACAGAATGGCAGACTTGCCTCGTGAACGCATGGAAACAACTCCTCCTTTCACTTAATGTGGAATGGACTGTTTCGGCCCTTTCTATGTCAAGGAAGGAGGAAGGGAATTGAAGCGCTATGGTCTGCTAATCACATGTCTGTGCTCACGTGCTGTGCACATTGAACTGCTTGATGACATGACAACAGATGCCTTTATTAACACTCTTCGTGCCTTCATCGCTCTCCGTGGAAACATTCATCAACTTCAATCTGACCAGGGCACTAACTTCGTAGGTGCAAGATGTGTTTCACTCAGTATTTCACTCAGCTACTAAAGATGTACCTCAGATACTGCTGTATTTCACTCAGTTACTGCAGATTTACCTCAGTTACTGCTGTATTTCACTCAGTTACTGCAGATTTACCTCAGTTACTGCTGTATTTCACTCAGTTACTGCAGATGTACCTCAGTTACTGCTGTATTTCACTCAGCTACTGAAGATGTACCTCAGTTACTGCTGTATTTCACTCAGTTACTGCAGATTTACCTCAGATACTGCTGTATTTCACTCAGTTACTGTAGATTTACCTCAGATACTGCTGTATTTCACTCAGCTACTGAAGATTTACCTCAGTTACTGCTGTATTTCACTCAGTTACTGCAGATGTACCTCAGTTACTGCATATGTACCTCAGTTACTGCTGTATTTCACTCAGCTACTAAAGATGTACCTCAGATACTGCTGTATTTCACTCGGTTACTGCAGATGTACCTCAGCTACTGCTGTATTTCACTCAGCTACTAAAGATGTACCTCAGATACTGCTGTATTTCACTCAGTTACTGCAGATCTACCTCAGATACTGCTGTATTTCACTCAGTTACTGCAGATTTACCTCAGTTACTGCTGTATTTCACTCAGTTACTGCAGATTTACCTCAGTTACTACTGTATTTCACTCAGTTACTGCAGATTTACCTCAGTTACTGCTGTATTTACCTCAGCTACTGCAGATTTACCTCAGTTACTGCTGTATTTCACTCAGCTTCTGTAGATTTACCTCAGTTACTGCTGTATTTACCTCAGCTACTGCAGATTTACCTCAGTTACTGCTGTATTTCACTCAGCTTCTGTAGATTTACCTCAGTTACTGCTGTATTTCACTCAGCTTCTGTAGATTTACCTCAGTTACTGCCATTTTTCACTCAGCTTCTGTAGATTTACCTCAGTTACTGCCATTTTTCACTCAGCTTCTGTAGATTTACCTCAGTTACTGCTGTATTTCACTCAGCTTCTGTAGATTTACCTCAGTTACTGCTGTATTTCACTGCTGTATTTCACTCAGCTTCTGTAGATTTACCTCAGTTACTGCCGTATTTCACTCGGCTTCTGTAGATTTACCTCAGTTACTGCCATTTTTCACTCAGCTTCTGTAGATTTACCTCAGTTACTGCCGTATTTCACTCAGCTTCTGTAGATTTACCTCAGTTACTGCCATTTTTCACTCAGCTTCTGTAGATTTACCTCAGTTACTGCTGTATTTCACTCAGCTTCTGTAGATTTACCTTAGTTACTGCCGTATTTCACTCAGCTTCTGTAGATTTACCTCAGTTACTGCCATTTTTCACTCAGCTACTGCAGATTTACCTCAGTTACTGCGATATTTCACTAAGCTATTGCAGAATTACCTCAATTACTGCCTTATTTCACTCAGTTGTGCCAGATTTACCTCAGTTACTGCTGCATTTCACTTTCACAAGTTATAGGAGAGACATGACTAAACAGCTACACGGGTGTAGTTAATGAAGATAAACTGTTAAACTGAAATGTTAAAACAGTTTATAATCACTTGTGTAGGAAATGATCTTCATTCACAAGTAAAAGAGTGGATTTGACTAAACTCACAGACCTATCAGTTTTCGTCTTCTCAAGCGGACAGGTTTTGAAGAGGGGGACTCTATCGGTACTGCTGCTGCTCATTGGTTGTTTATCGCATCTTCTGACATCATGAACGTACATGAAGCAACATTTTAAGCCCCACAAAAATCTACTGTCACAACAGTCTTTTCCAAGTAGCTTTGTTGCTTGCCATGCTGCCACTGATTTTCAGAATTTATTCTTAATGACCTGTCTGGTTAAAATAATGTTTAGACTTTAGTTTAAGATATTGTTTATGATTATTGTGTTTAGGTTTAGACTGTATATCAAAATTCTATTCTCATGTTTTCTGCGCACTACAAGGTAGTTTTGTATTTTTTTTGTAACTGCTGCCTGTATTTTCCTTATATTTCTGTTTTGTATTTGTTGTTCAGGAAGTTTCTGCTATTGCACTAATACAACAATTTAACAAATAAAAAAAACTTTAACTGATTAAAGAATTTAATATATATTTTTCTTTCTTCTTATTCTTTTTCTGTGTTCCTGGTAATGAATAAATGTTTATTGTAAGTTCCCAAATATTAAGTGCAGAGCAGAGCTTCTAGGCTAAACTTGTGTTTTTTTAAGTTTTATTTTTTTAAGTTCCAAGTTTTATCAATCAGAGCCCTGAATTATGAATGTCATATTGTATTTCATTTAATTTTTTTTAACTCCTAAACTCTAAGGTTAGGGTTAGGTGAGTGAGGTTAAGTGAGGTTTTTCTATATAAAAATATTATGTCTTTATCATGTTGCTTAAGTATTCCATATTAGCCCATTCATTTTGGACTCACTCAACAGCGTCCTCCAGCATTCAAGTAGGTATTCATGCAAGCTGGAACAACTCCAGATAAGAGGGACTTGTTAGGTTAAAGCTGCCGTAGAAAGTATTTATTTAGTAATTGTTCTTTGATGTTCTACATAGAAGGTATGTATCTTTGCTCTGTGTGAAAAATGCCCAGATGCGGTTCTACAAGCCTATGATTTGGTTCTAGAATGAAACAAATTGTTTTCCCTTTTTGGTGAACTCAGGACCCAGTGACCCTACCGAGTCTGAGGACCCAATGACCCTACTGCATCTGAGGAATCATTGAGCCTACTGAATCTAAGAAGCTATTGACCCTACCAAGTCTGAGAAAGCGTTTACCCTTCTGAGTCTAAAGGAACCATTAGTCTAAAGATCTATTGACTTTACTGAGACTGAGGGACCAGTGTCCATTGACCCTGGCATGTCTGAGTTATTGACCTTGCTAAGTCGGAGAAGCCTAGGGTCTGACTGACCCTACAATTTTTGAGCTTGGAATAATTTGGACTTTATCTTGTCTCTGTCGCAACTTCATTTAAATTCAGTCTTGTCTCTGAACATCATGAGGACTCAGTCTTGTCCCTGTCTCAGCATCATTAGGGCTCTGTCTTCTCTGATTCTCCACATTGAGTTCAGTCTTATCTCAGCCTCTACATTTTTTGGACGTGACAGTAGCAGCTCTTCATCTTTATCTTCATCTCAGGTTGTCTGACCTTGGCCGTACTTTAAAACACGATCACCCCCAGCACTAAACTAGCTGAAAAGGCTGTACATCTACAAATCGAATGAAACTGATCTGACTGGGCAACGCTCACACCGCTCTGTGTACTGGCGTGTGTTGTATCCCCACGACGACCACAAGTTCATATCATCATTCTGGAGGGACGGGGGTAAATACATAAAGCTAAATAAACAAATGTGTGCACATAACCACGACAGCACATCAGCAGCTTCCCCACAGCCTTAATTAAACACTGTAGTAACACAGTGAACACTCCCTCCGACTGTATCTGCAACTCTGCGTGGGTAGAAGTCCAGAGCGCTGCAGTTCTTTGACATTGATTAAATATTAATGCTCCTCAGAACATAAATCATTAATAACTGTGTCTATTTTTGTCTCCTCTCTCCTCCACTGGCCCCAAACCCCTCTCTCCTCTCTTTTCTCCCTCCCTCTTACTTTACTGTCTCCTCTCGCTTTCTTTCTTTCCTCTCTTTCCTCCATTGTCTCTCTCTCTCTCCTTTGTTCTGCCTGTGTCTTTCGTTCCTCGTTCCCGCTTGTTTCCAACTCCTGTTGGAGCTTCAGCCAAAGCAGTGTGTAATTTTTCTGAAAGCTTTCTGTTTCTTATTGAGGTTCATAAATAAATAAGCTAATGGAAAACACTGCATAATGTAGCACACACACCTAGTGTATATTTTATATATCTGTGTGTGTAGGAGAGAGAGAGAGAGAGAGAGAGAGAGAGAGGGAGAGAGAGAGAGAGAGGGAGGGAGAGAGAGAGAGAGAGAGGGAGAGGAGAGGGAGAGAGAGAGGGAGAGAGAGAGAGGAGAGGGAGAGAGAGAGAGAGAGAGAGAGAGGAGAGGGAGAGAGAGAGAGAGAGAGAGAGAGAGGAGAGGGAGAGAGAGAGAGAAAGAGGAGAAAGAGAGAGAGAGAGAGAGTGAGAGAGAGAGAGAGGGTGAGGAGAGGAAGAGAGAGAGAGAGAGAGAGAGAGAGAGGGAGAGAGAGAGAGATAGAACCTTTGCTTTGTGTAAACACTCACATTACTGCCCCACTGCCAATGACCACCATCTATAGCGTTATTACCCTCATCACCAGGAATAATCACCACTATCATCATCACCGTCCGCCGCCATTTACATCACCATCACAACCATCCAACATCAATCATCATAAACATCACCACCTGCAATAACCATCATCACCACTACCATCATTATCATCACCATCAGTCACCATCAACCTCACCATCATGACCACAATCACTATCAGTCACCATCAACTTCACCAAGACAACCATCAACATCAGTGGCCATTAAATTACATCACTATATTAATTTCACCATCACAACTATTACCATCACCATCATTTAACATTAACATCACCATGACATCAAAATCTGTCATTACGAACATCACCATTTCAACCATCATGAGTCACCAATAATATTTTAATTAACATTAACATGCAGTTAACATAACTGCAACCATCATCACTATGAGTTACTATTAACTAAACCATCCAAAGATCCAACGAGCGACCAGTCATGATCAACGTCACCATCACATTTTCATCACCATCATTATCAGTAACTATCACTCTCACTCGGACCGGAACACCACCCCAGTGAGAGTCACCATCCAGCCTCGCGTACTGGGGGCGGAGATGGATAACACGCAGGTGGACAGGTCCATGATCACCTGGTCTTGTCTGGTCTAAGGAGCTCAACAAGCTGCTCAGGAAGGCTGGCTCAGGTCCGGGCTGCCCACTGGATGCTTTGGAGCTGAAGGTCGAATGGAGGTCACTTAACACACCCACTGCTCTCCTGGACAATACCTCACACCCCCTACAGGACCTTCTGGTCAGACAGCGGAGCCCTCTCAGCACCAGGCTCACACAGCTCCGCTGGAGCAGGGAGAGGTACAGGAGACCGTCTGTACCAACACCGATCACACTATACACCTCCTCCTCACTGTGCTGGGACATTACTGAACACCAGCTGGACACAAGCTGGACATTACACAGTACACTGTACACCTCCTCTTCACTGTGCCGGGACATTACTGGACACTAACTGAACACCAGCTGGACATTACACAGTACACCGTACAACTCCTCTTCACTAGGCCGGGACATTACTGGACACTAACTGAACACCAGCTGGACATTACACAGTACACCGTACAGCTCCTCTTCACTAGACCGGGACATTACTGGACACTAACTGAACACCAGCTGGACATTACACAGTACACTGTACAGCTCCTCTTCACTGTGCGGGACAGTACTGGATATAATCCATTACTGGATTATTATTATAGAGGACTTGTTTTTCTCCTTCTCTGTATTTATATACATTTACTGGTATTGTTCTTTACTGTACTTCGGCTGCTGCAATATGTGACTTTCCCTCTGGGATTAATAAAGTGATCCCTCCATCCATCCATCCCTCCATCCCTCCATCCCTCCATCCATCCATCCAAACCATTAGTCACCTTAACATCAACACAGCCTTCCACTAAAATTAATATCACCACAACATCATCATCACAGTCACATTTACTTCCACCATTAAACCATCATCAGTCACCTTACCATCCCCACCACCATCCGTCACCATTAACAGCACCATCATGACCATCACCACCATCAGTCACCATTAACATTACCACAACCATCATCATCCATAAGTAACAAATACCTCCACCTTCAAACCATCACCACCATCAGTCACCTTATCATCCCCACCACCATCATCACCATTAACATCACCACAACCACCACCATCAGTCACCATTAACAGCACCACAACCATCACCATTAGCATTACCACAACCATAATCACCACCATCGTCACCATTAATATCACCACAACCATCAGTCACCTTAACATCATCAACACAGCCTTCCACTAAAATTAATATCACCACAACATCATCATCACAGTCACATTTACTTCCACCATTAAACCATCATCAGTCACCTTATCATCCCCACCACAACCATCACCATTAACATTACCACAACTATCATCCCCACCACCATCACCATTAACATTACCACACCATAATCACAACCATCGTCGCCCCATCAGTCACCATTAACATCACCACAACTGTCATCACCATCATCACCATTAACATCACAACCATCATCACCCGTCAGTAACAAATACCTCCACCTTCAAACCATCATCACAGTCACATTTACTTCCACCATTAAACCATCATCAGTCACCTTATAATCCCCACCACCATCCGTCACCATTAACATTACCACAACTATCATCCCCACCACCATCCGTCACCATTAACAGCACCATCATGACCATCACCACCATCCGTCACCATTAACATTACCACAACTATCATCCCCACCACCATCCGTCACCATTAACAGCACCATCATGACCATCACCACCATCAGTCACCATTAACATTACCACAACTATCACCATCAGTCAACCACCATCATCCCCATTAACCATCATCCATCATTAACATCACAACCATCAGTCACCATTTAACATTACCACAAATACCTCCACCTTCAAAACCATCATCCCTAACATCACCATTTACTTCACCATCATTCACCTTATCATCAGTCCACCACCATCATCACCATTACATCCCCAACCACCATCCCCGTCACCACAAATACCTCCACCTTCAAACCATCATCACAGTCACATTTACTTCCACCATTAAACCATCATCAGTCACCTTATCATCCCCACAACCATCACCATTAACATTACCACAAACATAATCACCACCATCAGTCACCATTAACATCACCATTAACATCGACCACAACTGTCATCACCATCATCACCATTAACATCACAACCATTGTCGCCCCATCAGTCACCATTAACATCACCACAACCATAAGTCACCATTAACATCACCACAACCATCATCACCCATCAGTAACAAATACCTCCACCTTCAAACCATCATCACCATCAGTCCCTTTATCATCCCCACAATCCTCAGCTACCATTAACAGTACCATCACGACCATCACCACCATCAGTCACCATTAACATTACCACGACCATCGCTGCCATCAATCCCCACTGCGGTTCTCTACCAGTCATTACCCAGACCTACCACACCTACAGAGAACGGTTCTACAACTGAAAGTGAAGGTGACAACAAAGGTTACACTACAGCCATGTCACCAGCCATGTCTTCCACACCCATTTCCCCGGTCACACAACCGTAACTGGTGTCCTGGAGAACCGGAGGTGTATACTCAATACTGCAGAGCGGAAGCAGGAGACGCGGTGATGCCTCTGTCTGAACTACAGCACATCCTGGAATGTTTCAGGTTTCCAGGGATGCATTACCAGATCAATAATGAACCGGCTGAGCTGGATAACATCAGCGGTGATAGCTGTAACCAACCCAAACAGCAGATCAGCTCCAGCAGTTCAGGGTAACCACGATCTGAACACTAACGTCCCCGATCAAACACACAACGTGCATACCTGGCCTTAGCTACAGGGGGTTACAGGTCTGAGGGGGGGCTTTCACAGCCTACACCAGCAGCAGTGGATCTGTTCCGACTGTGAAGTTACGGTAATACGGTAACGGTA
>JAMWET010004045.1:132500-173242 GCA_024036415.1 Prochilodus magdalenae | reverse complement strand
GGAGACGAGCAGGCCACGAACAGAGCCTGTAGAGATGAGACTCGAGTGAAGGTGGGACTGTTCGAGATCAATAATGACTTATTCGAGGCAGTTAGAGAAAAGGAAAAGTTCTAGTAAGCAGACTCCTGCTCGAGAGTAGGGGAGGAGGAGCTGTGGAGGAACCCCCCCCTCCCCCGTGGTGAGAGACAGACGATGGGGTGGATTTGGAGGAAAGATTAACGGGAAGATATAAGCTGAGCAGATGCGAGGTTATGTGGAAATGAGAGGTAGGTAGTGAACCTGGAGGCAGACGGGAGTAACAGAGGAGTCGAGAGAATGAAGAAACCTGATCAGATGTGGTAGGTTAGTGATGGAGAGACAGAATGTCGAGGACTGCGCTGAAGGAGGATCTGATGGAGACGTCGGAGCTGCACTGTGACGCTCCTGGGTGCGTAAATATTATATTGCCAGGTGGTTAAAGGCAGCTTTATAAGCAGCGAGCTACACACTGGAAACATCATATGACACTTTCGCCTATGTGTCAAGATGATGATGATGTCAAAGGTGTGAATTGTGCATTGGTGGTGCATGCAGATAGCTGTAAAGCTTCCAGAGCAACTGTCACAACACAATTGTGTAAAACTGTCCATGCAGAGGTCACTGCAGGGGTCACTTCGGGAACACAGTGGTGCAATAACCGTGACTGCTACAACCAGCATCAGTGTCTACCGTCGCCAGAGCCTGCTACAGCGGAGAAATCGGCCACAATCCCTTCCGCACGAACTGCAGGAAGAGCTGCACGAGCCAGGCCTGCTACGATCCACAGCGCTAGGTGAGCCTGCTGGCCGAAAGCGATGGAAAAGAGCGCTAGGCTAATGTTGAACTCCAGATAACCAGCCGTTCCATCGCTTCTTCTGTCGAACGTTGGGACTGTTTGGAGAATAAGCTGGACTACCTCCGGGTGCAGGCTACCCAACATGAGCTCAGAGACTGCTGTGTCTCACTTCTACAGAGACATGGATGATGTGCTCTACTCCGGACTTAGCCATTCAGCTCGGTGGCCTGCTGTGCTTCCGTGCTGTGCGGTAAGACCCAAGGTGGGGGACTGTGTGTTTACCTCAACACTGAATGGTGTAGAAACGCGGCGCTAGTCTCTCATCACTGCTCACCACTGGTGGAGTTTGTGATTGTCAGAGCCAGGCTATTTTATTTGCCAAGAGAGCTGACTACACTGTGCATAGCAGCGGTGTATATAGTACCTCAGTGCTAATGCTAACGCCGCACTGGATGAGCTGTACAGCGCTACCTCCAGAACACACACCCAGACAGACTGTTTATTGTTGCTGGAGATTTCAACCATGCCATTCTGAAGTCAGTACTCCCCAAATTTCACCAGTTCGTGGACCCGGGGGCTAATGGGCTGGACCATGCTTACACAAACACCCCCGGCACGTACAGGGCCAAGCCCTGCCTACTCAGATCACATCTTTGTGATGGTCACTCCAGCATACAGACCGCTCATCAGACATGCCAAATCAGAGCAGAAGCAGGTGAGAACCTGGGCGGCCACCAGGAGCTGTCTCTGCTCCTCAGGACTGTTCTGAGCACACTGATTCGGAGATGTTCTGAGAAGCAGCTCCTTCGGGTGACTCCATCAACCTGGAGGAGTATACAGAATCAGCGACTGGCTACATCAGCAAGTGCATTGATGATTTCTCCAAACTTATCCCAACCAGAAACCATGGATGACTGTAGAGGTGCTCAAGCTGCTGAGAACGCGAGACAAGCCTTTGCAAGCCTCAGGATCGCAAGAGGCCAGTTTTCTCAGGTCATCAGAGAGGCTACGCGCACCTACTCGAAGACAACCCACGAACATTTTCAAACCACTGCTGACACACGGCGCATGCAGCAGGGCCTCCAGGCCATCACTGACTACAAGACCCGTCCACCTTCCTGTGACAGTGATGGCTCCCTTCCAGATGTGCTAAATAACATCTATGCTCGGTTTGAAGCAAAGAAAGGCAGGGCAGGGAGGAAAACCACACCCCCTCCCAATGAACCGGTCCTGTGTCTGTCCACTGCTGACGTGCAGAGAGCTCAACACAGAGTCAACCCACGGAAAGCACCAGGATCTGACAGCATACCGAGCAGAGTGCTCAGTCAAAGCACCGAACAGCTGGCTGATGTTCTCACAGACTTATTCAACATCTCTCTGAGCACTGCAGTCGTTCCGACATGCTTCAAGTCTACCACCATCACCCCTGTGTGGAGGAAGTCTCCAGTGTCCGGCCTCAACGACTAGCGTCACATTGCACTCACTCCCATCATCGTTAAGTATAAAGTGGCTTGTCCTGACAGGGACAACCTCCCTCTGTAGCAGGGTCCTGGATTTCCTGACTGAGAGACCTCAGTTGGTCAGGGTTGTGTACTTAGTAGTCTGTTGTTCATTTTACTGACTCATGACTGTACAGCTCAAACCACATCATCAAGTTTGCTGATGCCGCGACTGTGGTGTGTCAGATCAGCGAGAAAGATGACTCGGCGTACAGAGAAGAGATGCAGCGGCTAACCGACTGGTGCTGAACCAACAACCTCTCTCTGAATGTCGATAGAACTAAAGAGATGGTTGTTGACCTCAGAAGAGTGAGAAGTGACCACCCTCCACTGAACATCACTGGGTCTGCTGTGGAAATCATCAGAAGCACCAAGTTCCCCAGTGTCCAGATCACAGAGAACCTCTCCTGGCCCCTTAACACCAACTCCTTAGCCAAGAGAGCCCAGCAGCGCCTTCCTGTGGAGACCCAAGAAGGCTCATCTCCCACCTGCCATCCTCACCATGTTCTACAGGGGGGCTGTGGAGAGCATCCTGAGCAGCTGCATCATCGCCTGGTTTGGGAATTGCACCATCTCCGACCGCAAGACCCTGCAGCGTATAGTAAGGACACCTGAGATCATCGGGGTCTCTCTCCCCTCCATCACAGACATCTACACCACACACTGCCTCGGCAAAGCCACCAGCATTGTGATAGGCCCCACCCATCCCGCACACTGACGTTTTTCACAGCTGACGTCTGGCAGAGGGTGCATCCGTGCCACCACTGCGTCAGCTTTGTTCCTCAAGAGATCAGGTTTTAAACTCACAAGCACTGATCTGAAAACCACACACACCCTACACACACACACACACACACACACTCTACATACTCTACACACACACACACACACACACACACTCTACACACACACACTCTACACACACACACACACACACTCTCTCTCTCACACACACACACACACACACACACACACTCTACACTCTCTCACACACACACACACACACACACACACTCTACACTCTCTCTCACACACACACACACACACACTCTACATACTCTACACACACACACACACACACACTCTACACACACACACTCTACACTCTCTCTCTCACACACACACACACACTCTACATACTCCACACACACACACACACACTCTACACTCTCTCTCACACACACACACACTCTACACTCTCTCTCTCACACACACACACACACACACACACACTCTACACTCTCTCTCACACACACACACAGCCAGACACACATACTCTACACTCTCACACACACACACTCTACACTCTCTAACACACGTACACACACACACTCTACACTCTCTCTCACACACACACACATACTCTACACACACACACATACACACACACACTCTACACTCTCACACACACACACTCTACACTCTCTCACACACACACACACACTCTACACTCTCTCTCACACACACACACACACACACTCTACACTCTCTCACACACACACATACTCTACACTCTCTCTCACACACACACACACACACTCTACACTCTCTCACACACACACACACACTCTACACTCTCTCTCACACACACACACACACACTCTCTCTACACTCTCTCACACACACACACACACTCTACACTCTCTCTCACACACACACACACTCTACACTCTCTCACACACACACACACTCTACATACTCTACACAAACACACACACACACTCTACACACACACACACACACACACTACACAAACACACACACACACACACACTCTCTCTCACACACACACACACACACACACACTCTCTCACACACACACACACACTCTACACACACACACACACACACACACACACACACACACACACACACACACTCTACACTCTCTCTCACACACACACACTCTACACTCTCTCTCTCACACACACACACACACACACACTCTCTCTCACACACACACACACTCTACACTCTCTCTCACACACACACACACTCTACACTCTCTCTCTCACACACACACATACTCTACACTCTCTCTCACACACACACACACTCTACACACACACACACACACACATACTCTACACTCTCTCACACACACACACAAACATACTCTACACTCTCACACACACACACTCTACACAAACACACACACACACACACTCTCTCACACACACACACACACTCTACACTCTCTCACACACACACATACTCTTCACTCTCTCTCACACACACACACACACACACACTCTACATACTCTACACACACACACACACACACACACACTCTACACACACACACACACACACACGGCAGCACTGTCCTGTCTGTGTACTCTGTCTAATGTCTGTATAATTTATCATATTGTTTTGTTTCTAGTTTTAGTTTTGGTTTATACGCGTATGTCTGCACGTTTGTACGCTGTTGTTCCATGTTGCTCCTTGTTCCTGGAGGAACTTGGTTTCACTCCACTGTGTACTTGTACAGGATGAATGACAATAAAAGCCTCTTGTCTTGGAAAACCCTTCCATTCATACATTCATACACTCATCCTCATTCATACACTTATCCTCCAATCACTATCGGCACTATAGGCTGCAGCCAGAAGGAGTCGACCAGGAATGAAACTTGGTGGGTGGATTTGACATTGTGAGGAGATGCAGCTGAGCTGTTTATAAAACATATTCAGGATACAGTTGTATAATCAAAGTTCAGACTCTCAGCTTTAACTGAAGGGTATTCAGATCCGAACTGGAGGAAGGGTTTAGGAATTACAGCCCTTTAATATGTAGCTGCCTCTTTTTCAAGGGACCGAAGGTAAGAGGACAATTATCTTAAAAGCTATTTCATGAGCTGCATGGCCTTAGACGAAGCAGGTAGAAGGCCTGGAGCTGATTCCATACGTGGCATTTGCGTTTTGAAGCTGGTTCTGTAAACCCACAACGTGCAATCAAACGAGCTCTCAGTGGAAGTGAAACAGACCATCATTAGTCTGAAAACAAGAAGAAGTCCACCAGAGAGATGGCACAAATGCTAGGAGAGGCCAAATCAGACTTCAGGAGAGCAAATCCAGAGGGCTCACCACAAGGTGCCAACCATTAATCAGCCCCCAGAATAGAAAGGCCAGATTACACTTTACCAAAAACATCTAAATGGGCCAGCCTGGCTCTGGAACAGCCTTCAGATCAAATAAAGATCAACCTGTACCAGAATGATGGGAAGAAGAAAGTACGCAGAAGGCTTGGAACTGCTCATGATCCAAAACACACCACATCCTCTGTAAAACAGGGTGGGGGCAGTGTAATGGCATGGGCGGGCATGCGTGGCTTCCAGTGGCACTGGGCCACTAGTGTTTACTGATGATGGGACAGAAGACAGAAGCAGCTGGATGAATTCTGAAGTGTACAGGGATATACTTACTGCTCAGATTCAACCAAATGCAGGTGGACTTCACAGTGCAGATGGACAATGACCCAAAACATACTGCGAAAGCAACCCAGGAGTTTTTGAAGGCAAAGAAGTGGAGTATTTTGGAAAGGCCAAGTCAATCATTTACATTTACATTTAAGGCATTTAGCAGACGCTCTTATCCAGAGCGACTTACAACCGTGCTTAGTGATCTGTTGGATAATATTCCAGCTAGTAGGAAGTTTAGAGCCTAAAACTCACCACGAGCTCAGACACTGCCCGAACAGGGGGCCAGTGCTGGTACCTAGAGAAAGGTCATTATAAGTGCAATACAGAAAGGTTATTAAATTGCCACACGATACACACAATTTACACGTCTGCTAGAGCTCACTCTCTTAAGTGCATTACGAAGAGTTAGGTCTTCAGTCTGCGTTTGAAGACCGCGAGAGACTCTGCTGTTCTGATGCCCAGTGGGAGTTCATTCCACCATCTGGGAGCCAGGACAGAGAAGAGTCATGGACGCATAAGTCTTCAGTGATGGCGTTTCAAGTCGAGCTGTACTTGAAGCATGAAGGGCTCGAGGTACAGCTCGACTCTTCACCATTGCCATAACGTAGTGAGGCGCTGGTCCATTCTTGGCTTTGTAGGCCTCAGAGTTTTAAACCTGATGCGGGCAACAACAGGAAGCCAGTGAAGGGAGCACAGCAGTGGAGTGACGTGGGTGAACTTCGGAAGGTTGAAGATGAGACGGGCTGCAGCGTTCTGAACCAGTTGCAGGGCCTGATGGCCCGGAGAGGAAGACCAGCCAGGAGCGAGTTGCAGTATTCCAGCCTTGAAATGACCAGAGACTGGACCAGCAGCTGGGTGGCTTCCTGAGAGAGGAAGGGTCGAATCCTCCGGATGTTGTAGAGGAGGAATCTGCATGACCGAGTCAGGTTCGCTATATGAGCCGAGAACGATAACTGGCCATCCAGAATCACTCCAAGACTTCCTGCATCCTCAGTCGGGGCGATCAACGAGTTCCTGAATGAGATGGCAAGATCACAGTGAGGACCTGTAGTGCTGGGGATGAACAGCAGCTCAGTCTTGCTGGGATTGAGCTTAAGGTGGTAAGCTGTCGTCCATGAGCTGATGTCGGTCAGGCATGCTGAGATGCGGTTGCAGACCTGTGTATCAGATGATGGGAAGGAAAGCATGAGTTGCGTATCATCAGCATAGCAGTGATAAGAAAAGCAGTGAGAAGTAATTACTTCTCCAAGAGAAAGAGTGTAAAGAGAAAAGAGAAGAGGACCCAACACCGAGCCTTGAGGGACACCGGTGGAGAGCCTACATGGAGCAGACGTGGACCCATTCCATGTTAGCTGATAGTGGCGGTCCTCCAGGTAGGACTCCAGGTAGGACTCAAACCACTTCCATGCAGTCACAAGATCTCAGCCCGATCGAGCTTGGACTTCACCAGCTTAAGACAAAACGTACAGCAGAAAGACCCACACACACAAAACAGCTGAAGACAGCTGCAGTAAAGGCCTGGCACAGCATCCCAAAGGAGGAAACCCAGCGTGTGGTGATGTCCATAGGTTCCAGACCTCAGGCAGTCATTGCCTGGAAAGGATTCTCAACCAGGTGTTAAAAATCAACACTTTATTGATGTTAAAGTTCATTTGTACGATTCCTTCAGAGCGCCTGAAATGAGGAGGCTTTGTAGCCCCGCCCCTTCCCAGGTGTTCCGCGTTAGTCTTTGTCCTTTTATATGGCCCGTTCTCCCCTGTGTGGTTGCTTGGTGTTCTGGCTTCTTGTTTGATGTAGTTTTGGATTCTTGTTGGTTTGATTCCTTGTTTGATGTTCATGTCTTGTTTTTTTTATTTGGTTTCATGTTAGTCTCGTTTGTTTCTAGCCTTGTTTTTTGGTTTGTTTCTGTCTTTGGTTTTGTTTTGTTGTTTGGTGTTTTATTAAATCACTTGCACTTACGTCCGGCTTCTACGTCTACAAGCTCCTTCCGTGACACTAGCTTACAGAAATAACGAAACGGCCAGAAGGAATACAAAACACCAAGCAAGAACACAGGGGACTACAGGGAGTGTAAGGGAACCAAGACTAACAAGGAACACCTGGGAAGGGGCGGAGCTACAAACCAAGGACAGGTGGGGGGATTGACAAGGGGACGGAGAAGGAGGAGCCAAAAACCAAAACAAACTGAAGCACACGGAACAGAACAGGAAAGAGCACAGGGACATGACAAGACAAGCCAGATGAGACAGACAAACATGAGCAGGACAGGGCAGGATGTGACAGCAGCTCCTAAACGTTCCATAGGATACTTTTGTTCAGCCCCTTCGACTTAAACCTGAACGTCTGCACTTCAACTGCGTCTCAGTTGTTTCATTTCAGATCTAATGTGGTGGCATGCAGAGCCCTAACCACAAGGATTGTGTCACTGTCCAAATATATCTATTATATGGCCTAACTCTATACATATAGAGTGTATATATATACATGTATACACAGGATGTATATACCAACGTCAAGCAGTAATCTTTTGTCTGAATGTTAATCTCAGGCCATCGAGCGAACATGCATGGGCAGCCCGCACAGAGGTCATTATGGTTTTTCTAACAGCACGGTTTCCGCAGCGAGATTACTATGACACATGCGAATTGCAAGCATGCAGCTGGTGCATAAGCCAGATGCATGGATACGGCTGCCGGGCTATTTAACCATTTCCCTTCGGTGCAGTTCTGGGAAACAGTGATGTAAACACCTGCATGTACATGTGGACTGTATATATTTATATATGAATAGCTCGGTCGACTCACACCATCTGAGATCTCAGGGAGGAAGTGGTGGACCACAGTGGAACAGAAACTGTGTGCTTGCTGTTTAATGGTGCAGCAGAACTACATGCTACTATCCACTGTGTTGACCGTCCATCTAGAACTTTCAAATAGTCGTGACCAGACAGACGTTCTACAGTAAGGTAGCAGTGCTCTGGATATGTGCTATCATGGTTATTAGCATGCCTGTTAGAAATGAGTTACCCTCACGTTTCATTGTTTAGTATCCCCTGGTCTGCCTTCACACCATATGAACTTGAGTGACGCCCCATTCTTAATCCATAGGGTATAATATGATGTCGGCCCACCCTTTACAGCTGTAACGGCTCCAATCTTCTGGGAAGTCCTCCCACAAGGTTAGGAATGTGTTGATGGGACTTTCTGACCATTCCTCCAGAAGCACATTTGTGAGGTCGGACACTGATGTTGGACGAGAAGGCCTGGCTCTCAGTCTCCACTCTAATCCATCCCGAAGGTGTTCTATCGGGTGGAGGTCAGGACTCAGTGCAGGTCAGTCCAGTTCCTCCACACCAGACTCACTCATCCATGTCTTTATGGAGCTTGCTCTGTGCACTGGTGTGCGGTCATGTTGGAACAGGAAGGGGCCGTCCCCACACTGTCCCCACAAAGTTGGGAGCATGAAACCATCCAGAGTCTCTTGGTCTGCTGAAGCATTAAGAGTTCCTCTCACTGGAACTAAGGGGCGGAGCCCAACTCCTGAGCAACACCCCCACACCATAATCCCCCCTCCACCAAACTTTACACTCGGCACAGTGCAGTCAGACCAGTACCGTTCTCCTGGTACCGCCAAACCCAGACTCGTCCATTGGATCACCAGATGGAGTAGCGTGATTGGTCACTCCAGAGAACACGCCTCCACTGCTCTAGAGTCCAGGGGCGGAGCTTTACATCACTGCACTCCACGCTCAGCACTGCGCTTGGTGATGTGAGGCTGGGATGCAGCTGCTCGCCATGGAAACCAATTCCATGAAGCTCTACACACTGTTCCTGAGCTGATCTGAAGGACACATGAAGTTTGGAGGTCTGTAGTGATGGCAGGAAGTTGGTGACCTCTGTGCACTATGACCTTCACCATCCACTGCCCCCGCTTTGTCATTGTACGTGGTCTACCACTTCATGGCTGAGCTGCTGGCGTTCCCAATCACTCCCACTGTGTTCTAATCCCACTGACAGTGGACTGTGGAATATTTAGTAGGGAGGGAATTTCCCGACTGGACTTGTAGCACAGGTGGAGCATCCTATCACGGTACCACGCTGGAGTTCACTGAGCTCCTGAGAGCGACCCATTCTCTCACTAACGTCTGTAGGAGCAGTCTGCATGTCTAGGTGCTGGGTTTTATACACATGTGGCCATGGAGGTGACTGGAACACCTGAGTTCAATCATTTGGATGGGGGAGTGAATACTTTTGGCAATATAGTGCATGTTCATCAGGCCGCACATGTAATTTGCACTAACAGCCCCAGCATGTTGAGCATCTGCCTGCAAAAGGTGTTGCATTTGCTGTTGCTGGACCCTCACTCTCGCCCACTCCTGCACTAACACGTTCAGGCACATCATGTGTCTGAACCAGTGCGGCCTTTTGCCACTCTATTCCTCTGGCCTGCTCTTCTCCAGCCATCTAAAGGTCAAGTAAAGGTCAAAGATCATCTCTGTGGATTGGGTTTCCAATAGAAGGTTAGCACGTAGCAACAGGATGGCCTTAAATAAATTTGAACAATGCACTTGGAGAGCATGTGCTGACCTTCATGCACGTCCTCTGTTTTCCCCGGTTAACTTCTGTCTGAGCCTACGCACAAAGAAACAGGAGAAACAGGAGCCTGCGAGCTTTCAGAGCTATTAGCAAACCTGGTTCTTCAGCCTAAATAGAACCGAAAGCACGTTCTATTAGTGTGTCATGTTCGCATCAGTAAGCTGTGGGTTTCTGTACTACGACCAGCTTAATATACACACACAGAGCGACAGAGAGCTTCACACCTCCTTTCAAAGGGCCCTGTTACTCTGCCGAGGCATGTGGCCTCAGCGTTAGCGATACTGATGGTCTCTGTGGCCTGCTGAGCTCTCTGAGTTCCTCTCCATATACTGAGCATTTTCCTTTCTTTCCTTCATCTCCCAATCTCACCATTATCTCCTTCTTCTTATCCGCTAAGCACGCTGCTTTAAATACCCTGCTCTTGTTCTTTCCCTCGCTCTGTTTCGCAGGAGGGAATGTCGCCGCCCTTCTCCAGTGTCGGGTTGGGGATAATTTTAGCCCCCCGGCCCAAATGTGAGGGGTCATAATGCCGGATAAATACAGTGACGAGGCCGGTGAGGGGGCGTCACAGGGCTAAAGCCGGATCTTTTCCTCTGACACCCTCTCTCTGTCTCCCTCACTCGTGCAGAGTCCCTCCATTCCCTCAGGTGTCCTCTCGGCCAGAAAGGTAAGCAGGAACGTTTCTCAGTGGAGTTTCCACAGCCGCTACCGGATCCGAATCTTGCTTAAGGGCCTTTGAAGTGGGGAAGAGCAATGCATTAGCTAGAACAGTAGAGGATATACTGTACAGTATGTGCAGCGCTAGCAAAGCTACTGAGCTAACAGCACAGACAATTGGTCTGCAGACAGACAGTAACTGTGAAAAGAGCTGGAGTGCACGCTCTGATCTGCGCGCTGAGCTAACGTGGGGGGGGGTGAAAGGTTCGCTCAGTATTGCTAATGTCTGCTGGAATGTAAACTGGAAGTGTTCACACATCTCACCTCAAGATCTCACTTCCTTCCCTTTGAAGAAGTAAGCAGCTTGATGTGCACGGGGTGGGACTTTGTTTGTGTGCCAAGGTAGCTTGACTGTATGTTAGCATAGACAATAGACAAAGAAATGCACGAGCCAAACAATGAGCAGCTGATTGCACACGTCAAGTTTGTACAACAGTTCTATGTGTGTATATACATACATACATACATACATACATACATACATATATATATATATATATATATATATATATATATATATATATATATATATATACATCTCTCTGTCTCTCTCTATCTATCTAGCTAGCTATCTATGTATATATTTATATATTTATATATATATATATATATATATATATATATATATATATATATATATATATATATATATATAGAGAGAGAGAGAGAGAGAGAGAGAGAGAGAGAGAGAGAGAGATGTTCATATATATATATTATGTGCATCTGTGTGTGTATGGCTTGGTTAAAATTCCTCAGCTATACGTAACACATACACATGTTTACATACAATACCCCAGCACATATGCTGTACATACTTCCATAAGCGATAGAATATACGTATATTATAATCTTTCTGTTTTTTTTATGATGTTGAAACTGAGCTGCACACTCTTTCCACTGCCTGAGTGAAAATGTGGGCCACTGTTAGCGTACCTGCAGTATATTATTTATAGGCCCTTGCTAATGCAGCGCGCTACGAGACAGAGCTCTTCACCGAGCCCCAGTCACAAATATCTCAGGCACAGCTGCGTTCGCTAACCGCTAAAACCTGATTAGCATCCTCACTTGGCTAGTGCAGCCAGAAAGCCTTTTCCTGCAAGGTAACCAGTAAGCCTAACCTGGGTTATCCGATCTGACCTGCGCATGCCGCGTTTCTAAATTCCAGCTTTGTGTGGGGGTCTCCTGAGCCCTGCTGGCATTACTAGCAAGGGCATTACAAGAGCAGCTGTCTTTGACAGCAGTTATATATAGCCTGACCTATTGGCGCGGCGGCAGGGAAGGATCGAGGGAGGAGGGTGCCACACATGGCTGAGCCAAAGGTCAAGGATAAGAGCATCCAGATAGAGAAGGTCTCATGTACATGCTTCTCATATCCCCCAAACACCCCCACCCCCACACAAATGAGATAAACCCAAGAGGTGGTGGAGGGCATTGACTACGTGCAGACAATCGTACAGCAGCCTTGAACATATCTGCTCCGACATAGCTTTGAGTTACTAGCGAAAAATGCTATGCTAACAAGCTGGCCCAGGGTAAGCTAGTGGCCTTTCGTCTGGACACGAGCATCTAAAATGCAAGTGGGCGGGGCTATGATTCTGGCCTAGCGCAAGCAGCATCCCACCACAAATGTGTCCGTCTCAGCACTCGCTTTTCAGCTCACCAGTGGAGTTGAAACTAGCGTGGTCATGTTCTGCTTTGCTGCCATGCTGTGCCACACCTGTTCTATAACCACACATTCAGATTTTAGGTTAAAGAACACAAAACGGAATGACATGTCAGCTCAGATTGTATATCATCTAAATCAGACAAATCAATCTCTCTATTAATCTATAATCGATAAAAGTTCAGAGGGGAAAAGATCAGAGGGTCACCTGGCTGTACCTTCTATGGAATCACCAAGAAAGGTGCGGTAGCAGCTGATAATCAGCATCCAAGTGTTTGCATCAGATCACCTGAGCACAAACACCAGAGCAGGACATCTCTAGTTGTAGCTAATGGGGGCTAGCGAGCTAGCCATGTTCCACAATGCTAACAGCACCTTGGCTAGGACAGGATGCAGAGAGATGATCTACTCTGTTCTACCAGCCTTTCATAGACAGACCAAAACGTGGTACCAGAACAGCTGGGACTGGACTAGGCGTGTACTGGACAAGGTTCTGGATGTAGCCACATCAAGGTTCAGAGACTCTTACATCAGGACAGTTGGTCCAGATTTGGTGGATGCCGTCTCTGGCACAGTTCCGAGGAGAATTCCCTGTAGGCTGGGATTGTATCCACTGCTGGTAGACCCGTATGACCGTGCGCTTCCACACACCTGCAGATTCAGCTACTTCCTTCACACTATGGTCTTTGGCCACGCCCACATGCAGTCACTCCTTTTAGCCCATCATTAACATCTGCTCTGGAGCGTTTTCCACACATGGAACGAGACACTCCCTGCACTGTAGCACCTCTTCCCAATCTATAGATCCTGTCACTCACACCCCACAGGGATTTATAGCCTCATCATCCTCGTGGAGCGCCACCTGCAGGAGCCTGAAGGTACTACCACCTTAAACACACAGGGTGACTCCGTTTTTGACAGTAGAACAGAATCTGCAGAAAGGAAAAGGAACAACAGGGGAAATGTGGTTCTCTTTCATGGTTATGCAAGTTCCTCTCTTTGTTTCTCTCAATATCCATGTACGTCTTTCGTCCTGATCTGATCTTCCTGTTTTTGCCTCGTTCAGTCGGCCTAGTTTTCACTTTCGACCTGGCTCAGTGCAGAGTCGGTTTAGCCACCTCATTTCTGTTTCTCTCCTGTTTAGTTTACGGCCAATTCATTCTCTCTATCTCTCTCTCTCTCTCTCTCTCTCTCTCTCTCTCAGTGGTAAGATGCCTCACGCATACCCATTCCTCACTCCTGAGCAGAAGAAGGAGCTCAGTGACAATGCTCTGAAGATTGTCGCCCCTGGCAAGGGTATCCTGGCTGCTGATGAATCCACAGGTATCTGCGCGGCATACTCAGACCACTGACATTTAATGCTGTTGCAAATCCAAAGATCCCTATTCCTGCCAAAAGTTTAGGTACACCCTCTAAATGGTTGTAGTTGTTGATCTTATAGACTCTACAGTGGTACACTGAACAGCTCCACCTGCTGAGAGTCTGAACCGGTCCATATCCTGATACCCCACATCTACTCCTGATGTATACAGTATGATACTCCTCCATATCTCCACCTCTAATATATATTTAGTGGTGTAAAAACTTTGATCTTTTTCTGCACAGTGTAAAAGCTCTAGTTCTCCTTTCAGGTTAGTGAATATTCATGATGGGCCGACCAATAGAATCGCTCCAAACCTGCTTAGTAATAAACCTTGTTCTATCAGCTCCACTGCAGGGTAAGGAAGCTGCTCCATCCTCCTGTAAAGGTCGACTCTGCAGGGTTTAAGGTGGACTGTATAATTCAATGAGAATTCCAGATTTGAAGTAATGACAGCAATGACTTTGTATCTCAAAATAATGATAATTATACAGTGGTAAAAATGTCCATTATGTTCTTATACCAATTGCATACTGTACTGGAATCATAACAGCATAAGATTGACTTTGTATCTATGAATTTTAACTTTAGAATTGTAAAATAGTGTGTTATTTTATATTTAGTTGGCCTTATGTTAAAATAAATGACACCAGTTTTTAACATAAATAATAAATTAATTAATAAATGAAACATTTTAATTATTTTTCAAGGTTTTAAATTATTATTAGCACAAATCAAGGACTTTTGTTCATGAGATTGAGCCTATTATCTTCAAATAATTATCTTTTAATTAAAAATATTTTATTTCTCCATTTTTTACACATCTCAAGATGTTTTTAAAAAATGAAGTCATTCCGGGACAACAAGTCGTTATTTTTCAAGCTTTAGGAAAACATGTCATTATTTTGAGATTTAAAAAGTGTCAAAGTTTTGACATACTGATTCTAAAGTCAGAGGAAGTAAGAGTAACGGTGTGGGGAAGTTCCAGACAAGCCTTTGCTACCACTAGGCTCCTCAGAAACACTGTACTTTAATCAGGAGAGAAATGAAAATAGATTTTACGCTCAGTTAAAGTCACGTTCCGGGTCGAGCTATGGCCACTTCGGTTCACCCGGTTCGGTTTTGATTGCTTTGGCCTCTTGGTTCCTCTTTCTGTATGCCTCATTACTCCCTATTGACACACAGGCAGCGTAGCTAAGCGCTTCCAGAGCATCAGCGTCGAGAACACTGAGGAGAACCGGAGGTTCTACCGCCAGCTGCTCTTCACCGCCGATGACCGCATCCAGCCCTGCATCGGCGGAGTCATCTTCTTCCATGAGACCCTCTACCAGAAGTCTGATGGTGGCAAGCAGTTCACCCAGGTGATCAAAGACAGAGGCATTGTAGTGGGTATCAAGGTGGACAAGGGTGTGGTTCCTCTGGCCGGAACAAATGGAGAGACCACCACCCAGGGTACGTACATGGCCATTGTGGCATGCCTCATATATAACAGGAAATAATGACTTTCTGAAAATGATACAGCTCTCATGCTGCCTTCAAGTGCTGGCAGGATTTCTGTAAATACCAAAATAAAAACTACAAATACCCAAAAACATTCAGCACTCAGAAGCAGTGATGCTAACCAATCACCACTCTGAAGCAGTGATGCTAACCAATCACCACTCTGAAGCAGTGGTGCTAACCAATCACCACTCTGAAGCAGTGGTGCTAACCAATCACCACTCTGAAGCAGTAATGCTAACCAATCACCACTCTGAAGCAGTAATGCTAACCAATCAGTGCTCAGTAGCAGTAATGCTAACCAATCAGCACTCAGTAGCAGTAACACTAACCAATTGCCACTCTGAAGTAGTAATGCTAACTAATCAGTGCTCAGTAGCAGTAATGCTAACCAATCAGTGCTCAGTAGCAGTAATGCTAACCAATCAGTGCTCAGTAGCAGTAATGCTAACCAATCAGCACTCTGAAGCAGTAATGCTAACTAATCAGTGCTCAGTAGCAGTAACGCTAACCATTCAGTTCTCAGTAGCAGTAACGCTAACCATTCAGCTCTCAGTAGCAGTAATGGTAACCAATCAGCTCTCAGTAGCAGTAATGCTGATCAGGGTTTAATGCCAACCAATTAACGAGCAGTAGTAGCAACACTAACTAATCACCACTCTGAAGCAGTAATACTAACCAATCACCACTTAGTATCATTGATGCTAACCAATCAGCACTCAGAAGCAGTAATGGTAATCAATCAGCTCTCAGAAGCAGTAATGCTAACTAATCAGTGCTCAATAGCCGTAATGCTAACCGCTCAGCACGCAGTAGTATTAATGCTAACCAATCAGCACTCAGTAGCAGTAACGTTAGCATCCTGCTGCCCAAAATCTGTTTGCTATTAACGAGCACTGGAAAACAGGACAACCCAGTGAGCACATGAAGGCAGCGCTGATACTTCTGTATCTTCTCCTGAAGTTCTGTTTTTATTGTATTCTATGATTGTCTCTGCACTGTGCTCAGGTCTGGATGGCTTGTATGAGCGCTGTGCTCAGTACAAGAAGGACGGAGCAGACTTTGCTAAGTGGCGCTGCGTGCTGAAGATCACTCCCACCACCCCCTCCAGCCTGGCCATCAAAGAGAATGCTAACGTGCTTGCTCGCTATGCTAGCATCTGCCAGATGGTGAGGCGCGAACATGGTACACATGAACACAAGCCAAGTCACTCATTGTGAACATGTTAACTCATCCCATTGTTGCGTCTTTCCCGCTAGCATGGCATCGTCCCCATTGTGGAGCCGGAGATTCTCCCCGACGGTGACCATGACCTGAAGAGGTGCCAGTACGTGACGGAGAAGGTTCTGGCTGGTGTCTACAAGGCCCTGTCTGAACACCACGTTTACCTTGAGGGCACTCTGCTCAAGCCCAACATGGTGACTGCTGGACACTCCTGCTCCCACAAGTACTCCCCCCAGGAGATCGCTATGGCAACCGTCACCGCCCTGCGCCGTACCGTGCCACCTGCAGTCCCTGGTTAGCCATCCACACCTGCACAGCAGGACTGTGCACAGTTGCATGCATATGTTCATGGTATTCCATCAGGTAGCGGACATTCTTCGGCGAGGGTCATTTGAAACATTCCGGTTTGTTGTATAGCTTATGTCTGATTTCGATGGGCCGTTTATTATCTAGAACATTATTATATCTGGACTTTATCTCCAGTCTCCAGTATGTCACGGATTGGCCATCTAGTGTCATAAATAACGGCAACTACGTAACCCAGGACTGGAAACTTCCGGATTCAAGGTCCGGACCTCCGAAATCTGAGATGTGCAGATCCTGCTGGTGTGGGTTCATGCCTGGATTTCGTCAGCCACCAAACTGCATGTACTCAGGGCAGATCCCCAAACTCTAATCCACAGCCATACCGACCCACACTCCTCTACGTGTCGCTTATTCATCCCTTGTTAATCCCATAGCAACCACAGCCTAGCAACACCCAACCAGGAAATGGGAGCCATCTAAGCTGTGTAGCCATTCAGTGTTACCTTCAGGAAACGTTTTATATTATGAGTCTGTTATTTATCTGTAACCATGGTTACAACATTCATGATTCTCACAGCATGTGTCATACATTCATAACCCATACTGAGGTTCTAGGTACCTATCCCCCTCTCTTTCTCTCTCCCCGTAAGGCATCACCTTCCTGTCTGGAGGCCAGAGTGAGGAGGAGGCTTCAGTCAACCTGAACGCCATAAACAAGTGTCCCCTGCACAAACCCTGGGCCTTGACCTTCTCCTATGGGCGTGCCCTGCAGGCTTCCGCCCTCAAGGCCTGGGCTGGAAAGAAGGAAAACGCTAAGGCCTGCCAGGAGGAGTTCATCAAGAGAGCCTTGGTATGTAGAGCGGTGTTCTAGATCAGAGGTCAACACAATATTATCAGATGGTCCAGGTTTGTCCAGAACAGTTCCGAGGAGAATTCCCTGTAGGCTGGGATTGTATCCACTGCTGGTAGACCCGCATGACCGTACGCTTCCATACACCTGCAGATTCAGCTACTTCCTTCACACTATGGTCTTTGGCCACGCCCACATGCAGTCCCTCCTTTTAGCCAATCATTAACATCTGCTCTGGAGCCATTTTCCACACATGGAACGAGACACTCCCTGCACTGTAGCACCTCTTCCCAATCTATGGATCCCGTCACTCACACCCCACAGGGATTTATAACCGTGTCCTCCTTGTGCAGTGCCATCTGCAGGAGCCTGATGGTACTACCACCCTCAATGGAGGTGTATGTATGCATACGGTCATACGGCTCGACCAGCAGTGGCGAAAATCCCGGTCTACAGGGAATTCCCTATGAATTTTAAAACGGACTGCCTCTGGGCTTTGGTCTCATTCAGTTTTCCACGATTCGGCCCTTTTAAAGCCCAGCAGTTTGCCGGCCACTGGTCAGGTTTCATATGAGAGTAGGCTTCTGATGATGTTTCTTGTTGCTCCACCTTTCTTACAGGCTAACAGTGCAGCTTCCCAGGGAAAATACGTCTCCAGCGGTGATGGAGCAGCAGCTGGAGAGTCCCTGTTCGTGGCCAATCACGCTTATTAAATCACCCAACCCACAGAAATGACTGAGCTTTCGCGGGTTCCAACCGCTCTCACCACACCTCTCCACCTGATCATCCTCCCTCCTCCGTTTGGTGCAGTGGAGGAGGATTAACGGTGTCCTGAGAGCGTGAGAGGAGGAGAGAGCTCTCGTTAAGGTCGGAGAAAAGGATGAGTCCAGCTTCCCTTCTTTTATTTTTAGTGTGACATCGGTTTCTTTTTCATATGGTACGTACACATTGTCTTGAACTCCAACAGAAATAAAGAACTAACTCACCAGCACGTGGTTTGTGGTTCATTCCGTTTTGGTACTTCATTCTGAGAACTGTGGTTATAAAATAGACAGAATGATAACGCAGGGGAAAAAACACACTTCCGAATTCTGTACGGCATTCCTGACTGATCAGCGACTGCATGTTGCAAACGGCTGCAGGTGATTCACATACAGTTGCGGAAATCTAAAATAGAAGCAGTCCTACTAACCCTAGTGCCTACTCATTGGGTGGGTGGTGTCCCTGTGTGTCATGTGAGGAAGTTCATGCTGGTTATGCGGACCCTTTTAGCCAGATAACTCTTCTCCTCGGCCTAAAATAAATGACAGTACTCTGGAAATCAACCATGAAACTGGGAAAGCGTGAAAGGAAGGGTAACTCCACCCATCTTTCTAAATTTCCTCAGAAACAAATGGCTAATATGCTGGAACAGTCCTAGAGAAACCCACAGTGGTGGACGAATGACGAATGGAACCAGACGTCCCACTCTAAACGCTACCTCCCAGGAAGTTACTACATGGAAAATGGATATGAATACGCTGGCCGAGTCCCGAGACGGTGCGTCTCATCATTCAGTAATTTCAGACCAAACCACTCTGAAACACCAGCTTCCCGAATGCGTCCGCACTGCTGTAGCCTTCAGAGACGATGATCAGAAGCTTCGTATCTTCATTAGTGAATGAAGGGACGTGTGAACCATGATAGAGAAGAGTGCATGTCCTGAAGGGAACCCAGAGTGACCCATAGGCTTGTAGCTAGCCAGATGCTAAGATGTAGCTAAAAATAAATGGGAGTCTATGGGAGGAACGAGGGATGAATTAACGACACATAGAGGAGTGCGGGTCAGTATGGATGTGGATTAGAGTTTAGGGGTCTGTCCTGAGTGAGGACATGCAGTTTGGTGTCTATGGGATAAAAGGCTATAGGGTTTGAATGGGGTGAAAATGAATGGGACTCTATGGGGGGAACGAGGGACGGATGAGTGCGGGGTCTGTGCTCGGGGGTCTGCCCTGAGAGTGCAAGGTTGAGCACAGGAGATGAGGGTGTACTTTTCCCTCCCATTCACTTTTAATGGAAAAAAAAAAATCGACAAAAATTCGTTGCTACGTGGAAACCGTGCATCCAATCAGAAAGCAGTATACAAGCACACCATTCCCGATCAGGCCGAACGTTATGGAGGTAAAGGTGTTGATATTTCAAAATGTGGGATTGGTTAGTGGACAAACATGTGGAAGAAGATGATGAAGATCTATCTGTTTCTACCGTAGTGTGTTTTTATCAGTAGCTCCGCCCACAAAACTCCAGGTTGGCTGTTTGGACTCCTTAAATCCTAATCAAACAAGCTACCAGCATTAAAACCAGAAGGCTGAAATCAGTAGTTTTGTTTGAGTTACGTTTTCTGATTTTCCTGTTCCACCTTAAATGGTGCAGTAGTTAACTGTAACACTCAGTTGACTATTGCTAATGTAACCGAAGCATTGTTTATGGTGGAAGAGGAACTGCACTATGCTAATGTTTTACTCATATGAGCTTGAAAGGTAGAGTCTGAGCCTGATAGGTAATAATTATTAGCTAGAACACGGTGCTAGAGAACCACTTTGTGTTGTGAGAAGTTTGAGAACCAAACTTATGTATCTAACTCATTACTTAGCACTAAAAACACTAGACAAAGTGAAAGAGGTTGAATTCCCACCATCAAAGAAGAGAAAACAGGAAGAAGAGAAACCAAACTGAGACAGACGCTTAGGCAATGGCAGCCACCACAGGTTGCAATACGCAGCTTCACCACTAGAGGTCACACACTGCTCCTTTAATGGCACGTTCTTCAGTAAACCAGCTGTGATACAGATTTTAACGGGCCCATATCATGGAAAAATGAATGTTCCTCATTTTCCTTTAGGTTTCAAAACATATCATATATCCTGCAGTCCATATATGGAAACTGAACTTCGAAGGCAGCCTGTTTTGAAATCACAGTTTTATATGGATTTGCCTATTCAGCTCTGGGCAGATTCAAAAGACGGGTCATTTACATATATCAATTTTAAAGGCACGGTATGGCAGACTGTTTGAATCTAAATGGGATAAACAGTAGTCGGGAAACGGCAATGCAAAAATAATATGGGTCAGCTTTAAACACAACAAATGCATGAATGTTATGAGTGGGGTGAAATTAAATACATGAGAAATGTAGCATATGGGCCCTTTAATCTGTGTCAGACAAGCTAACAGCTTCTCAAAAATGTCCTGCACATGTGGAGAACTTCACGCTGAGAAGAACAGAGGTGGCTCAGTGAACTCCTGAGAAGGTGAGCGTGAGGAATACCGATGGGATGAGGGTGGAGAGGAGCACGAGGAGGCTGGAGAGGAGGGACAGCTTCTGCATGCCAGCGGCTGAGTTCGCTGTGGTATTGGTACATACGTAGCTGCTGTCTGCATCAGTGCCGCTGGACGAGAAGTTCATGAAGCCGATGCTGGATCCAGCAACATTCTGTGTGATCCAGGTTTGGAACTTGGACACACGGGCGTAAACCTCTGGATATCCTGTGGCACAGGGGACTCCGAAACTGGTTATTCCTGCCTGGACCCAAACGGAGCCCTGCTTGCACTGCAGTGGCCCTCCGGAATCACCCTGCAAGTGAAATTTGAAATTTTGATCTGACCTCCCATCCACCCTCCCGAGCTTTGTATCTAAGCCCCAGTATAAAAACAGACCAGGCTAGTGGTGAATTAGCCTTACCATGGAAGTGGGAATTCAGAACTCGGAATTACGACATTTTGACTAATGTGTGTTTAAGTTACAAAGCAAAGAAAAGCTACACGCTAACTAGCTAACGTTAATAAAACAACTTCGTGGGCTATTAATATGGAGTTTGCAATTACACTATATTGCCAAAAGTATTCACTCCCCCATCCAAATGATTGAATTCAGGTGTTCCATTCACTTCTACGGTCACAGGTGTATATAACAAAGCACCTAGACATGCAGACTGCTCCTACAGACGTTAGTGAGAGAATGGGTCGCTCTCAGGAGCTCAGTGAACTCCAGCGTGGTACCGTGATAGGATGCTCCACCTGTGCTACAAGTCCAGTCGTGGAATTCCCTCCTACTAAATATTCCACAGTCCACTGTCAGTGGGATTAGAACACAGTGGGAGTGATTGGGAACGACAGCAGCTCAGCCACGAAGTGGTAGACCACGTACAATGACAGAGCGGGGTCAGCGGATGCTGAGGGTCATAGGTCACAGAGGTCACCAACTTTCTACAGAGTCCATCACTACAGACCTCCAAACTCCATGTGTCCTTCAGATCAGCTCAGGAACAGTGTGTAGAGCTTCATGGAATGGGTTTCCATGGCGAACAGCTGCATCCCAGCCTCACATCACCAAGCGCAGTGCAGAGCATGGAACGCAGTGGTGTAAAGCTCCGCCCCTGGACTCTAGAGCAGTGGAGGCGTGTTCTCTGGAGTGGCCAATCACACTTCTCCGTCTGGTAATCAGATGGACGAGTCTGGGTTTGAACTGTACTTGTCTGACTGCACTGTGCCCAGTGTAAAGTTAGGTGAAGCGGGGGATTATAGTGTGGGGGTGTGGTTCAGGAGTTAGCCTCCGCCCCTTAGTTCCAGTGAGAGGAACTCTTAATGCTTCAGCAGACCAAGAGACTCTGGACCATTCCATGCTCCCAACTTTGTGGGGACAGTTTGGGGACGGCCCCTTCTTGTTCCAACATGACCTCACACCAGTGCACAGAGCAAGCTCCATAAAGACATGGATGAACGAGTCTGGTGTGGAGGAACTGGTCCCGACCTCCACCCGATAGAACACCTTTGGGATGGAATAGAGCGGAGACTGAGAGCCAGGCCTTCTCGTCCAACATCAGTGTCTGACCTCACAGATGGACTTCTGGAAGAATGGTCAGAAATTCCCATCAACACATTCCTGACCTTGTGGAAAGAATTCCCAGAGGAGCTGGAGCTGTTGTAGCTGTAAAGGGTGGAGCATCAGATTAGACCCTATGGGTTAAGAATGGGACGTCACTTAATTCATATGGATTTGAAGGCAGACAGGCGAATACACAACAGCCTCCAGTAATCTGGGAAGGTGTGTGTCTGTAGGAATTCGTTCAGTCATAACGGCGTTAGCTCACAGAGGCCGTTTAGATCTCTGCAGCAAGCAGAGGAAAGATTTACTTGCACAGCTCACGTAAGCACCCTGTGGCTGAGTTTGTGTGGTCTACTACTCTGTGGCTAAGCTGTTTCACTTTCACCTCAAAATGTTCGCCCATAGCTTTGTCTGTGGCAGACCTGGCAGGCCCTAGACGTCAGAAACTGACTTGTGGTAAAGGTGTCGTCCTGTGACAGTGCCACAATTTAACCCATTGAGCTCTTCTTAGTACGACCCCGCCTACTTCTGGTGCTCGTCTAGTGAAGCTGCATGAGTGTGTTGGATTTGATACACCTGTCAGCACTGAGTGTGCCGGAAACACCTGAAGTCAGTTATTATGGGGGTGTCCTCATACTTTTGGCAGCATGATGTAGCTTTAACCACCTACTATGTGTGTAAGTTGATTGATCTTTGAAGGCAGGGAGGAGGTACTTGGTTCCAGTGAGAGCAGTCAAGACATCAAAAGCTGAACTCAGAGTTGAGGACACCTTCTGACTTTCAGCGTAAGCATTTCCAACTAAGTCAGAAGCTGGATATTCTAGTTAATATTGCATAACCTCCACACAAGAGTCATGCAACTTCCAGGCTACATAGAACCATAGGCCTGCTAATACCATAGCCCTGATAGAACTATACACTGAGAAGAACATACTATGTAATGACTGAGGTATTAGCACTGATAACATATTAGCCTGTTAGCACCATAGCTCTATTAGATCCACACCCTGTTAAAACCATAGCTCTGTTAGCGCTGTTGCCCTGTAAGCACGAGGCCTCGTAGCACTAAAGCCCTGTTACACTAATGCCCTGTTAGAACTAAAGCCCTGTTAGCACGATAGGTCTGTTAGCACTATAGCCTTGTTAGCAATATAGACCTGTTTGCACTATAGCCCTGTTAGCACTATAGGCCTGTTTCCACTAAAGCCCTGTTTGCAATATAGGCCTGTTAGCACTATAGCCTTGTTAGGACTATAGCCCTGTTAGCCTTAGATTCCTGTTAGCACTATAGCCCTGTTTCCACTAAAGCCCCGTTAGCACTATAGCCCTGTTTCCACTAAAGCCCTGTTTGCAATATAGGCCTGTTAGCACTACAGCCTTGTTAGGACTATAGCCCTGTTAGCCTTAGATTCCTGTTAGCACTATAGCCCTGTTTCCACTAAAGCCCGCTATAGCCCTGTTTCCACTAAAGCCCTGTTTGCAATATAGGTCTGTTAGCACTATAGGCCTGTTTGCACTATAGCCTTGTTAGCACTAAAGCCCTGTTAGCACTATAGGCCTGTTAGCACTATAGGCCTGTTTGCACTATAGCCTGGTTAGCACTAAAGCCCTGTTAGCACTATAGCCCTGTTTGCAATATAGGCCTGTTAGCACTATAGCCTTGTTAGGACTATAGCCCTGTTAGCCTTAGGGTCCTGTTAGCACTATAGCCCTGTTTCCACTAAAGCCCTGTTAGCACTATAGCCCTGTTTCCACTAAAGCCCTGTTTGCAATATAGGCCTGTTAGCACTAGCCTTCTAAGGACTATAGCCCTGTTAGCCTTAGGGCCCTGTTAACACTATAGCCCTGTTAGAATTAGAGTTAGCGTTAGCTCTATAGTCCTGTTAGCACTGTAGGCCTGTTAGCGTTAGACATTCCAATTATGTCAAAAACCTAAAAACAACAAAAGTGTTAATGCATTGTTTTGTTCCGACAGCAGCCTTATGGTGAGTATTTGATGGCAGACCTCTTTTAAAATTCTCAAATCCTACCTTTATCACTGGATGTTTATTAATCAATTAAAAAGTCCCAATTGTAACATTCATTTTTTTTCACTGATAATAAATTATGTATATATATTTTTGTATTTCCACATATACACCGCTGAGACGTACACAGAGTGCTTTGCGATGAAATGGTGGACTGTGTGTACTCAGATTTCTCTACAGTGGTCTAGAACACTAATATAGCCAGCAACGTGTTCTTCACACCTCTTTTAATCCCATGTAATAACCCATGTGTGCACATCCGTTTATTCACATGTGACAGTCATGTGACCTTTCTTTAAGAGTTCTCAAACTGTGAAGGTGATTTCCAGGGCCACTGATCATGAAACTCACCTGACACACTCCCTTGCCCTGTCTCCCTGCACAGATCATCTCTGCCGTGACAACAACCCCCTCTGCTGGAACGTACGCGCATGAACACTGCCTGTTGCCCACGACTGGGACCTCGGCCTCCTGAAGGGTTTCAGGAGCTGGTAAAGACACTGGCAGAGAGACAGGAGTGGCTCAGTGAGTAGGTGAGAGGGTGAATGAGCATGAGGGTGAATACATGAATGAGCAAATGGAAAAAATTAGTTGCAGACGCATAACAGGACAGATTTATCCGAAGGCTAAGGCCCACACCAAACAACCACGTCAACAAGCCGCCGGTCAATCGAAACCACCACAATGTTATTTATACAGTGGTTGTGTTCAATAAGGGGGAACATGCTGTGCATCGTGTGAGTCGTTCAGTTGCTGTTTGGCCTATGGGCTCCAGGCTTAAAAAGGGGAACTCCACCAAAATTAAAATTTGCATATATATATATATATATATGGGGACTGAAGGGTAAAGAGCTGTTTGCAGTGGTGGTGATGGAAACTAGACGTCCACCTCTAAAAACTCCCTCTATAAAAGAAGTTACTACAGGAAGTAGTCATGAATATACTGATTTTGGGCCTAAACTTTATTCATGGTGGAAGGATACATGCTGCAGGGCACTGTGAGGCAAAAAAATATTATTATTATTATTATTATTATTATTATTATTATTATTATACTTATCACTTCCAGGTTTCCAGTAAATTAAATGTCTATATGTGTCCCAACAACAATGCGGTTGGCGTAGCTCAGTGGATAACACCACTGCCCTACAGGGAGCCACCACCACATGTGGGAGACTGTGGGGTGGCTATGCTGTGCTACATCAATAAGAGTCCTTGGGCAAGATTCCTAACACTTCACTGGCCTACCTGTAATATGATTAGCCTTGTAAGTCGCTCTGGATAAGGGTGTTGGCTAAATGCCATAAAATGTAAATAAATTATATAGCATTGCACTTTCAGATAGCAGTGTACTGGTACAACATTTGTTTTGCAGGTGTTCGTTTTCGTCTCCATAGAACACCATTGCCAGTACCATTGACAAAGTCGTTTCCCTAGGCTTGGTGTCCTAGCCTTCTGTTCTGTTTGGTTCGTTCTCTTAATATATGGAAAGCTTTTCATCCCAATTCCTGATCCTACTGATTCTCACCGTCCTTGCCGATGTTGCCCCAGCCTGTGACCCAGCAGGAGGTGGCGTTGGAGAAGGTACTGGAGTCAGCCGCCAAGCAGATGGGTCTAATGTAGTCTGTGAAGTCCACAGGTGAGTTCAATCTCATCAGGGTGACGTCGTTGTTGAAGAGACTGTTGTTATAGCTCGGGTGGATGATAATGGCCTGGACGGTCCGATTCACTTCGTTGGGGTTTGATGTGCTCTGGTTCTCCCTTCCCAGGTACAGTGTCCACTTGCTCATAACTGTGCTGGAAGGACACAGTCAAATTTCCTGTATTACATATTAGCTCTACGGTTACAGTCATAACCTGTTAGCACCATAGCCTTGTTACCATCGTAGCCCTGTTAGCATCATAGACCTGTTAGCATCATAGCCCTGTTACCATCATAGCCCTGTTAGTACCATAGCCCTGTTACCATCGTAGCCCTGTTAGCATAATAGGCCTGTTAGCACCATAGGCCTGTTACCATCGTAGCCCTGTTACCATCAGAGACCTGTTAGCATCATAGGCCTGTTAGCACCATAGCCCTGTTACCATCGTAGTCCTGTTAGCATCATAGGCCTGTTACCATCGTAGCCCTGTTACCATCGTAGGCCTGTTAGTACCATAGCCCTGTTACCATCGTAGCCCTGTTAGCACCATAGCCCTGTTACCATCGTAGCCCTGTTAGCATAATAGGCCTGTTAGCATCATAGGCCTGTTACCATCATAGTCCTGTTAGTACCATAATCCTGTTAGCATCATAGGCCTGTTAGCACCATAGCCCTGTTACCATCGTAGCCCTGTTAGCATCATAGCCCTTTTACTATCGTAGCCCTGTTACCATCGTAGGCCTGTTAACATCATAGGCCTGTTAGCATCATAGGCCTGTTAGCACCATAGGCCTGTTACCATCGTAGCCCTGTTACCATTGTAGGCCTGTTAGCACCATAGGCCTGTTACCATCGTAGCCCTGTTACCATTGTAGGCCTGTTAGCACCATAGGCCTGTTACCATCATAGCCCTGTTACCATTGTAGGCCTGTTAGCACCATAGCCCTGTTAGCACCATAGCCCTGTTACCATCGTAGCCCTGTTAGCATAATAGGCCTGTTAGCATCATAGGCCTGTTACCATCATAGTCCTGTTAATATAATGGCCCTGTTAGTACCATAATCCTGTTAGCATCATAGGCCTGTTAGCACCATAGCCCTGTTACCATCGTAGCCCTGTTAGCATCATAGTCCTTTTACTATCGTAGGCCTGTTAGCACCATAGGCCTTTTACTATCGTAGCCCTGTTACCATTGTAAGCCTGTTAGCACCATAGGCCTGTTACCATCATAGCCCTGTTACCATTGTAGGCCTGTTAGCACCATAGGCCTGTTACCATCGTAGCCCTGTTAGAACCATAGCCCTGTTACCATCGTAGCCCTGTTAGCATAATAGGCCTGTTAGCACCATAGGCCTGTTACCATCGTAGCCCTGTTACCATTGTAGGCCTGTTAGCACCATAGCCCTGTTACCATCGTAGCCCTGTTAGCACCATAGCCCTGTTACCATCGTAGCCCTGTTAGCATAATAGACCTGTTACCATCATAGTCCTGTTAATATAATGGCCCTGTTAGTACCATAATCCTGTTAGCACCATAGCCCTGTTAATGCTCCTGTATTTAAAAAAGCTGAACCCACTGACTCATGGGAAATGAATGCTGGAATGTTCCACCACTGTTTTCACAAAGGAATCTTTCAGTTTGGCCCTTTTGGACATTACACAGAGGGTCATGTGAGACTGACGTGTTTGAAACCGCGTCCTGATTGGTGGAGAGTGTGATCAATCATGTGTGACAGACATGTATATCGGTCATTTACGGAAAAATGGAACACATCACTTTTTTCAACATTTAATTGCCAAATTAAGGACGACTCCGTATTTTACGGGACGGGTGGCAACCCTAATCACAACCCCAGCAGCAGCCTGTAAGTAGCAGCCATGCTGTGTGATTGTATCCGTGTTTTCATAAGCTCAGCAAAAAGGGGGAACTAGCTGGTTTCAGTCCAGGAGCGGATCATGTGGTGGAGAGGACTTTAAAAGCCAGGTAGTAATGGGATGAACGGACTCAGTTTGTACTTTGGTCAGGTCTTACATAAGCTTTGGTGAAGTGGAGGAACACGTGAAGGAAATATTCTTCAAAAATAACCCTTTTATGAACTCATTAAAAAAACTATAAGACATTTAAAGAAAGGCAGGGCGAATGTTACTGAACACATAAACTGTCAGAATTCCTGGCACTGCCTACAGCACGGGAGTGGCTTGGCTCAGAACAGTGCGCTGAATTTTCCACAAACAAGGTGAATCCCATATGGAGCACGTATACACTCACACTTACCATCAACAGAAAGGCTGCACCAGAAGGAATCAACCCTCAGGAATGAAACCTAAGGACGGGTCGTATCCCTGTACCTGACTGACCCAGCAGCCACCATTACAGACATCCAGCGAGCAGTAGTGTCCTCCATGATGCTTTTGTCTTGGTGGAGACGACCAATGAGTCTGTGGTTGGAGGCACCGTGGTCAGCACCAAGATGGTCTGTTGTCACACTTCCAGAAGGTCTGGTGTCCCTCCACCTCCACCCCTACCGCACCATCTGCAGGAACTGTGTGAGGATGTTCAAGCTGCATGGGATGGATTATCACAGGACTCCATTAGGAACCTCTACAGCTCCATACCGAGACGTCTGGCGTGTTGGGTTAGCCAACACGGCAGCCCGACGCTATTTGTTTTGTTTATTTGTCTCTCAGTTGGAACTAAAGAATAGTAGGTTCTTCAGCATGAACTGTGACCACATCTGTGGGCGTGTCAGTTGTTGAGAAACGAGGAAACGACAACGGCGCCACCTAGTGGTCTGCTGGAGAACCTCCTCTAGGTCTTGATCCATTCGTCTCCAGTAGTTGATCCATACTTGATTTCTGGATTTAAACAAACATCTGGAATACCAGCCCAAACTCTCGCATGTAACCTATACGCTCCGCCATCTTGGTTCTACTGTTTACTACCGTTGTCCAGCGCCCTCTGTTGATGTTGATGATCTTTAACTAAATATGATATATGAGTGTCCCCTTTCTTTTGACCAATATAATGCCATTTGAATGCTTTGATGGTTCTTTGAATGTCCAGAGGATGTAGAACCTTTTACAAATGGTTCTATGTAGCACCAATAGGACTCCATGATTGTGAGAGATTGTAAGACCCCCTTTTTGCTCAGAGTGTAATGACAGAAGCAGCAGACACTCACGAGAAAGCGCAGTGGGCGGCGGTGAGGACCCATTCCCGGTGGATGAGCGTTCCTCCACACACATGTCTGCCTGAGTAGTGCATGCTGACCTGCCAGGGCCAGTTCCCTGCCGGAGCGTTGACACCTCCCACAACACGGCTGTTCAGCGGGGCAACCCCACAGCCTGAGAAACACACAGGGAAAACCTGGATCAGAGAGAAGTCACCCCGGCGCAGTCCACAGCTACCACTGTTCCACAGCTACAGAGCTACAACACCCACCCATCACTTTAGGCCCACTTCCTGGCATCTACACCCACTGTTCAGTCTGTCAGCTCCACTGACCATATTTGAGCACTTTGTGGTGGTCCTGTGGGGGTCCTGGGGGGGTCCTGACCATAGAAGAACAGGGTAATACAGTATACAGAGAAACAGATGGACTACAGTCTGGACCTGTACACCTACAGAGTGTCCTGTATGATCAGTGGAGCTGATGGAGGTGTAGATGGAGATCTTTGATGGAGATCTTTTTCACCTTCTGGAGATTTACATCCAAATGCTGACTTAGTAACTCAAAATAATGTCAAAATAATGACGTACTAAATTTAAAAGAAGCAAAGAAGTGTTTTATAGTAGTAAGTCATTTCAAAACAAAATGATGAAATAATTACTATTAACTATATATATATATATTAATTACATCATATAATAATTATATAATATAATAATAATTACATAACACATATATAAATAATTATTATTATGTAATTATTATTATATAATAAATATATTATATAATTATTATATAATAATGATATGATTAATATAATGATATAATAAATAATTATATATTAATAATTAATAATGATATAATTAATATATCATTTTATATATATATATATATATATATACTATGTACAGAATTATTTTTAGACACTAAGTCAAAGTCTTGAGAATACAATTTGTTATTGTTCTAACAGGTCAGTATTTTGAGTTACTTACAAAACATTTGGAGAAAATGAGTCAATTATTGTCATGTTTAGAAATGTACTCAATATTGTCAGATTTTCACAAAATATTTAGAAAAAATAGATAGAAAATAGTTTCCAGACTTTTTATACACAAACTATTTTGAATGAAAATATCTGTGGAGAAAATTAATAATTATTTAAACATAGTATTATAATTTTATATTTATTTCAAGATGAGATGGTAATTATTATGCCAAAACAGAACCACAGTAAGGCTTTATTTCTAATTAATCACATTTTTAACGATGTAAACCATGTTTCAAGGCAGCTGAATGTTTAAAAAAATAGATGTATAAATTGTAAAACATTATTTTGAGCTACTAAGTCAAAATGTAGATAGTTCCAACTGAGATCGTAAGTCCTTATATCCAGACAGTTCGTCAATTTGGCCATTATCTTGACTCGACAAGTGAAAGAAATAGTAAGTTACACATTTGGGGAAATATTAACATAGTACACCGTTATTTTATTATTTCTATTTTATTATTTCAAGGTGAAGCAACAAAGTATCATGTCAAAACAGTAAGTCATTATGTCATCCTGAGAAATCTTGAGGTAATTTGTTATTTGGAGATATTACATCACAATCTTACTGTACTGCCAGAACCAGGAGGCAGGTAGAACCCCGCAGTGGTACTGTATAGTACCTGGTGGGGAGGGGCTCCTACAGGTGACCATACGTGTTTTTGTGATTGTGCTCCGTGTTTGTTTTCATATTAGCATTAAAAATACCTCCATGTAAATACACTGTACTGTTAGCAGCTTGAGGCTCAGATTATCTGAGTCCAGAGGCTCTGGAGAGTTTGAGTTACCAGGATTTTAAAGGGAACTGAAGAAGTTTAAGCTCTTACTGTTTGTAGTCTGTGCATTCGAGCCTGTAGGGGGAAAAATAAAGGTGTTAATAGAAGAATGGATCAGAATCAGAACAGGGAACACACTAGCCCACACTTTCACTACCCACCACTTAACCCAGAACAGAATGGGTTTGGTGTGGGGTAATGAGTGGTGTCTGTACAGTGGTGGTGGTGATGGGAACCAGGGGTCTATATATATATATATATATATATATATATATATATATATATATATATATATATATATATATATATATATATATAGCATTAAATACACACACACACCATACAATATATATGTGTATGTATATATATATATATATATATATATATATATATATATATATATATATATATATATATATATATATATATATATATATATATATACCATGTTACCATATATTGTATATAGTATGAAATTGTCCTATAGATTATCTTGATCACCTTTTGGGAATTCCATAGGCATCGAACATGAACAAAGGCTGAGTATATCTCTCTATAGACGGTACAGCAGAACCTACAGCCATCTCCCATCACATCACAATCTTTTTATATACCACACAGTGTGACGGTGTGACTGTCATCTTGTCCACTACACATACACACACATCGATCAGCTTACCTCCAGTAACCAGCAGTGCGATGGTCAGGTACAGTGAGATGAGAGAGACCTCCATGGCCGGATGTTGAACAGAGAGACGCCTGTAGCTGTCTTTCCGTCTCCCGGCCTCTCCTCTCAGAGTTATATGTCTGGCAGTACGTCACAGCTGGGGGATCAAGTTTTTCTTGTTCTGTTACATTGTAGGATCAGTTAAACTGATACAGAAACCAGAGCACTATAAAAAGCCATGCGCACTTTCATCACTAGCTGTGCATCTGGAAAGTATTTGGACGTCTGTGTTCACTTTGTTAGAAAGCAAAAGGTTGAACTGGGTGGCATTTGTCCTAAACTGACCCCTTTCAAGACTGTCGCTGTAGTATCACTGCTGGACTGTCAAGGAGGCTGGCCTACGCAAGCTACTGAGTCACTGACTGACTCCTACACACGTGGACAAAATTGTTAGTACCCCTCGGTTAATGAAAGAAAAACCCACTATGGTAACAGAAATAACTTTAATCTGACAAAAATAATAATAAATAAAAATTCTATGAAAATGAACAAATGAAAGTCAGACATTGCGTTTTAGCCATGCTTCAACAGAATTACTTAAAAAAATAAACTCCTGGAACAGGCCTGGACAGAAATGATGGTACCCCTGAACAATGTGACCAAATGGGCATGTTAAATCAAGGTGTGTTCACTAATTAGCATCACAGGTGTCTACAGTCCTGTAATCAGTCAGTGGGCCTATATATACAGTGGGGTGCGAAAGTTTGGGCAGACAAAATATTTAGAAAAAATAGTTAGAAAATAGTTTTCAGACTTTTCCAGACTTTTTATACACAAATTATTTTGAATGAAAATATTTGTGGAGAAAATTAATAATTATTTAAACATAGTATTATAATTTTATATTTATCTCGAGATGAGATGGTAATTTATTATGCCAAAACAGAACCACAGTAAGGCTTTATTTCTAATTAATCACATTTTTAACCATGTAAACCATGTTTCAAGGCAGCTGAATGTTTAAAAAAATAGATGTATAAATTGTAAACCATTATTTTGAGATACTAAGTCAAAATGTAGATAGTTCCAACTGAGATCGTAAGTCCTTATATCCAGACAGTTCGATAAAGATAAAAAAAATTCCATTAAATATATCATATAGGGGACAAACACAGTGATATTTGAGAAGTGAAATGAAGTTTATATGATTTACAGAAAGTGTGCAATAACTGGTTAAACAAAAGTAGGCAGGTGCATAAATTTGGGCACCAAAAAAAAAAAAAAACCTTTAGTAGATCCTCCTTTCTCAGAAATACCAGCCTCTGAACGCTTCCTATAGCTTCTAATGAGAGTCTGGATTGTGGCTGAAGGTATTTTAGACCATTCTTCTTTACAAAACATCTCTAGTTCATTCAGGTTTGATGGTTTCCAAGCATGGACAGCTCTCTTTAAGTGACACCACAGATTTTCAATAGTATTCAGGTCTGGGGACTGGGATGGCCATTCCAGAACGTTGTACTTGTTCCTCTGCATGAATGCATTAGTAGATTTTGAGCAGTGTTTAGGGTCGTTGTCTTGTTGGGAGATCCAGCCCCGGCGCAGCTTCAGCTTTGTCACTGATTCCTGGACATTGGTCTCCAGAATCTGCTGATATTGATTGGAATCCATGCCCCCCTCAACTTTAACAAGATTCCCAGTCCCTGTACTGGCCACACAGCCCCACAGCATGATGGAACCACCACCAGATTTTACTGTAGGTAGCAGGTGTTTTTCTTGGAGTGCTGTGTTCTTTTTCCTCCATGCATAACGGCCCTTGTTATGCCCAAATAACACAGCACCTTATTCCAAAATGAAGCTGGCTTGTCCAAATGTGCTTTAGCATACCTCAGGCGGCTCTGTTTGTGATGTGGGCGGAGAAAAGGCTTCCTCTGCATCACTCTCCCATACAGCACCTCCTTGTGTAAAGTGCGCCGAATAGCTGAACGATGCACAGTGACTCCATCAGCAGCAAGATCATGCAAGATCTATGCTCTTGGACAGATGGTTCTTTAATGGTTCTTTAGTGAAGTTAGGAGATCTATATAGAACCATAAAGACTCAAAGAACTGTCTACATGCTCAGACTGACAGAGAATGTGTTGTATATGGGTCGGTATGGAACCTTCTTGAAAATGGCACTTTCCCCTCAAATAGACAGTCCAATCGTTCTTTAGTAAAGATAGCAGTTCTGTCTAGAACCATGAACGATGATCTTTAGTAAAGATAGCAGTTCTATCTAGAACCATGAACGATGATCTTTAGTAAAAAATAGCAGTTCTGTCTAGAACCATGAACGATGATCTTTAGTAAAGATAGCAGTTCTATCTAGAACCATGAACGATGATCTTTAGTAAAAAAATAGCAGTTCTATCTAGAACCATGAACAGTGATCTTTAGTTTAAAAAAGCAGTTCTATCTAGAACCAGGAACGATGATCTTTAGTAAAAATAGCAGTTCTATCTAGAACCATGAATGATGATCTTTAGTAAAAATAGCAGTTCTATCTAGAACCATGAACGATGATCTTTAGTAAAGATAGCAGTTCTATCTAGAACCATGAACAATGATCTTTAGTTAAAAAAGCAGTTCTATCTAGAACCAGGAACGATGATCTTTAGTTAAAAAATAGCAGTTCTATCTAGAACCAGAAACGATGATCTTTAGTAAAAATAGCAGTTCTATCTAGAACCATGAACGATGATCTTTAGTAAAAAAATAGCAGTTCTATCTAGAACCAGGAACGATGATCTTTAGTAAAAATAGCAGTTCTATCTAGAACCAGGAACGATGATCTTTAGTAAAAAATAGCAGTTCTATCTAGAACCAGGAACGATGATCTTTAGTAAAAAAAAATAGCAGTTCTATCTAGAACCATGAACGATGATCTTTAGTAAAACAAATAGCAGTTCTATCTAGAACCATGAACAATGATCTTTAGTTTAAAAAAGCAGTTCTATCTAGAACCATGAATGATGATCTTTAGTAAAAAATAGCAGTTCTATCTAGAACCAGGAACGATGGGCCATGGAGCTGAATCTATAGTTCCTTTCTGCTGACTTGTATAGTGGACGCTTGTGCATACAGCTCCAGGTGACGTCATGTAATCCCAATGTGACGGTGTGTGTTCTGCTGAGCGGACGAGCATGTCTGCATTCCTTCCTTCATCACAAAGCAAGTAGTTCCTGCTGTATATACGGAGAGGATCTGGGTATGTAGCCACACCCCTCCGAGAGATTCAGCTCCATCTGACAGACATGTAGTCAGACGTTGATCTAATGACTCCACCTCTAATAGGAACAAACACTATTACTGCCTTGTGTTAAACATACTTGGGGCTGGGATGGATGGAGATGGTGGAGGCGGTCAAAGTGGCCCTGTCAAACTCCTCCCAGCTGCCTTCTTCTCCAGAGGGGAGCAAGGTGGGCAACTGGGAGCTCCGTGCCATCAAGCTGACATCACTACCCATTCACCATGACCTTAATACATGACCCTATACAGAACCACTATACAACACATGCAGGTGGTGCTTTGAGGGTTTATGGTTCTATACAGAACAGCTGTCTTAACTAAAGAACCTTCCAAGAACCATCTGTTTGAGTATAGGACCATTTTCAAAAATGGTTCTATACAGAACCATATAATATACAACACATACTCCATCAACCTAAGCCAACAAATTTCGATTCTTTGACTCACCATGGTTCTATATAGAACTGCTGTCTTTACTAAAGAACCTTTGAAGAACCATCTGTATGAGTATAGAACCATTTTTAAATAACTGGTACCAGATACAACACATTCTCTGTCAGTTTGAGCATGCAGATAGTTCTTTGAGTGTTTATGGTTCTAGATAGAACTGCTGTCTTTATTAAAGAACCACTACAGAACCATTTTCAAAAAAGTTCTATAAATGAAGAGTTCACCATCAAGAGCGTCTCCAGCGGCGGAAGCAGCCGATGTTAACTCTTCTGCTTCCAGTGGGCGGCGGTGGTGGCAGTCACTCGCCCCAGCCATGGTTGGGTTTACCGCTCCTATAATTAGCTACCTGCTCCTAAATGAGCTAACGGGGAGCAGCACCTCCTACATAACAGGTTAGAATACACGGGGGACGGGGGGCAGCACCACCGCTTCTACATCCTCTCATGTTGGACTGATCCCACTCCTGCTCCGCTGCAGTGACTCTCTTCAGGTGCAAAGTGGTAAGACCGAGGCTAGCTGGTTAGCATGCTAGCTTCAATAGATATCACTATATAAAGTCACCTTTGACACAGAGAAGTGTTACTTCTTCACATTCTGACCAATGTAGTTCAGTCTTACTGTCTTAAATCTTGCAGATGGCTCCTTTAATGTCAATTCTCTGTCCTTTAATCTTTCATCTGCAGTCCCTCACTTTTCCATGCAGATCATCAAGTTGCTCACCATGCTCATTTTCATCCACTTCATTAAGTTTGTGCAATGCGACCAACAGTGTTCTCCTTTTTCCCCCTCTCTGTGAGGCCCCTGTGTTTCTCTCGGGCGTTTAAATCTTCCTCTGTCCACTCTCTCTCTCGCTCGCCCTCCCTCTCCATCTCTCCCTCTCTCTCTCAGTCCTCTTTCCAAGCCTTGTTTTCCTCCGCCGTGGTTCTCTTGGCCCTCTTAATTGCTCCATTGCTGTGCAGGCTGACACACTCTGGGCCTGACTGGAGCGCTGACGTTCCCGGGGAGAAGATTTGTATAGACTTGTATTGGTCTCTCTCTCCGTCCATTTCTCCCTATATGCCGTGCTCTCCCTCGTAGACGGATGAAAGGAGGTTTCCACAGGAGGACAAACAGTAGGCCGGGTCAGATAAACTGAACTCAGGCTGGAACGAACCGGACATGAGATAATATGAAGGTGCTCACACTGCAGACCGGAGGCCAGAGGTGGGAAGGGAACCCACAGCTGTTTATTACGGCATCAGGACGGCTGGACATTCCCAGGGAGAGCTGTTCGGGTTACCATAGACGTTGTTTTTCATGGATCTCATAATGAATGCAGCTCCACCTGTTTGTTCGAGAGACAAAAACAAGCGGTTTCCCTTTAGCCCACAAATAATCAATCAGCCAAGACACGTTTGGTGTTTGCTCACAGCGTGTGAACGGTGTTCGGGATCTCTAATGGACCTGATTATGCTGTTTATAACCCTGTATGACACTCTGGTACGTCTAAAACCTATAGAGGTACATTAGCAGTAGTGGATTTCGCCGGTACTCTTGTCCGTTCAGGCTTTAGGAGGCTGGCTAATACTGAGAATAGTTTTATTAGCTATGCTAACGTACTTTAACCCAAGTTTATCGATAACAGTGAGGCATATAATCCATATAAGCCGCATAATCAGGTCTATCAGAGATACCGAATACCTCCACACGCTTTGAGGCAGGTAGTTAGCACTATGCTAACTGCTTCATATCAGCTTCCATTCCTTGTTAGCAACATTAGCCTTGTAGCTCCAGCCCAAAACCTAGGAAGCAAAATTCAGACACCAAACGATTCGCAGCTGATGGATTGATTTGATCACCCTCCGGTGCATTTTGGGTTCACATTATATCTGTGTTGCCGGCATGGCGCCCCCTGGCTCCACCCACCTCCACTGTAAGGATGTCTATGGAAGCCCGGAGAAGCCATGAGGTAGTAAATTTCCTGGACTGTCATCTGGAGATCATGACTTGTCTTGTGATATCAAGATGAGTTTACCAGAAGTGGCCCAGACACATTTTGAGACATGTGAGCCACAAGGTCATTTTTAATATGTGGGTTATATGTACTTGTGACTGACACGCAGTTTGCCAATGTCGACAGTGAGCCGGCAGTGCCACATCCTTGGCAGAGGTGGCCCACATCTGTATGCTGCCTGGGTTGCAATCTTGGGCGACCAACTTTTTGAGATCACAAGACGAGCATTATGTTGTGATCACGACATAACAGTCCAGAGGAACCCATTGGCATGCAAATGGTTCTTTGGGTGTTCATGGTTCTGTAACGTCGTGTTCAACACTAGCAGCTGAAGCTAAGCACAGTTTGGTGGAGTGAAACACAGTTTTAATGAATTACACAATAAAATAAATATAATAAATTAATAAAATATATTAAATAATAGCTGTGTTTGATTCTGCACACGGTTCTGTGTAAATGTAGACGTGTGGGTGGGTGTGTGTAGCAGTATATCGGCTCATTGCAGCCAATAAGCTAAACATCAAGTTAGCTAGCTAGCTAATTAGCCTATTTAGATGTTTTAGGGAGGTACAAAATGAGGTTCGGTTGGTTCCCCTTTTCGGGTTCTTGTTTTTGCTGTATGTATGAGAACATTATTAATATCTTTATATGCATATTTCTACATTAAACCTGCAGGTACAGGTGTGTCTGGTGCAGATTCATGATTATATGAAAATGGAACCACACCAAGTCAATAATATCTGTCCGCAGAACCGCCGCTTCAGGCCAGTGGCAGCACAGAACAGCACATGCACAGTAGGACAGAGCGATTGTGGCACAGAACCAAACGAAGACCTCGGCTGTTTGTGCTGGTTGTTTGTGTCACCATGTATATGACCATCTAGGACGGGACACCTTTACCAAAACACAGGCAGTGTTCCACTTTACCCATTAGCATGTGGTTATTAGCATTAGCATTAGGTTCATGTGCAGGTGACCCTGTGAATGTCTATACACGTACTAACGTGAGGGTTCTAGCCTAAACCCATTAAGCTGCATGGGAAGGACTAACACAGGACACCATTAGGAACCGCTGCAGACCAAACACCTCAGTGTTTTATTGCTAGAACCAGTTAGAACCGGTTTTACGGACGGTTTGGCCTCAGTAGTAAAGCTGTTTAAAAAGGGCTTTTGGATTTGAATATTGAATTTATGAATATGGAATCTATCTGGGAATAAAATAAGAGTGGTCATATGGTACAGGTCTTCCTTATTAGAGTTTATAAAACTGAACACGTGTTCCCAAACACGTAATAACATTATCCTTTCACTTTATTGAAAAGTATTTTGAGGTAAATTAAAAATTTTACATTTTTACATTTCCATTATTTTAAATTAAAGTTTAATTTGTTTTTAAACTTTTAATTGTTTATTCATTTTCATTTGTAAATTTAAATTACTTTTTTAAAATTATAAAATATATTAAAAATGTATAAAACATTTAAATTTAAATTTAAATTTTTAATTTTTAATTTTTAATTTTTAATTTTATGTTGTTGTTTTTTTTTTATTAATTTTCGTTTGTTTAATTTTCCATTTTAAGGCTGGGTGAAGTCCTCTAATCTTTTCCAAGGCACTATAAGTCCAGAAGGTGCTGGATCAGTGACAGCAGATTCCCTTGGAGGAGCCAGAACCCTGTGTGTCAGTAGAGCCTGCTTATGGAAGCTTATGGAGTGCTCAGCTGACCATATGGAAAATGACTGACACGCCTCTCAGCCAATCACAGCCTTCTCTGAGCCGTGCCTCCTCTGACCTGTGGCCAGCTGATCTAACCCTTTCTCAGAGGTCTGGGCCGGACAGGCCTGCAGTACTGGAAGGTCTCAGATGTTCTCCTGCGTGTGTCTGAGCTCCTCTGCTGCGGATGCTTCCGGAGCGTCTGATCTCGGAGCAGGGAGCTGAAGTGGGACTGTAGTGAGACTGTAGATGGTCTCACCTCCGTATCAGCGCGGAGGGGCTAATAAAGTTAGCGGTGTTTGATAAACGCTGTAAATACTTCACAGGGCCGCTGCAGCCTCTCCAGCGGGTTAATGTTCCACCACTGTGAGGTCAGGAGCCAGAAACAGAGATTACTAGAGGTGTGTGGGCCCTCCTCCTCCTCCTCCTCCTCCTCCTCCTCCTCCTCCTGCTCCTCCTCCCTCTGGACGTACAGTTGGTTCCGTTCAGACCGGACATGTGGACAGTCCACATGAGACCAGCGGAGAGCCCCTGATTTCAGACGGGTCACTATACAGCGTGAATATAAAGCAGCCTAGAACACTGGACACCAGCCAGGCTGCATTTTAAGTGACCACTGTCCTGATTGTGACTACACACATCTCTCTCTCTCTCCCCCTCTATCCCTCTCTCTCTCTCTCTCTCTCTATCCCTCTCTCTCTCTCTCTATCCCTCTCTCTCTCTCTCTCTCTCTCTCTATCCCTCTCTCCATCTCTCTCTCTCTCTATCCCTCTCTCCATCTCTCTCTCTCTCTCTCTCTCTCTCTCTCTCTCTCTCTTTATCTCTATCTATCCCTCTTTCTTTCTATCTCTTTCTCTCTCTCTCTCTATCCCTCTTTCTTTCTCTCTCTCTCTCGCTCTCTCTCTCTCTCTCTCTCCCTCGCTCTCTCTCTCTATTCCTCTTTCTCTTTACCTCTTTCTCTCTCCCTCTCTCTCTCTCTCTCTCTTTCTTTCTCTATCTCGCTCTCTCTCCCTCTTTCTTTCTTTCTTTCTCTCTCTCTCTCTATCCCTCTTTCTTTCTCTCTCTCTCTCTCTCTCTCTTTCTCTCTCTCCCTCTTTCTCTTTCTTACTCTTTCTGTCTCTCTCTAACCCTCTCTCCATCCATCTATCTCTCTCTCCC
>JAMWET010004045.1:0-127500 GCA_024036415.1 Prochilodus magdalenae | reverse complement strand
ACACAGTCACAAGAACTGGCGAAATTAGCCATCAATCTATCCGTACAATAACATACAAGCGGGAGAAACAGAACAGGACAGGAAGACAGAGGAAGCTGCTGCGTGGGGCACGTGCCGCCATCAATTCTCCAATTAGAAGAATTCTCCAATTAGAAGAAGGGATACAAGGGGAAAGAAGAGGGGAAAAAACACACCCCCAGTTTAAACTTAATAAGCAATATTAAAACATGAAAAGGCTTGGACTCCTGGACATTTTGTGACCTTGAATGGAATGCATTTTGTCCTGGACCACCCAGGGAAATTCTGGATGGATTGTGTTCCTATTCATGCCTTATGTTTGTAATAGCTTGTATTTATTGATGTTCAAGAGTTGACATAAACCTGGACTTCAAATGCAACCATACAAGATGAAATGATGAAACCTTTCACTTACTGTTCAGCTGAAAGTTGCAGAAGGTTGGTGGCACAATTTTTTAACATTGCTCTGTTGGAATATCTGGTTTCCCTTCATTCGTCTATGTCTAACATGTAAGCACAGCTTCTCCTGCACACAGATATTCTATTAACATTTGAATAAAAAAGTGTATAAAAGTGTATTTGTGTTTAGCACCGTGGGTTCAACAGTTACAAAGCAGAAATAAAGCAGCGCTGTTTGCAGCACTGTTACAGCTGAGTAAGTGCTCACTTTCAAAGATTTTCCACAGCTTTTCCTTAGCAAGTTAGAGACGCCAAGAGAGGCTAAACGAAACCCCTTTCTTAGCCTTCAGCTCATAGTTGACTCAACTGGCGTGTCCTTAACAGTACCCCCATAAAACCCCAGAGCTGACAAATGAAACGAAGGCTCCTATCAGAATTCCCCCAAGGCCGCTTTCCCATGCCCTGAGAGTTTTTATCTGGAATTGTACACAATAACGAGTGCAGTCATGCACGGCTATAATTGATTGGTGTTTAAAGCTTGGCGAGGTCAGTGACAAAAAGTTAATTAGCCTCCATAAAGACTTATTCCCTCTTGATGAGAGGGGTCAACAGTGCGTCGGAAAGGCAGCAAACAAGATGGCATATTGCGATTAGCTGTCAATGAATCAACCCTCCTTCTGAGACCACTCATGGGAGGTGTAAAGCTCATGTGGTCAAGATTAGCTTGATTGGGTTGGATATTACTTCCCCAGTGATGGCTGGCCTTTGGCAGAGTTTGATTACCTCTCCAGATATTATTGCAGCTATTAAAGTTACATTTTAATGTATTTGTAAAAACAAAAGGCATTTTATTCATTTTATTATTATTATTATTACTGTTGTTATTATTATTACTGTTATTATTATTTTTATTATTATTATTATTATTATTATTATTATTATTATTATTATTATTAGGGATTCATCAATACCAATACTGGTATCAGGTATTGGGTTAATACTGCACTTACTCATGCTTTATAAAGCACAGTGAAGCAGCATTGACTTACACAGTGAAGAGTTACTGACGCTGTTCTGACAACAGCTTCTTTAAAAATGGGTGGAGACAAGGCTAGCAAAGCAGAGAAAGAAAGCTGGCAAAAGTCAGTCCTGTATGCAAGTTTTACTGAATTAAATACAAATAATACACGTACTGTAATGTAAGGAACCTCCCCACATACACATTTCTTTTTTCGTTTTGTCTAACCAAACTACATTACTGCAGCTTGGTGACCATGTTTATCATACCGTGTTGTGTCAAATGGAACTGCATGGATGGAGGACTTTAGGACAGTAAACAGTGCTTTTGTGACATGTAACCAAACCCGTCTTTCTCCACTGCAGCACTATTCAATTCAGTACCAATACTGGTAAAAATACTTATAAGAGAATCTCAACATATAATAGTAACAAGCTTGGGAATTTCATCATATACAGAGCATAGTTTATTACAACATTTAGAGAGTCAGGAGAAATCTCTGTATGCAGGGGACATAACTTTGAGCCAGTATTGGATGGCTGTGATCTTTGGGACGTCAGACAGCACCGCATTAAAAACAGACACCATTCTGTGGTGGAAATCACTGCATCAGCACAGGAACACTTTTAAAAACCATTGTCTGTGATCACAGTATATTGCTGCATCCACAAATGCATGTTAAAAAAGGAAACAATAGATGCTGCGTCTTCCAGGCTAAAGAGGCTAAAGACTGGATTGCATGTTATTAGTGACAGTTCAAAAACCAGTATCTGTGATGCACATAGCATGGGTGACTTGCACATCTTTGAATGCACCATTATTGCTGAATGATCTATTCAGGTTTAGCCTACCTGCAGTCCCAAACGGAAAACATCCACTGAAAACATTTGGATTATGAAACAAAAAGTATGACAAAGCAGACTGTCAAAACTCCAGCAGGTCTCGTCAGTTCACAGAGCTACAGAGTGTTAAAAGAAGAGGTGATGTGGTACAGTGGTACACCTTTTTTTTTTAAAGCATGTTGCAAAAACAATACGATCTGTATTGATGGGTTCAAACCCTGACATTTAAGGTATCATTGGTCAGTGGTCATGAATTTTTCACACAATACAGAGGACATCAGCTAAATCAACATGGACAAAAATGAACAGGGATTTATATTTAGGACAGGGATGATATAATGTGTTTAATACATTGTCGCTGTCCAAAGAAAAATATGTACCTATAAGTTGCCTTTTATATTAAGTGGAAAAAAAATCATGACAAATTTGAGATTACAACCATTACAAACCATGTGGCTGACGCCTTGCAATAGTTTATCCATCTGTTTTGCAAAGCATAAACTGCCAATGTGGAAGCCTTGACGCTCCAGTGCAAAAGTAAACTGACTGACTACATGTTGAGTAAAAGGAGGGCTGAGTAAATTTGATTTGTTGAACTGTTACTTAAGGCAGCTCTACCACATGGCTTTGAGGAGCTCTCTATCACTCAGCACCCTTAGTAATGATTCTTTAGCTCCAGGCTCTGTGATTTGGTGACACTGCTGTTAAAATGCTCATAAAACCAGAACCCATTTCAGCAGCCCATCTTCTTCTTGCCCCCAGGTTATACAGTTGTGGAACAAGGTAAACTGGCATAAAGCAATCTGCCCAACCCCTGTTGTTCTATTTCTCCGCCGTCTGTTTATCACGGGAAGATAGAGGTGACGATAGATAGAGGTTTTTGTCATGTTTAAGTCAACTTCTCTCAAGGCCATTTCGGTCTTATTGCCCCACACTGCCTCTTTCATTCTGGTGTTTGAACCATAAGAGAACTGAAACCTTTTTCATCCTCCTGTGCGCCGTGTAATTCAGGAGGAAAAATAGAAGCTGATATGGCGGACTGTTTTTGGAGGAGAGGCAGACACTGTACAAGAGTAGATTTTTTTATGTGTACAACTTCGAGTTTGGTTTGTTGACAAGCTCTGTTTGTTTGGCTCAGGCCAGTAGGGTTCAGGGTCTAACAATGACCTGCTAAAGCACACTGCATTACTCACCAGCCTCATTATCAGATTCCACTAGTTCTACAACTGGCTGCATGAAATGGGACAGTCTGCTCTGTGCAGTTTTCATTGCTGTCTTTTCTCACCATATGTGTTTGTGTTTTAAATAAATAAATTAACAAAGCAAATATTATAAAACAGATATAGATGTTCCCAGTAACTCGACTGATTGAGCCACTATCAAAGCCATAGTAAAATATGGTATATAGGAAATAATAGTGAAATACCCAACATGTGTCTGACTGGACATACGAGCTGAATGTAAAATCATATGTAGTTAAAAGGTGCAATGTGCTTGTGGGCATCTTTTTATAACAACTTCATATGTGAATTTTAACATGAAGCTGGATGATATTTCCTAAGATTTACCTTGGAGACTTTTTGTACCATTAATGTAACATTTTGTCATCATGGGTTTTTGTTGTGCTTGATGATCTTGATGGCATTAAGCAGTACTAGTACTGGTATAAGTAATGTAGTAGTTTGATGCATGTGCATAATTCAGTTTGAGAAAGTACGTCCTCTGCACAACAATATTAGCTGTAATGCAAGTCTTCAACTAAGCAGTGGTTAGTTGAAGTTAGAACAGTTAGAGCTCAATAATCCACAGTCTAATAGTTTATGTAAGCTAATGGTGATTCACAAGGACAGAAGGATTTTTGTCCATTATAGATAAAATGTATTACTTGGCTGTATCTACCGTGATTCCATTTGTTGGGCTTTTCAATAATTCAGTTTTATTGTTTCCAACTACAACATGAAGCCCCAGGGAACCTAATTCTGTATTTTCTTTCTAATAAAGATAATCTTGTTCCTCTGGGCCACAATAAACTCATACAATGTGTGCCTTACAAATATCTTTACAAAGTTTAATAAACGTCTGAAGTATTTTCTCCTGTCCACATAAACTGGGCAGTCCTAATTTTTAAGTAAAACGCCTGTAAGCATTTTATAACCAATCACACGGCTGACCTCTTTTGCCCCACCCACACATTTTCAGAGTTTGAGAAACTTAGCGAGCTAAAGCTAGCTAACTCAGCATACCCAAAAGCTAGCAAGTTAGACCTCTAGTCTACATCAAATATTTTATAATTGAACAAAATATTAGATTTTTTTTTTTACAGAAATCAAGTCTTCTATAGACACCTAAAAATCCAGAATATGTGCAATATACCTTATTGCACCTGCTTTTTAATTGAACATTTAACATGTAGTATTTTCCACTATGTTGTAAATAATAATAAATAATAAGGTTTTCTTCTGAGAACCATTCCTACAAGCCAAAAAATGTTCATAGTGTCATAGTTTTATGATTAATAGACCAAAATAAATGGTCCAAATTGCTTGGAATAAACTCTTGTTTAATTCGGTTTGGCTGTTAGAAAGTGCTTTTTTGGAGATATGACATTTTGTTCCAATAGTGGGACTTTTTGTTTAGGGATGTAATTTCTGGCTGATTCAAAAATTGAGAAATAAAACCCAATAACGTAAGTACTGAAAAGAATCTGTTGCCAATAAATGCTTATGTTAAGGCTGTGGAGTCCTTGAAACCCTGCTCCAGGAAAAGTGCCTTGGCCCACCATCTAATGGCTAAAATTAGAGACGTCAGTAGATGTGAAAGAACAAGAGAATCATTCAGAGGGCAGAAAATGAAAAAGAATGGAGAATTAGCAGCGATTGTGTCCTCGTTTGGTCCCTTTTTTCTCTATAGATCGACTGCACAGTCCTAGGCCTCGGGGTAATTTATGCTCTGCCTTCCAGAAGGAGAGCAGTTAGTTATCGAAAGTCCAGGAGATGTCAGGCATGAGGGCAGCAGTACATGCCGTTCCTCCATCATTAGCTATTAATGCAAGAATGAGCGCGCTGCCTCACTCCAGATTCAGCCCTTCAACAGCACAGCATATGGATTGGGCCAAGAATGTGCTAGAAGCTACCCGTGCCAGCTGGCAGGCGGAAAAAATAATGTTATACTTCTATAAAAGATTATTTCGGTCCTCAAGAGAAGATGTTGTCTCTGTCCTAATTAACATTTTGTTACACTGATGGTAAATTAGACTGGAGATTCAAGAAGGCATTAAAACACCTGCCATAGCATTTTCTTAACCATTGTTCACAGATCACTTTCATTTAATGAATGCTTGTCTGATATTCTTTTAACCCATCAAATGCTAAATTTATTTATTTATTACATATCTTTTCCTAAACATTTAGAGGTATGGACTGTCCTCTTAATAGATCATAGACACAAAGAAAGAAAACGTCTGGACTTGCTTGGCTTTTAAACATACGAGCAAGCAAATAAACAAACCAAAGACGAACTGAAATGCTCATAGGGCCTCATGGTGGCATGGGGGTCCTAAGTTGCTTATTAGTCTGCCTAATAAAAGGCCTCTATATTTTGATATACTATTTCAAAGTGATTGCATAAATATTTGATTAATTTTTTGTTATATAATAAAATACTTTTACTTGGTATGTACTTTTATGTATTTTTTTTTTCTTTCTGAAAAACAAGACTGTACACACAGAAATAACTGTCATCACATTCAGAGCATAATAAATTACTGTTGCATTAATTAAAAAACTGTAAGAATCTGCACTTCTGACTGAATTATGCTGCTTATTTCAATGAGAGTTATCAGTGAAAACATGTTTTTTTTTTTTGAGGACCTGTACATATCTTGATATTTTAAATCTATAAAAAGGCATTATATTATCTGATCTTTTGCAAACCCAGTTTTCAGTAATAGCAGTTACTGCATACTTTAAAAACAGCTGACCCTCCTAGTGGCCTTTCAACTTGCAGATAGAAACTGACTTTTATATCAGTATAATTAAATAAACCATTTTCCTTCTAATTCTTATCTGATTAACTAGGTCTCGGCTGACTCAACTGACTTTTATAGATGTCTGCTTTCTCACCTAAAAAGATTCAAATCCATATAATTTCTAGTTTTGTAAATTAAATTTTTTTAAAAATTGTTAACTGTGTGTTATAAGTGTTAACTGTAAAACACTGTATGAATTTATAACACTCACTTGAAGTCCAAATGTTGCATGTGTACAGATTTTTGATTATGTGTCTCAGCTGTGCCAATCAGAGTGTTTATAGAGTTTCAGCACCCATCTTAAAGTGTGTGTTGAAAGGCTACAGTCAAACGTTGAGAAGTCTTTTAGGAGTGCTGAAATGAGTTAACGCTATGCACATTCAATTGGATGCATCTACTGGATTTTTAAAGGCTATCAAGTCATCAACAAGTGGTTATTTAAGTTTAAACACAACATATAGTAAACATGTTTCTTGGCGTGAGATTGATGCTTATACCCGTTAGGACAAGCAGCCCTGTACCAATTCTCAAGCATTTTATATGCATGGACTCTTTCATGTGTGCAAGTCATTTACAACCTTATGATATCAGCAGCAGTGGCTTCCTGAACAAGCTTATGGAAATGGTGTCCTTGTTGAGCCGCACCCTAGCGTTGTTCCATGCAGATACAAAAACACACAGGCTCTTCTTTGATCACCATCTGTGCCCTTCTATGACCCCCTCCATGCTCAATCCTGGGACTTCTGCGCCCCTGCCCCAGATGTCACACTCCCAGCTGTGCAGAGAATATACCTAGCTGAGGTTTAGTACTGGAAAGAATTCATTATTGAATTTCATTTCTCAGACAGAGTCAGCCCTCTGGGACACACTTGAGTAGTGAAGGAGTAGGTTTGGTTCTGCATATTTGTGCATGTGTAGTATGAGGGTGACATGTTATGCATTAAATGGAGAGATGATTCAGCAACCCTGCACTAATATCTAATAGACACTGATCTACAAACAGCACATAGCACGTTAAGCCAATGCTCTTTTATAGATCACACTAGCAGGGAAGAGTATCTGTATGTTAACAACAACAACTTATATATATGATTCTCTCTTACAGCAAGTGTGGCGCACTTGTCAGCCTCCATGCATAGCCATGCCTCTCATTCACCAACAAGTCTGGGGGTGCAGCATTGGTCTCAGGGTGGCACTGTAACAAGTTGGTTCATCCTGTTGGTCCCTCATAGTCGAGCAACTTCAACTATTCCTGGGGTATCTCTGAAAAAGCTTAATAATCAGCTGTAGCATATTCATAAATCAGAACTGCTGTCCCAGGAGTTTGGTGGACACTATTTCCCTAACTGAAACCAGGTGTAAGATCTCACCGAATGTATCAAAGACCACAAAGAAGAATTGTTAAACCAACCTTATCTTTGGTATTAAAGCTAGCATTAGGACTGCTATAGTGAGTGAGTTGGCAACCAGCCAATGCTAGACTAGTAAACCAACATAGGATCCTGAGTAACAGGTGGTATTTTGCATATGCATTCAATTAAGGGTTAATTACAGAAAGAAGCAGGTGCACATCGAAACCCCCTTATGCTAAATTCACTTTTAACTCAAAGGGATTTTGATTTGTATAATTAGATGATTAATGATTAGGGTCAGTTTTCAGACAAGACATGTTTTGTGTCTGATGTATGCTTCCTTAGTTCATTCGGTGGAGCTATGACGCTAATGTTGCTGCAAGCAATAGAACCTTTAAAGGCCCACCTAGCATTATGCAAAATGCATACCTTAATCATTGCACAAACTGTGCCAAGCTGTAAAGCAATGTCAGACAGACTTGTCTATGTGGTTTCTGACACATAATCGTTATGTTCGTAGTACTCCTTTACACCATGTAAAACAGCCTGCCACCATTTTGGTAGGGAAGCTGTGACTCTGATTATACCACAGAACATCTGGTAGTATCACTGTTGCTGCAAGCAGATAAAGACCAAGCTAAATAGATCAGAATGACCATGAAAGAAGATGAAAAGATGTGTAGAGACTTCAGATGTCTTCTTAAAAATCTTGATTGGTGGCCTGGGTCTATGTAACCAACATAGCCATGAAGTTTCCAATGCACAAGATTTTACCAAACCTATTAAAAACTGTTTTCAAAATTGCCAAACCACTTAAATTAAAAACACAGTCAGGCTGGAGTTGGCGTCACATTTGCTTCCAATTTTCCATCCCTTTCTTTTTCCTGTTTTCTCTGCAATCAACTATTTTGCACCAAACTGCTCAGAATTACTTTCCAGTCCAATTTTGTTTATATCTTAGCATTTAAATAAAATTCCCTTTTGATTCCCTTTTCATAAAACAATGGGGATTTTACAAAGTGGCACTGATGTTTTTTCATGTTGGAGTGATACAGAATTTCCCCAAAGGATAAAATGGAAGTTGTCTATGGTAATCTACTCCATTACAATGATAAAAATCAAGTTATGGTATGTGTGCTTAATCCCTCATGATGTATCACATAAGGATCAGGACACACAGGCATTGTTGATTAGCTATCTTCTCAGCGGTGGAATTGTTGGACATGTCTGCACTATCGCCTTCACCACATAAGATCATGCGTTTGTTTTGGCTTCTCTCAAGCGCCGCTTAGTTTGGAGTTTTCTTGCCCAAATATGGAAACATACCACCTCATTCATATGCATCATCAGATATGATTAACAGCTCATGATGACAGAAGCCCAGTGCATTATGGTGGTGCAGTGTTCTTATACAGCGTTTTAAACTAAAGCTTTAGTCTTAGTAGGTAATGTGGCGTTTTGCGTTTGACTGAGCTTTTCATCCTATATTTCTCCAGATGTCTTGGTGTGAGATAAATGTTTTAGTTGGAGCACATTCCAGATCTCTTCGTTTCTGTCCAATGTTCATAGACAAAAAACGAAGCCACTTTGTTATTTCTGTAACACAACCAATTAAAGGACACTGTGGTCTACAGCTAAGCGGCATTTAATTGCTTTAAGTCAGAAAAGCCGAATCTTATTCTGAATTAAAAGCTTGTACACTAAAGGCGGTTTCAAATGTATGACACAGTCGTGTGCTGTCTTTCAAGGCCCTCTTCAAAAACCAGCCATTACTGCAAATTTCATGTAATGACTCATAGTTAGGCATTAGTAGAAATGCGAGCCTTTGCTCTTGAAGCTCGTTTTATGTGAACACCAAACCTTTAGGCTAAGTAGGTGTTAGAGATAACTCACTGTTATAATCCAATATTATAAACTTGCACTGTCTCAGAAATGTCTCATTTAAAAGGGCAGAAACACAAACAATTTCCAGCCACTAGATCAAGGCAAAACATGTAGGAGTTCTCAAGCTAATCTATCAAGCGATCATCATAGACACACAGTGAGATTAAAGCTGAGTGAGAGGTTAAAGGCAAGACATGCAGTATCTACAAGACCAAGCTAACTAATCTAAATAAAAGAGAGCTCCAAATGCCAGCTTACAGTAACAAGACAAAAGATGTTTCATAAAAACTTAAACATGGAAAATAAAGACACATTTTAATGTGAATCGCAAACAAAACTTGGATGAACTTTATACCAAAGTCTATCATAATCTAAAACTAGACAAGTTTAAAAAGTTAATCACAGTTAATAACATTGTTGTGCATAGCTAACCATGATTAACTGCCTTTGCTCAAATGTGCCCCTAAGGCAGTGCATTTTCTTATAGCTACATGACTGGAATGTTTACATTGTCTAATAAAAGTATTGGCCAGAATTTGGCAGAAGTCCCATACTTAAGTTAAAGTAAAAGTAATATATGCACGCTCGATGACGTCATGTCAATGCGCCCCCAGTCGGACTCTGTGATTCGCTCTAGATCACCCGAGTTTTAAACGCAGTTGTATCCAATTACTTCCTGTATTTAAGCCACTCACAAACACTTACTCTTAGCGAAGCTTTGCCAAACTTAGGTTAGCAATCCTGAGCGTTTCTTTCTCGTGTTGTTCCTTTCTGGTATTTCGACTCCCTTCGTTTCTCTACTACTCTTTCGCTGTATCCCTTTGGCTCTGACTCCACGGTTTGTACCTGTGCTTCCTCACTCTGGTTTCCCCCTTCGGTCTTCCCCTGTAAACCTGTTTGCCCTCGCTGATTGTTCTAGCAGGTTCTGACCTCCGCCTGTCCCTGACTCTGATTTAGCTTCTCCCAACCTTTTTCGCTGTGTACTGGTGCTTGCTGTGATTGCCTGTTTATGAATAAACCATTCCTGGTTTTTAGCTCTGCACACGTCGGTCTCGAAGTCTTTTATCTAACAAAAAGCTTCACACCTATACTGGACATAGAAATCATATGGCTCATCACAGACACTTCTGTCCAGTGAAAACCACAAATAAGTTAACATTAGACAGTTAAACCCACAAAGATAAAGGTACAATAAGGAATAAACACACACAGCTTACCGCTACAGCAGATAGGCCCAGTAAAGATCCTATTAAATTAAACATAAGTAAACATAAATAAAAAGATCTTTAAATAACTTTATTAAAATGTAAAAGTAAAAAGTATTAGGGGTAAGTTTTTGTTACTTGCCACCACTGGAATTTAGCATACTTTAAAAGTGAGGAACTAATCACAAACTAACAGAACTGTATATTTACAGTATATTACGATTTATATCTTCTTATAATATAATACTATAAGTGGGCAATCAATGGTAGCCACTATCAAGAGAACTTAAAGTAACATTGGAACCGTTCTATCAATCATACAATTTCACTAAATGTAAAGGACAGCTGCTGAGGGCAGATTATGCAGAAAACTAAAACTTGCAAATAGATTCTTAATGTCATGTTGGAACATCTCCAGAATAAAATGCTAGGATAACTTTACAGAAGAAAAAACTTACTTAACTTTGAATGTAAATTAATCAAACCAGACGTTTGTCCAAGTCATTTTGTGCTATTTCTTTTGGTCTATGAAACAAAGTTTGCACACAATTACAAACAGTACATACAGTACATACAGGTATCATTCTTTTCTATTTCCTGTCTTATAGCAGAATATTGGTCTAGTCTTAGCTTAAAAACTTGCATGATGATAAATAAACAGATAAATAGATTAATTAATGATTTTTAATTCATTTAAAACAAGTTATTTTTTTGATGATAATTACTTTGTTGTTGTTCCTCTATCTGCAGGCTGTGGTCTGTTTAAGTGATACAGAGAAAAAAGGAAAGCAAGAAAAAACACTGATCCTCACTTTGATCCTAAAAATGAGAAATTCGTTTTATGTTATTATGAATCACGATTTGTGACTCATTAATCACTGAGTTCTAGCACATCATATTCTTAGAAAAATGCCATTATTGTTATGATGATGTAACAATAATGTTATTTATATATATGTATGTATATTCCCCTATATATATAATATTTTTCTCCTGTCAGTGGCCTTTTCTAAGCCAGGCTTGTTGTTGCAGCAGGTTAGGGGAGCTTCTCGCACTCTTCCAAAGGGACCTGCCCAGATCCTCCTTGTTCCTGCTCACAGCTCAGGGGATTTGCCATCTGAATTAGCTCCATATGCTGGGCCTACTTCAAAGGCCGTGTTTATGAATCAAGCAGTCTGTACGCCCTGAAGAGGCTATGAAGTGATACTTAGTCGCTCTCATGCGATCTTGTTTCCATAACAAGGCCTCGCCCTTGAACAGAAAAACGTCGTAACTACCTCTCACGCTTTTTTGGCTCTAATCCTCCACGTTTCCACACATTGCCTCAGCTCACTTAAGGTAATCTCCTCTCTCGCAGCGCTCAGACGTTCCATAATCATAAACATCAGAGGGAGCGCTGCAGCTTTACGCAAACCTTTACTTGATATCTCTCAGAGGGCTGGAACTAAGTCCGCAAAACAGCGGCACTGATTCAGCAGTGGATAACTCCCTACTTTGCTGCTTACTGTTGCCCCTAACTGTAACCTAATCTTAGATCTGCACTAACAGCGTTTGGGAGCATCACTGTGGTAACAAAGCTGTGCATCTCCAAACACTTCACAGGAGAAAGGGAAAACAAAATGTGCTTGTTTTGCTATATTAGTAAATTTACTGTGCAGTGAGGTTCAGTTCTGCACTTCTGGTTGTTTTGCTTTTGTTTTAAGGTCAAAACATGATGCAGATGTTACAAAAAACCTAAAGGATGTTTATCTATCAAAAAACAAGCCTGTACACACAACAAGAGTCATCCATCATATTCTTAAATTTTGTAAAACATACCTTTTACCACCTGAAAATGCAAATTAATCAATAAATAATATTCAAATGACACCATTTTGCGTTCACTACACTCTAAGGCTGCATTCAGGAAGCATTTCCCCAAATCTGATCTTTTTCTGTTGCAGAGATATGTGCAAAGATATGTTATCTATGTGTCACGGATGTACTAAATTTGCACTACAGAGACCACAAGCTAATGTTTCTGTACAAACACATTTAGAAGGAATTTATTTATTTAAACTTCCCGAATGCAGCTCTAGGAGAAGAATGCAGCTCTAGGAGAAGAAGACTGCAGTTTCAAACTATAAGAAACCAGGCATGTGAACCATAGTAATGATCGAATGGTGTGCCCTTTATAGAGCAAGCTCAAAAGCACTCTGGATGCCATTGGATCTTTGTGATTGCACCTGTGATGCTGGTGAAGATGAAATTCCATGAGCAGGCCTGCATCCACTGGCAGTCATGATTGTTTATCTTGGGGTGAGCGTGCCATATGAAGCATTCTTCTTCTTAGCTTACATTTATAAGACATCGTAAATAGCGTAATTAGAAATTTAGATTTGGTGGCAAAATTGGAAACATGCACTTGTTTCCCTCAGTTTTTGAGCTATGCTATTTTTTCTTAAGTGTTGTTGATGAAATATACGTTTTCATGTGTTTATAAGAAATGAAATGCACAATTGTATAGTTTTGAACTGTGATGATTTTAGCATTTTCATTTTAACAAGTTTTAGCTCGGGCCAGTAACAGGTGCCGGGCACTGACTGCTCCCCTCCAGGCAGCTTCGCAAATACTAGTTTGGGATTTTCCTTGTGTATTCATGTCTCTGTGGGGAGCATGAGTGTAATTGAAAATGTCTGGTCACCATCGTATATTCAGAGAGTCTTGCCTGAGTGTGGCAGCTCCAATCACATATACTCCGAATGTTCACTGAAGTCTCAGCAATGTTCATGCATGGATGCAAGGCTACATACGGTAGATAGCTATGTCAGAAGAGAACCAGATAAATTCCTGCTGCTGAAGTCAGCTTAGCTTTTAGAGGTCACATTATCTGCCTTTGCTAATGTTACCCCACTAAATGACTTCCCAGGCCTGGTCCAGTGGTTTTAACTTTCAGATGAGAATTTCATTTTCTCCTGTTCAAACTGTCACTATCAGAGCGGTTTAACGGCTATATACCTGGACTGCATATGATACCAATAAATAAATTCCGTTCCTGTTCCAGACAATTGTGCTCTCAGTTATGTGTAGGAATGTAATTTAACCATGTCACATTCTGTGCAGCTTTCTCTTTTCATCAAGCTGGCACATCTCGAGATATTTATTTATGTACTTTAGGTACTTTGCAATGACTTCCAATGCCAAGCAGAAAGTTAGGAGTGACATTTAGGCCCAGTCTGGCTGGAAATGTCAAGTGTTTTGACACTGGATGAAACCAGGCATGAAATCTTGTCATTCTTTTAGGCAGGCTAGATTTTGGGGAATCAGTTTCCTGGAGTTTGGAGATTTTGGGGACAGGTCAATTTTGGAATTACAAGGGCAGATGATTTTCTTCCATCCTGCTTATGTTAGAGGAAGATATTCCTAAATGCTAATGCCTTTCCATTCCATTTGCATTTTAACTGCAAATACCAGATCCTCAGTTCCACCCGGTTCAACTCATTTTAAAGCCCTCTTTGTAGCTGAAGTAGAGCTAGAGCACAGAATTCCTTAAAATGCTTAAGGAACACTTAGGGCATTGAATTTGCATGTGGGAGCACAATTGGAATTTGATAATGGAAAACAGCAACCGGAAGAGACGATGATGGAGATTTGTCCATTTAATTTCCTTGTTGGTTATTTTATTGAGCACTGCTCACACTTATAAAAGAGGAGGCCTTTTAGGGCATTTTCACGCTCGTCCTGAATACTTGAGCCCACATCCGTGACGGATTCTGGGCTTGTATTTTTTGAGAGCACTTATTTATGCTGGTTTTCTTTAACACACAAGAATTCCATCTTAACTGTGTACCAGTTGCGTAACTTCCTATTCCGCCGTTCTGTTTCATTTGTTTCTTTTTTTAATTTCCTTGGACACAAACAAAAAACAACAAGCAATACACAGAGCATGTCCAAACAAAGAACCATTTTATGGGAAGGACATCATCCAAGCAAGTTATTATGTGATGCGCTCAGTACACACGGAAGGTCGAAGCAGTCAAGTGAATCAAACACCCATCTCTATATGCAGCCACACCAGAAGCAAACCCCAGATCACTCATTTGAGCAGGAACAGAAACTGGGTCTCTGAGCCATTCCCTGGCTTAAAAACTGCTTTCACACTTGACCAAATGTACTGAACAGGCAAAGCAAACAGTCTTGGATCTGGAAAAAAAATCTACCTCTAGCTAAATTCCCTCTAGTTTAGGCCTCAGATGCTTCACCCACAGAAGTATGTGCACTGATCCATTTATTAGGCTAACAGTAAATAATGCTGGTTTACTGGTGTGTACATCATGGCAACAATGAGCCTTTCTGACAATGATGAACTACTGTTGTAGTCAAAACTTCAGACCTGTATCCAAATCAGCTTTAGAACCATTTACCAATTGTGCCTGCACACCAAATAATATGTCTACTACATCAAACCCATCCGTCAAGTGAAACACAAACACAAGCCACATACACACTGGTGGACAAGTGAGCAGTGGTGGGCAGCTCCTGCTAAAGGTAGTCCGGTGCCTTGCTCAAGGGCACTTCAGTTGTGCCCTGTCAGTACAGGTGCCCTATCCATGGCACACTGGGAGCAGTTGGTTGCTTTGGTCAAGGGCACTTGAGTTGAGAGACAGAGGCTGGTAAATTACAGTCTTGAAACTGAGACCTGGATTGAGTACTACCTTTGTAAAAAGGACATGCCTGCTGGTTGTTGTTGGGTTTTGTTAGAATCAGTTTGTAGCCAGTAAATTAAAGCCTTTTGATGTTGCACAGCTTTGACAGTTGTCTACTGGACAGTTACTGGCTATTCAAACAGTCAGTGGCGGATCAAAGTACTCAGTTCTTGGCCACTGTGAATGACAAAACACGATGAGGGTTGTTATTAGTTCTTTCTTCATAGCAACTTCAGCATGCTAGGTTTGTATTGGAAACTACTTCTCCACTAATCAATTTTTCATCGTATTCTTACCCTCACGTACCCAACCTTACCCATGATTCTGTGTCACTACCTGTGTTCACACTCAAGGCCACAGACATGAGAATCTTGCTTATGGTGGTAAAGGACATATTGAAAGCATTGGAGGAAGAACAGAGCGTGCAAAGTTTTGAAATTCAAGTTTGTGATGCAGGGTCTTAGGAAGAAGACCACTGAGCATGACTCAGCAAGAACTCAGCACACTCATCTTTTGTTCTCTCTCTCTTTCTGTCGGGATACATCAGGCCAGCCTCGTGCTTCAAAACGAAAATGAATGGGCCTTTGTAGACCACTGGAGAACTTTGTTTCTTCACAAGCTTGTGCATGTTTGTTGTTTGCTTTTTCTTTTCCGCTTGTTTTCCAGCTGTGAACTTTTACCCCAGCTGCCTTTTCCCTTTCTTCAAACCTACAGTGTGTAAGAAGGTAGCTGAGAAAGTGTTAGAAATGGTTTACTCTTCTTAAGTGCTGCATAGCTTTGCAAAAGTTTGAAGGTAAGTTTCATCTGAAGATCAGGTTTTCAGATTTTGATTGACTGTTATTGGTATGCTGAGAATTTTTTTGGGGGGGTTGCTTCAAAAATACATTGGAGTAAAAAGAAGAACTTGGATGCATCGGACGGTAAGCAGTGATAAATGCAGCAAAGGCTATTCTCAGTCTGAAAACCCCCTCTCAGAAAACCATTGCATTAATAGACTCTTTCAAAAGGGTCCTTTGAGCACTGCCACAGAAGAACTACTTTTGGTTCCATGTGTGAAGGGATTTGTTGTAAGAGCATTTTCAAAATTTAATGAACTTTCTCATAATGGTCTATAGCATTTTAGGGGTTGCTACCAGAACTACAAAATTGAGTGTAGGTTATTTATACACTATCCTAAAAATGTTCTTAATTTTTACAAAATGGATCTCCAAAGCAGTGGTTCTAGTGTAATACAGATGGTGCACATTTTTGCTCAAAGCCAACTGCCAAAACATCAAGAACATTATACCCTATATATTTAATTATAAATAGTGCAAACCTAATGTCAACATCAATTATTGTTTTACACTGCCTTTTTAAATTTTGATAAACAACACTTTTCGAAAAATTCGGAATGGGGTAACAAAAAATGTAGAGTTGTTACTTGTTGTGTAAAGCTAAAAAAATTCAAAAGTTGTCTAATTCTAAAAAACTAATGGTAGAACAACTATTTAGCATAACTGGCAACATGTCAGTAACATGATTACCTATAAAAACATCCCAGAGAGACTTCTTCTCTCAGTGAAAGACTGAATGGTCAAATAGTACTACAATTCAAGAGTAATGTGTGTTAACATGAAGTAGTAAAGAACTTGTAGCATTCATCATCTACAGTACATAATATCATTAAACGATTCAGAGAATCTGGGGAAATCACTGTATACAAGAGACAAGGCCCAATCCAAATAATGGATGGGTGGCAATGTATTCAGGTGGCAGTGTATTAAAAACAGACACAAGTCTGTAGTGGAAGTCACTTCATGGGCCAGGCGCACTTCCAAAAACTATTGTCTGTGAAAACAGTTCATCACTGCCTTCAAGTTAAAACTCTACCATGCAAAGCCATAAACCATAAATAAACAATATTCAGAAATGCAGGGCTTGTTAAAGATGGACTGAGGCGAAGTGTCATGTTGTTCAATGAATCAAAATTTGAAGCTTTCTTGGGAATCATGGATGCTACATGCTTCATGTTAAAGAGGAGAGGCATGGCATGCGTGATGGTATGAGACGGATGCGTTAGTGCACATGGCATGGGTCGATTGCACATCTGTGAAGGTGCCATTAATGCTGAACACACACATATATTCAATTAAATTCAACTTTGTCATTATACCAATACACACATATATATGTATGTATGTGTATGTGTATATACTGTGTGTATATATATATATATATATATATATATATATATATATATATATATATATATATATATATATATATGTGTGTGTGTGTGTGTGTGTATGTGTGTGTATTTCAGTAAGACAATACCAAACCACATGTAGTAAAAGAGTCCAGTTACTAACCTGGCCTGCCAGTAATCCAAACCAATCATCCACTAAAATCATTTATTGCAGTATGAAACTAAAAATATGACAAAGGAGACACTAAACTGAGTGTTGTTAAAAAAAGATATGAGGCAACACAGTGGTAATATCTATGTTTTGAGAAACGTGGTTGTAATTGTAAACAGCATATAAGCATTATGCAGACTACTTGAGGATAGGTACATACAGACAATGTGCATATTACTTCAAATGCACAGTGTACAATCCACAAAGAGATTACATAAGGACAACCAATATAGATATAAGTGTGGTGCTGCAAACAACAGTAATGTACATCATGTATGAGAATGAAATGGTGGTGTGGGTGTGAAGCAGGATACAGTAACTATCTGTAGAAAACAGTAGAGTGGTTATGGCCAAGCAGATGATATTACAGGCCAGCTATGGTGAGAGCATGAGGAAAGAAGCTGCTCTTATGTCTAGTAGTCTTAGTAGACAGACTTCTATCACACCTGCCAGAGGGGAGGAGTTGAAAACCTTGTATCAAGGGTGCAATACATGTGTAATGATTTTCACTGCCCAGGTGCAGTCATTGGTGTAGATAAAGAAGATACAGAAAACAGCAATATTCTAACAATCCAAGGGGTTATGCATCGATGCCTGGCATATTTGAAATGAAATTATAGGGTCTGTGCCTCAGGTTCAGTGCCCAGAGAACAGGCACATGGCACAGTAATAAAATGGTTCTTTGAAGTGGTGCCATAGAACAACCATACAGAACCTCTCAATGGGTAGAATCTTTGTTTGTGTGTTTGTGCGTGTATATGTTAAGAAGCAATGATCACTAACCCTAATCCAGGATATCTACCTTCCTGGAGAATTGAGTAACAACCGCAATCTTCCACACCTCCATATGATTTGTTAAAATGGAATGTCCCCTGCATCCTTAAAATGGTTTTTAAGTGTTCTTTAGCAATGACAGTTTAATTATATATTAAACTATGAGCACCATTTCAGTAAGGATATGGTTCTTTGCATGGATAAAAGGTCCTTACCTGTGATGGCAACACTGTTTCTCTTGTTTTTAGAGAACTTTCTTAAAATGTTTTTTTAAAATGCCAATAATTATTATAGAACCTAAGTGGTTCTGTACAAGCTAAGAGTGCATGGCAAAACAATTTCTGCACTTGGCCTGAAAGTAAAATAAAAAAATTTCACTCTAACATAGGCAAAAGCTTTTGCCAATAAAGCATCTGCTTGCCATTGGAAGTTGATTGTTTTTGCTCTTTAAAAGACTTTTTATGAAACGGCTAAATGAAAGTTTATTTTGTTTGTGTCTCTTTGCAGGTCTTTCAAGGAAACTTTGATAATGACACACACAGGAAAAATGTGATAGATCCTCCCATCTATGCTCGTTTCATACGGATCCTCCCATGGTCGTGGTACGGAAGGATCACTTTGCGCGCAGAAATACTCGGATGCACGGAGGAAGAGTAAATACCCCCCCACCCCCTCCCCCACCCCGACAACACAGCTTTTTCCTGGTACTCCTCAGTACCAAATCCAGATTCAATATAAACTTTGCTCAGTCTGTATAAAGAATATCAGTTTCCGATGGAATTTTTCAACAATTTTAAATTTTTGATTTCCTTTTTTTCAGGCTGGAGATTGATGCTTTGTAGGGTAAATTCCTATATATGAATATATCATGTATGTCCTCTTATTGTCATTTAATTCAAATTCATATTTTTGCCCTAAGTTTGCCCTAAGAGTGTATATGTGTCACTTTTTTGGTGGGTTTATGGGATGGGGGTTGGGGGTTATTTCACTGTGTTTAAGCAGTGGGATGTCAACCACTGTATGGTGTCACTTTTAAACCAAGAAAATGAGATGAAAATGCTATGCTTCATGAACCATAATCAATAGCTCATAACCGAACCGAAAATGAACACACTTTTAAAGCACCACTATTGCAGTGTAAATTTCTGTTTCTCCTTTTACTTTAAACATGTCATTGGGAGTAAAATAAAAAAAAAAACACTGCTGTTGTGTAGAGGAAAATATGATGCTCTTGTATTATATGTAAAACACTAAAATTACTGCATGGCGCATAAATTATATTAGACGTGTAAGACAGTTGCTCCTAATTAAACATTTCTTATCACTTGAATTGATCAGTTTAAATCTATTTTTAAGTTAATTTCTAAAAAATATTAATATAGCTTCGCTGTCAGAATAAAAACTTTGTATCTTCAAAATAGTAACTTCACAGGAGAAAGCAAAAAAACAAAAATTGCATTAGTTTTAAATGGAAATTCAAATTCAAAAAGTAATCATTTTGGAGGATTTCTGTTTCTATGTTCTATATTGCATTCATTGTGAAATTCATAAAATGTATAAGACAAATTCCGTTAAAAGATTTAAAACAAGAAAAAATGGAGATACAATGTTTTACTCAGACATCGACAGTATACAAGTAGCGCATAGTCAAGTTACTTGGTAGGGGAAAAATAATAAAAATATACTAATAAAAACAAAAAAAATATCAGTATTGGAAGTCTGGCATAAGGAGTGCATCTAACTCAGCTGTTGCCAAATTTCACAGGTGTGGTAATGATTGGATGTTTCAATAGTAAAAGTGCACTTCAAAGGCAAAGCTACATTGGTAGATTTGTCATGCAATCTAAGTTTGTACCTAAAAGGCTATAGAATGTTTTAATCTGGGAAATATTGTCCATGGGAATTACACATTTAGAATCCAGGGCTAAGATTTATCTTTTTATTTCTTTATTTGTAAGTTATTGCTGTTAATGTTAAAGTTTGCTATGGACTTCTGAATTGAATGTCAAAAAATTCTGTCTTTTGCATTTTCTAGCTTCCTGTTTTTTCTGGGTTCTATGTTGACTGATGGTTTGCTTACTGCTACATAGTTCAGCTAAACTACTGTATTGTTTTTTTGTTGGTTTTTTTCATAAATGTAAAAACCTCAGGTTAGAAGTAACCCTATTTTATATTGCTAATAATCTTTAGTGTTTTTTTTTTTTTTCATTTCTGCAAACAGTGATCCCTCCACTAAAAATACCCAACATATTATCCATAATGTATTTGCAGGGGCTTATCAGAAAATTGCATTTAAAATATGTTTTATAGATCACATTTCTTTTTTTTTGTGGTGCCAACTTAAAACAGCTTGTCATTTTAGCATTGTTGCCATACAAACCATCAGTCCAATGTACAAGGAAGGATTAGAAACTGATATTTATACAGCTCAGACATATTCTTTCAAATGTAGAGTGAAATCCATTGAGTCACTGGAGATTTCCACTACCATTTGTTTTTGTTAAAGAGGTAATCAGACTCATTTCACATACCATGAAGACCAGTGGGTATCTCATTTAAAGATCAAATTGGCTATTGTATTGTAATAACATACTTGGGATTCATCGTCTGAATGTGATGTGTAATTAAAAAAAAAAAAAAAGAAAGAAAAAAATAACATTAACATTAGCAATGTTGATCCACAGTATGGTGACATGGATCGTAAACATCATGTACAGTTAACATATCTTTTCTAACAGGTAAATGTTGCAAGACATCATGTTTGCATTTTATTTCTTCTGAGTTATGAACATATATATGGAGGTGATATGGTATTCCTTGTCTAACGTTTCCCTGTGTCTGTAAGGTTCTCTTCTAACTGTTCAAATGACTTGTGTGCACATGGTAACAGTTTTTGTACAGACTTTTTGGGAAAAACAACCTACAAAGAATATGAAAACCCTGAAAATGTCCACAGGCACATTTTTTAAATAATATGTATATTGGTGAGTCCGATAGTCCGGTATTTCCATTTTGTGTGCTGTGAATAGTGACTTTTGGAAAAAGAAAACATATATAGAGCTAAAAATCAGGGGAACCCTATGGGGCACACAAAGTTTTGGTTTTGCTTTTTTATTATTAACTTTTTTTGACAGTTTTTCCAAAATAAAAGTCATCCCTCATTATTTCCATTCAATCTCAAGCAAGTGCTATCTGGCGAAAATGTATCATTAATATGCCGACTATTCAAAGCCTGAAGAGTGTACAGCAAAGAAAAGCCATCGCCACCAGTAGACCGCTCTTTGGTTTGATGAATAAAATGAAGTCTGTGAAATACAATGCTTTACTGTTTTTTTTACCCATACTAAAGTGGATTGGCACCAGTGCTACTCCACTAGTTTCTCACTGTTAATCATGCCCTGATCTTCCGTTCCGTTCATGTCTTTGATGTTCTAGTAAAACAAAAAATGGTGTCATACAAGAACCTCTTTTGGTTCCCCAAAAAATCTTTCAGTTGCTGTTTCTTTTTAAGTCCATTACAAAGAGAAAGTTAGAAGTGACAAGTAACACCATTTTATATTGCTGATAATCTTAAGCGTTATTTATTTATTTTTTTTTTTTCATTTCTGCAAACAGTGACCCCTCCACTAAAAATGCCCAACATATCCATGAGGTATTTGTAGGTGCTTACCAGACAACTGTATTTAAAATATGTTTTATAGACCACGCTTCTTTTTTTATGGTGCCAACTTAAAACAGCTTATCATTTTAGCATTGTTCCCATACAGACCATCAGGTGAATGTACAAGTGAGGATTATAAACTAATATTTATAAAGCTCAGACATATTTTTTAAAAAAGTCCATTGTAAAGAGCTTCCATTCAATGTAAAGAGTATGTACCATTTAGCTAAGAAACACTTGGGATGGTCGGTGAATGGTTCTTGGTTTGGATATATAATTCCAGAGGATAAACACAATATTTTTTTAAAGATGAATACATTACATTGGATAAAATAAGGAAATCTGGGGTTCTTTTATGTTACCACTGCCAAAGAAAAACTCTGAAAGTGTTTAAAGAACCAATTTTACAGCAATGTTTTTTCCTAGAACCTTATGTGCAAGCCAAGAACAACATATGGATTATTTTTCTGTTCTAGGAAACACTTTACATTACATAGAGCTCTGTAAAGTGTAAGGGTTAGTTCAAAGCCAAACACTTGCAGGAGAGGCTTATTAGGTTTATTACAGAGACACAATTCAAAAACGTAATCAAAAACATGGAAAAGGTTCGCAGCAGGGCGAACATTACCATGGGCAAGGAAAAACAGAGGGAAAGGGCACAGACAAAAAGTAAAAGAAAACAAGGAAAAAAACTGGACCACAAAGACAATACTTAACAACACAACAAACACACAGTGGTTCTTCTACCGCACTCCTGAAAATGATTCTTTTGGAACCTTTACACCTATTATTTTAAACGTTTGAATAATTTTTTTTTTTATTATATATGAATAGTGTACTGAAGAGTAACTAAATAAAAAAAATGTGAAAGTTCTACATTACTTAAACATGTCTCTAGAATCGTATATGTCAAAAGCCATTTAAGCAATTATGTTGAGCTTTATAAAGTTTCTTCAAACATCCGAATCCTATTTAATAAAATCGGTTCCTCTGTTAGGATGATGCAAACGACTGCTTTAGGAACCTCTAAGTGTTTATAGAACCACTTTTGTAATTACATGATTTACATTCAGCCAGTTTTATTTTAATAACAGCAATCTTATAAAGTCTGATCTTTACATCACAAAAAAAGAGTTGTTGATGGTCACCAGGCTAAGAAGGGAGAAGAGAGACAAGGCCCTGCGAAAAGGGAAAAGACACCTGTTCAAAAAATAAGATTAAGACACGTGGGTCAAACTAAATGAGAGAAAATAAAAAGAAACATCAAGACCCAGAAATGAAGATACACCATGTGTGTTTGACCCTTTCCTGTTTGTTTCCACTGTTGGTGTATCCTTAGTTTAAGCTTCCTGCCTATTTCCTCGCTGCCATTCACAAAACCCTCTCTGACACGTGGGGACACCACTATTGAGGTCGGGAGTTCGATCCTCGCCTCAGAGACGTTCCCAAAAAACATTACACCTCCAAACAGTTCATCCCAGTTCAAACTTATATATCAGTGCACATGGGTTCCTGCTCTGCGCCTGGCTCCAACCCTTTATCTGTGCCGTGACCATGTGTAATAGTCTTCGAGGTCACAAAGAAACCCAGAGTAACTTTTAAGTAACTAAATGCTCAATGTTCATGAGTTCACTATCAGGAGAACAATGAACAACAACACTGTGCCTGTCCGGGTTGGAAGAAAAAAGCAGCTGCTTTCCAATAAAAACATTCCTGACCATGTGCAGTTTGCTATAAATCACAAGGACAAGCCAGAAGGCTAGTTGACCAATGTTTTGTTGATAGATGAGATCAATATTTATTTATTTATGTGTTATGTTTAGGGAAAGGAAAACACTGCATTCAGGCACAAAAGCTTTATCCCATCTTTGAAACACCATGGTGGTGGTAGCATGAATGGCTGATGGTGAATGGCTAAAGAAGAATAAAATTAGTCCTGACCTTAATCCAATAGAAAATCCATCAGCATAATAGAGTTGAAGCGCTTTGGTACAAAGGAATGGACTAAAATTCCAAACTGATGTGCGGCCTTGATGACTGACTGATTACTGCATGTTTGCCCCTAACAGATATGTAACATCGGATTGTTTATCCTCAATAAATAAGTGATGATGAGTCTAATTTTGTTTCATTTGTTTTTGTTTCATCTACTTTTAGGAAAATCTGATAGTTCTAGATCAAAATTATGCAGGAATTTTGAATATGATAACACATTTACAAGCTTTCAAGAACCATTACATTGCATGTGCAAGCCAAAGACCATTTAGGAACCTTTCAAGTTCTAGAGAAAAAAATACTAATAGGTTTATAAAGGTACTTCACACTTGCACATTTCATTTACAAGACTGACTCTTAAAAGAACTAGCCACTGAAAAGATCTTTAGGGATCCAATTGTGGTTCCTTTTTGTTTTTGCCCTGCTGCTGACATTATTGTTTTTAAGTTGTGTGTAGAACCACTTTCATAAAAAAGACAAGTGTGAACCTTTTTTTTACACCAGTTAAATAATTTTCTAGAACCTTGTGTGCAAACCAAGGTCCATTTAGGATCCTTTTCAGGTTTTGGAAAAAAAATCTGTGGCTAAGGTTCTTCATGCTTGCACAACGTATTTTCAACTGTAGTTATTTAACAAGCTATTCATTTGAAATGCTCTTTAGGGAACTAAGTGCAGGGTGTTTTTTGGAACTAATGCTAGAAGGGTTTGAGGAACCATTTTTGGAAATGAGATGCGATACTGTGAAGAACCTTTTTTTAATATTGAAAGTTCTACACCAGTTAAACTTTTCCTTAGGCCTCATGTGCAGGCCAAGAACCAACTAGGGACCTTGACAGTACTTGAGTATACTTGACAGTTTCTCCCATTAGCTCAATAGGAGTGCTCACATGTAACAATGTGATGTCCAGTAATGAGTCAGTTACAGAGCAGTCTAGAAGGGAGGGTAATTATTTAATAGTTCAAGTGTGCGAAAGACGCAGCAATTAAATCTCATTAGAAAACAATCTGTTTGGCTGGCCTGTCCCATCATTCAGAGGCTGATCAGCAAAACACAAGGTGTCGCATCAAACAAGCAGCTCTCTCTGCCTAGCCAGCCTTTTTGTTCCAGGCAGCTCTATTTAGGGAGTGAGTCAAATGTTTCCAGTGGCATTTGAACCAGTGCTGAATCGATAGGGGAGTGTGTGTGTGAGTAGGCGTGCTGTAGAAAAAGAGCAGAGCTTGCACAAATACATTCCTGCATCCCACATAATTCACAGCGTGCCGTGCAATTACATAGTACTAAAGTAACTGCAGGTTATAATTACCTCGGTTGGTGCTCTCGGCTTGCAGGCACCTGAAGTTTTTCGAATCGATTATAAGCTTCTGGAGCTCTTCTGTTTCCAGCTAAAAGTGCTAATGTGAAATTCAAAGAAGCTCTGAGGTCATGATGTCATTCACTGTAAAAGCAAGTGTAGTTTTCACAAGAGGTACAATTACAGTCCGTCAGCAGGCCCAGATGCTTAATGTAGGTTTAGCTCCAATGCAACCTCATTCTTAATGCAGTGTTTCTGCAGCCTGCATTTTCACATGTAACTACGAGTCTGTATTTCCTGTCGATGTGTATATATTTTAAGCTTTGTAATAAGATATAGCAGCATAAGGACTGCAGCCTCTATTGATTTAGGTGTGAGATTGCATCCGGTGCATGTGATGACTTGCCATCTACTCTTACAGCTTACAGATAATGTAGGATCTTTGTGGGTTTATTGGCATTCTAGAAATAATAATGTGATTTAATTAGCAACTTATTGTTTACCTTAAACGATTCTATGTAATGTAGGTTGTTTTTGTTATAAAATCTCAGTGAAACTCTAAAAACTGTTTAGTAAGATAAACTAAGGTGAGTAATAACCTCTAGTCTCACTCCACCCTTCAAGTTTATACTTATATTTCTGCAGCCACACATTCAAACGGTCTCCCTTGTCTCGTTCTACCATACACAGAGTACTAGCTGGTTCATTTCTGCTGTTTTGTGATGTACCTCAATAAGTAGATGTGTTCCAGTTGGGTTTTACCTCAGTACATAGCTCAGGTTATATGCTGCTGTTTATTCTGTTAAATTAGAAGTAATTTAATCTCTAATTCTAGGTGTCTAGTCAAATTGATGTAGACAGGAAGCTAACTCAAACATTTGTTCAGGCAGGGTGTTTATTTACTGCCTTGCCAGCTAAATGTTGCTATATACTATATTGAATAAGGTATGCATTTACACCTAGAGAGCTAACTAACAGTACCTGTAGTTTAATATTGCTAAACAGAGTTGAATTGATTAGTGATGTTTGGTAGGAGGGGTGGTTTACATTCTGAAAAGCGTGTTTCTGAAATCTGATTGGATGGCATTGAACATGGCAGGAAAGCGTTGTAAAGTTGAACCATTTGACAGGTTTTCTGTACTGTACTCTCTTAAAACAAGACGCAGATGATCCAAACAAATAAAAGCACAGGAAAGTTTGTTGTAACATGGACGGCATTATGAATTTAAATGGGCTTTAATTTAAGTTTCATTTCTGTCTGAGAGGAATCTGAATATGTCTTAAGAGAATTTTGATGCCAAAAGCTGGCAAACAATTTACTTTAAGCAGCAGTATATTAATTAGACATAATTAAGCTATCAAAACAGAAAGCAAATAGGTTGTTGTTTGTACAAATAAATACAAAGAAAATGTTAACTTGTATAGAATTTTGATGGATTGAATCTAATCATTGTTTGTGTGTGGTGTGGTATTTTTTATGAAAATCTTTTTTTTCCCCTTTGTATTCATCCAGAAATTTGCTCCAAAAGAAAATAAGCACTAATAAAGGCCCAGCCTATTCCTATTATTCTTTTTATTTGCCTGGTCTCACATTTATATGGCTTGATCGATTAATCAAAAAACACTTACTATAATAAAATGGACATGCACAGGCAACATGTATAACACATTACATACTACAGACTGTAAAATAGAAATGTTAATGCATCTTATTTTTTTCCACTCTGTGTCATCTAATCAGCTCTAACATTACTAACGGCAAAAAAACGCACCCTGCTTCCGCTGTAAAATTCCCAACCTTCAGGTATGTTGTCAGAGAACAGCAAAAATTATGCTTGTCCCAAACAGGAGGTCATGACCTACGATTTGAAAACCACTGTTCCATGGCATTGCGCCAAAAAAAAAAAATGTAACTGGAGAAATAACACTATCACTGTTTCTAACTGCAACGTCAGACTTGCCCAACACATTTTTAGGGAAATGGTCAGTCTTTGTTGTCCTTTTTGGAGGCCTGAACAAACACCACCATGAGCCCTGAAACATTTCAATTAATAATCAATTCCTGCAAAGTTCTAGTAACGTTTTAAAGAGTGTACTTACCTTGTTGTATTATGAATACAAGTCATACAGAATGTCACTAAACCTCTCCCTGTGCAGTAGCTGTGAAAAGATCATCCTGATAGATCTGTACTGATAAGCACATGTATTTCCAATCACCTTGCATTAATAGATAGATAGATAGATCACCACTATGAGTGGGATGAAAGTAAAACTATTAAAGTCTAGTGGTATGCTATGAAAATAAAGGGACTATGTAAAGTATACTGCCTTGAAAGTATCATTACCATGGAGAGTGTATGTACAATAATAAAGGCATAGAGCATATATATTATACAGGAGAACAATACAGCTGTGTTTTTCCACATTCACAAGTCATCTAAAACCGTCCAATCAGAAAGCCAGATGACAGTAACAGATAGCTGAAACTGTAAACAACAGTACAGAAGGTACTCTGATGCTACCTCCTGATGCAAACGGCCGCAAAGAAGACAGCACCCGCAACAGACTGGTAGAAGATCTCCAACATCTTGCAGCACACATTGAAAGGCCTGAGCCTTCTCAAGAAGTAGAGTCTGTTCATCCCCTTCTTGTACACAGCCTCCGTGTTGGCCTTCCAGTCCAGTTTGTTGTCGAGCAGGATAGCCAGGTATTTGTAGGTATCTACTAGCTCAACATTCTGACACACGATGGTAATGGGGCTGATTGTGGCCTTCTTCCTCCTGAAGTCCACCACCATCTCCTTGGTTTTGGTCACACTGAGGCAGATGGTTCCTTGCACTCCACTCCACAAAGCTGTTCACAAGGTCTCTGTATTCTTCACCCTGCCCATCCCTGATGCACCAGACCACCACAGAGTGGTCAGAAAATTTCTGAAGGTGGCAGAGGTCCAACCTGTACTGGAAGTCCGTAGTTTACAGGGTGAAGAGAAAAGGGGAGAGCAGTTTCCTGTGGTGCTCTAGTGCTACTGACTAGGAGATCAGACTGACAGGATCCTAGCCGCACATACTGGGGTCTTCCAGACCCAGGTGATAATGGACTTGTCCACCTGCATTTTACCCATCTTCTCCCCCAGTATGAGAGGCTGGGTGGTGTTGAAAGCACTTGAGAAGTCAAAGAAAGTGATTCTCACTGAGGTGTTGTTCTGGTCCAAGTGAGAGTGCAGCCTCTGCATTAGGTAGATGACATTAGGTAGATTAATGTGGAAATCTATCTCCACGTCCCTTCATATTGGTGGGCCTGACATTTTAAGATGGACCCACTGCTAACACAGGTTTCTGATTGTGCACATACAGCTTATATAAGCTCTATAGATAGGCATTGTCAATAGAATGAGAAGCTCTGAAGCAGCTGCACACACTCTATGCTTGAGCAGTATGAAGCCCACCAGCAGTGGGGCTGTCAAGCAGTGGAACTGTGTTTTCTGGAGTGATAGCTCTCCATGCAGTACCTTACTACTTTGCTAATGCTTTTGTGACTGAATGGCATCAAATCTTCACAGTAGCTTTCCAACATCTAGTTTGAAAGAATACTGGACTATCGTCTATTTTTAGAAGGACAGAGGCTGTTACTGCAGTACCTCATCCATAAAACCTTGGATGAAGTGTCTACAAATGTTTGACCATGAAAAAAAAAAAGATTGTGTGTAGTTCCTAGCTTGAACATGTCTTTGTGTTACCAAAAAACTTTAAAAGACCTTTAAAAGAACCTTTTTATGGATCATTGATTCTTAAAAGAACCTTTCTTTAAGGCACCTGCTGAAATAAATCCTTGTATCTCAATGACTCATTTATAGGAGAAGGAAAAATCTACTTTACTCTTGATAAGTCAGATGAATCAGACTTTTTGGTAACACTTTATATTAGGTGTTGACTATCTAACATGAACTAATGCATTAGTTAACATGAACAAGACATGAACTTTAACAATGGTCAACTGTTGCTAAGTAAACGTAACTACTGCAGTAATTAATGTTGGTTTTACATGGTATGTTGACATAATTTACATAAAGTGATGCATTTGTTAACATGAACAACCACTTAGTACTATATTAATAATGGTTAACTAATATTAAGCATACAAGTAATAACTACAAATAAAACACCTTTGAAATAAAAAAAACTGTATACGCACAATTTTGTTGACAGCATACAAACACATACTGCAACGGAAAAGTAATGTGTCAGGGACCACGATGGAAGGTGACACTTTTCTTCTCCTTCCTGCTCTTCTTCATATTCTCTTTCTTCCCTTTTCTTCTTTCTTCTCATCTTTCTTTTTCTTCTCAAACAAGGAATTGTGACAGAATCACAAGAGGAGTCTAAGAAATCAAATGAACTGAAATCTTTCATGATTGCTTTTTTATTTTGTTGGATTTCATCCTCCGCATTCCCCTACTCGATCTTCATCTCGGCTAAAAACATCAACAAATGAGTAAACAAACATTAGCACTTAAGCTAAATTAATAATAACTTGTCAATAACAGTGTGAACAAGAAGAATTAAAGGCTACTACAATGCATGTGCTGGTATACAGTAGTGTGGTATAGACATATGGTGATATTAAAGATGTATGGTGTAGACAAATGATGAAAGCAAGGAACGGCTTTAACGCTGTACTTGACAGTATAAGACAGTCCTATTCAGCGTGTTTTCCATTCTAACTCTAATGCTGTTGTGTTTGTAGCATCCTTTGCAAATGAAGTACGCCTCAGAGAATAGTTCCAAATCAAGGAACAAATCAATAGTTCCAACTGAGTTGGAGAGGGGTTGAATTATATTAAGTCCATTTTTTTTTTTTTTTTAAATGTCACTGCAAATATCATCTGTACAAAATAGCAACATGCTATACGTTTTCACTGCTTGTATTTTATACAAACACATAGATAGTTTATCATTCAAAATAAATATTTGGTGACTAGTTTTCACCAAAGAGCTGTCTTATGTTAGAATTAAAAATTACATTGGTACCGTGCAATACATTTACTTAGCCCATACAAACACAATGACATTTTTTTTACATATTAATGAAGCAGTTTTGGATCAGTCGTTTTAAGTTAAAATTAAAGATTAAGATTAAAGCCGTTTTAATCTGAACACGCATCAAGGTTAGTTGAAAATAGAGCCAACCCCCGGTTCATTTAAATGAATCGGTTCTTTCGAATTTATGAATTAAGCGTCTGATTTAAATCATTCAGTAATTTCGTGTTATGATTTTATAACGTTCACTTTTGTTTTTGTTACATGATAACACATGTTATTATGACTTACAAGTTACGACTTTTATTCTGTCGAATATCTAAATCGACTAAATTCTCTAAAGCAAAGCGAAGGGAATCGGTTTGTGAAATGAATCAAACTGATTAACATATTACCTCCGCTGGCTGGGCCAGGTCTGGTATGGTCATGTGTTGTATTGGGGTTACTGCCTGAGTCTTCGTGTTTTTCTTGCTTCTTGGTCCGTTTGTGAGAAACTGGTGTAGAGGTAAGGGGAACTGAGATGGGAACACTTTCATCCTCCTACCGTAACTAAACAAACACTTCTTTTAGTCGCGCGCATGACGCAGAACAACTGTCGCCTGTGATTGGCTTGTGAGAGAGTTGGATTAATCCGATTGGCTGAAAGAAAGCGGGAACGTTACGCTTCCGCCCAGACGAATATATTATGGTAACAAGATTCCAGGAATGATACTCAAAACAAAAGTGCTTAGAGTAATCGATGGGAAGACAACCAAAAGATGTATGCTGAAATTAATTAAATGGCTCATGAAAAAACGCTCATGCCCAAAACTAGATACATAAGTGCAACAGGTCAATGAAAATAGCTTCACATGCTCATTAAATGGACCAATTTACATGATAATTAATTAATTCTGTGTACCCTCCATTACTATGTTGTACATGTGACTAAGAAGCTATTGTTGTTCACTTTACATTAGGTATATTAAATTTATAGATAACCTTATAAAACCTTATAACTGTTTAGTAATGTTTAATAGATGTTAGTAATGCATTGCCAAGGCATAGTTGGTTTTAACAAAGCATATTGTTTTCTCTGAGTAGTTTCCTTTGATGGAAATAATATATAGAATCAGTGTTTATATTTATAATTTTAAAATGTATGATGATATATGTCATATTAACACTCACACATGCACATGATAAAATTAAGCTAAAGAAGAGAGGGTTCGAAGGTGAGAAAAAACTTAAGCATGCTTCCCCATCCAGGCCTGACCTAGCATATTAAACATATTATTACGTGTCATTAAAGCCAATTAACAAACATTTCTTAACAGTGGTTTACCAATTATGTATGACTGCAGTACATGAAAATTACTTTTAGTTATTAGCTGTATGCTTAAAATTAGCTAACCATTATTAATATAGTACTAAGTGGTTGTTCATGTTAACAAATGCATCACTTTAACTAAATTATGTCAACATTTCATGTGAAACCAACATTAATTAATGCAGTAGTTACATGTTTAGCATTAGTTGACTATTGTTAATGTATTAGTTCATGTCTTATTCATGTTAAATAATGCATTAGTTCATGTTTGTTAATCCCCAGAGGAAAGAAAAATAAAAAATGAGATCTCCTTAAAGGCTCGGTAGTTTCTCTTAGACAATAATAAGATCAGATGGAAGGGCAAATTAGACTTGGTGTAACACTTAATGTAAAGTGTTACCGACTTTTTTCCAAAGCATTATGGGGTCATTTCTTTTGATCCCTTCTATAGGAACTCTCTATAACATAAATCCCAATAGCCATTTTCCAAATATGTTGTCAAATTGAAAAACGTCAAAAATGGAAATCAGGGTTTTGTTCCTACAGTAGTGATATGTTGATCTTGAAACTTTCCCAGTTTCCCAGAAGTGCTATATAATCTCAAACAACTAGCTCAGTTTAGGGGCATATACATACAGTCTATGCTAGCCTTAACTGTAGTTTAGGGGATCACACAGGGATTGGGGCCCACTGATTGGCCAGAAAAAATAGTTTATATTAAAAAACCTGAGCCCCCTTTACATTAGATTTTTTGGAAAGGGGTGTATGTTTATTATTTCTTGTTGGACTATAAAAGGAGCTGTTTGCTCATGCCAGTATGTGTGTTGGAAAGATCTGTTAAATGTGTAATGGGTCTGTTAAGAGTGTTAGCTGCAGCTAGCTCGTGTGGTCATGAAAACAAGAAAGAGACAGAGCCACCTGAGACCCCACCAGCAGCTGCCACGGTCTCCACAACTGCTGCAGTGGAGCTGCCTGTGACGGCAGTTCCCCCTCCTACCGCTTAGAGCAGCATATTGGACTGAAACTCATTAACAGATGAAGCAGACCAGCCCTAAATTGTGTCAGAACCTGTGGTATACCTCCCTTATATGGTGTTTAAAGGAAACCAGTATTGGCTGCTATTTTCACCGTACAAGGCATGCTTCATTTTGCTCTTATGCTGTGTTCATGGAGCCAGGTGATGGTAAACCTAATATTCCGTTGTTTTCAATAGACTGCAGTAGCAAGGGGAACACTTCATGAAAAGTTTAGTTTTTTCAACTTTTCCATTAAGCCCAGCAGGGGAATTTACCAGATGTTGATTTTTTTAGGTAGCTACGGAAGCCAGACAAACCCAGTATTATACAGCAAAGGAGCACAGCACATCCACCTGCCTTTCTCCCCAGTGAAAACAACCTATATTTATAAAGCTCTTCCATAATCATTATCCATTTTTCCTGATAATTGTCTCCTCTGTCACGCATCAGATGTTCGTAACTGTAAACTGAGCATTAGACTGCTTCTTGTGACTGTACCAGTGGCCAAAATGCACTAAACTCACGTTTTTCTTCTATGTGATCTTCCTTTTAATTTATTTTTTAATCCTGTGAGAATCAGAATCAGAATCAGAATCAGAAGCAACCGTTATAGGTCAAGCATGTTCCCCATGTTCACACATACAAGGATTTGTTTTTGGTTACAGTAGCTCACAGAGTGCAGAGCGTGACCACATTTCACACAGTACAAAACACATTTCTATCACACTAATGTGTGCTAGTGCACACACAATACCTTACATGGCTGTAAACCTGACATGGTGTGGAGCTGTATGTGTGTATTACAGTGCCGAGTCAGGATGTAGAGGTAGATTAAATTAAGGAGTACAAGAAGCACTAGTCTGAGACATTGAGATGTTAGCTGCAAATGCTCGGTTGCATTGAAAATGAGGGTCACCCTCAGTGTGTTTCCAAGTGAAAAGGATTGGTGGATGGATGGATGGATGGATGATTAACATTCTTCACAAATTTGAGTTCAACAGCCTAATGAGCCACCTCTCTGTGATGAAAACCACAAATAAAAAATTCTAATATGTTTGTTTGTTTGTTTGTTCTCATGTATTCAAAGTGTTTAAGGTATATCTGTCATAGCTGGCTGCTGTTATTGTTTAGGGATGTTGTGGGGAGGTAGATCTTAGCTGGGCTCCTATCTAGGTTGCAGATTTGTTGTGTGCTGATGTACCAGCTGCATTACAGTGCTAAGTTTCTGTGTGTGGGTGTGCGCGTGTGTGTGTGTGTTTGTGTGTGTGTGCGTGTGTGTTATCATTCCATGCAGTAGCATCATTTACTCTTTGTATTTTCTGCATGTTTGTATGTCTTGTACTAGACAGATAGGGTATTTGTTTGTTTGAGATGATGGTGTTTGTGTGTGAGGGGTTGGGGTGTTATTCAAAGTGTAGCCTAGGGGCCCGTGATCACCCTAATCCACCACTGCCTGAGGCCTCTTCAACAACTTTCAGGGATCCTCTGTTGTTATAAATAATGGTTAAGACATAAAGACACATTCTGCTATACCTTTATCACAGTTGTACAGCCCGTATTGAGAACTACCAGGCTGCATCTACAATGATTCTTATAGACGGCATCTGGAGTAACCTATTTTCATATTGCATCAACTCTACACAGCAGGGCACACTTCAGGACGCTCTCTATCATTCACAATAGTGCAGCACATGTAAAACCAAATTTCAGAGCGAAATGGACAAATTCCAGGGTTGGAATCAAGGCTTGTCAGGCCACATCACTCAGTATCTACCAGACATTGTGTAGAAATAAGACCTGCTGTGAGTGCTGATCAACCGCTTCAACTGTGCCACTCTGGCTAAATGACCTTAATGTCAAAGCAAGATTCGAAACCTACACTTACTATCCTTTCCCTCCATCATTTTGACACTTTCCGTGGTTTAAGACCTTCTGAAAAATTGACAGCGAGACAACTGAGCCTGTAGGCTTCATGACTCCTCATGTCTCAACGCCTTGCCACTCTGGAGTGTTTAAGCAGTAATGTACTGTGACAGAGCCGACACCTTTGCTAAATCCTTTTTAAATTTAATTAGTAAATTTAAAGCAAGTCCCGAATAAACTGATCTGATAAGCATTGACAATTCTGTAAAGCTACAAAAGCTAGATGCCATCCTAGGCTCACAGCTCTTGCAGATTACCAGATTGAAAACACTGAATTTACACTACATTAACTTTTCATATGCATATATTATAGTGTTTTTATTGCTCGTCAACTATAAACCTGAGGATTTTTTATAACTGTCAGTGCTAGCTACTTAACATTAGCATCAGGGTGTGAGCCAGCACTAGTCTGGATACTTACTGCCTTCATAACTCAGCTATATTACTTAAAATGAACAATTATATTATAAGCTATGATAAATTAGTTCAGGGTAGCTAACCTTAGCTGAAGATCACTATTTACCTGCTCAGGAGAAATTTACCTGACCCGGCATTTGTCTCCAATTTTTCAAATCCATCATTAGTATTTACCTGCCAATCCCTGGTCAAGAATTTTTTTTTTGATGGAGGCCGAGGGTTTTTTGTTTTAGGTTTTTAGATTGGGAGGAATCAAACATTATCGCTGTAGATCCAGTTTGTTTGCTTCCATGGCTGCAGCATGCTGTGCTTGCCTGCCAGTTGATTTCATATCTGGCAACCTTGGGCGCTGAAATAGTACTGGGAAATGGGCACTAGGTGGGATCACAGACCAAACCACAAACACTCTGGAATTAAAATTTCGAAGGACACACTGACTGGAGCACCACTATTGGAAAAGCCAGTATTTTAACTTGTTTCCTTCTCATTTCTCATGAGGGATGGATGGATGGATGGACGGATGACTGTTTGAGGAATATTATTTGCATCCTCTGTAGGAAAATAAGCTCCTCTCTCTGTTTGTGCTTCTCTTTTGTAAGTCTCACCTGTAGGAGAGACTGAGAGACTGTGTTCTCGTTCCTCTATACTATATAAATATTCAGTTTCTGTTTGGAATGCATACAGCACCAGTGTTTGCTTGCTGCTGCGCTGAGTAGTCCTGGCAACAAGCCACCTCTGATTGTAAAACAAACAGTTTGGCAAGCTGCTATTAAAAATGCATGACTACTTCAGCGAGTTCATGGAAAAACCTGTGAGTGCTGGGTGGTATCAACACAAGTGTGAGATCAAATATCATCGTAAATATCATTCGATTTATGGTGGTGCACCGTGGACCTTCTTTAAAATTGATACGTGTGATTGATGCTTTCATGTTCCAAATCAAATGCAGTAGGTGCTGTCTCCACGATTTACTGCTCAAACTACAAATTATTCTCTTCAACTTTCCTCAGAGTGCGTGCATCACATCAAAAATCATCTCAGAAAACCTTGGGTTTTTCTGTAAGGGTACAGAGGCAAACCAGAGTTAAACATATGGAGTAAACATATAACAAAGAGCATATTGCAGTCCTACAAGACTCTGATCTTTTCAAATGGGGAGAAACCCATGAACCCAAAACTGAAGGCCACATTAAATTAATATTTGGAATCCCTATAAAAATCACAAATCATGTAATGTGTGCCTCAAATCTAACTGCTTACTGTGTGGTGCTGAGTGACATGGGTGGAGGGGTGTGGTTAAATTAGGCTCCGCCTACAGACTAAAATGTCTTGTTTCTGTAGTGACATAAAAATGTAAGACAGCATTTTGTTTTTAATAAAAAAAAGAAAGCAAATGGTGTAAATTGTTCAACTTCAGGCAAAAATACTTAAATACATATTTTATGTACACATCTGGTTATTTGTTATTTCAATTACTGACTTGGGTTTAACATAATACTTAACAACATAATAATCTATACACATGGATTTTTAATTTCTTACAACTGAATCTGTGAAATATTTATATATCACATTATTAATTATTTCTAAGAAAATGAGCATTTATAGAAAACATGTCTTTGTAAATGTTTATACTAGTTCCTATTTGTTTACTAATGTATTGGGAGAAATAAAATATCATCACTTCCACACAACACATTTTATGTTCAACAATTGTTCTTATATAACTTGAATATCAAATAAACCAGGCGCGACGCTAGCAAAGCTAAAAGTCAAAGAAGCTTTATTGAGCAGACCGGAAGCTTTGCAGCAAATGACGAGCCAGCAATGCAAAGGGGTAATACCTGGTCATGAGCGGTAGAGACAGGCGAGGGTCAAAAGCCAGGGAGACGAGCAGAAAGGCAGACGGAACCAGAGGGGAAATAGCAAACCGGTCAAAAGGATGGAAATAGAGTCAAGAACCAGCGAGGCTAACAGGCTAACAAAACAACAAAGGGAGAAGTCGAAAGAGGAGTTGGGAACGAAATGAGGTCAAAACCAGTAGTCAAAGACAGAAACGCTCAGAAATGCAACAGGAGTTGGCAAAACTTTGTGAAGACTGAAGGTGTGTGAGTAGGAGGAAGTACAGCTAAATCCAATCAGTATTCGGGAGACCCAGAGAGGGAGTGATTAGCAGCATGTGGGTGTGACGTCATTGGGTAGGTCACTCTGGGAAGTGGTGTCTGGGAGATCAGCGGTGTCAGGCAGATCTGCGGACATGACCAGTATGCAGAGAGTATAATTATTGGTGTTGTCATATTGAATGTCAAATTAGTTTAGCATTAGCATGTTAAAATGGGGTCCATGTGTGTGTGTGTGTGTGTGCGTGTGTGTGTGCGTGTGCGTGTGCGTGTGCGCGCGTGCGTGTGTGTGCGCGGGTGTGTGTGCGTGCACGTGTGTGTGCGCGTGTGTGTGGTTGTGTGTGCGTGTGGGTGTGTGTGTATGTGTGTGTTTGCGTGTGTGTGTGCGTGTGTGTGTGAGGGTGTGTGTGTGTGTGAGTGTGCGCGGGTGTGTGAGTGTGCGCGGGTGTGTGCGCGCGTATGAGTGTGTGCATGTGTGTGTGGTTGTGTGTGTGTGTGAGTGTGCGTGCGCGTGTGTGTGTGTGTTTTATTTTTTTATTTGTGTGTGTATTTCAATAATAATAACAACAATTCAATAACTGCGCAAAGTAAAAACTTTACAAAACGATGCTTCATTAGAGCAAAAAATATATTAGATCAATATAGTATAATTACTCAAGTATTTTCCCACATGAAAATAAATCAGTTCTATTCCTAAATACTGCTAATCAATCACAATCAAGCACTGTATTTTTAAACTAGTAAGCCCTTCAAGTTCTGCCTACCCAAAAACCTGGTAGAAACAGTAACCTTTCCACCACACTGTTTCACAGAGCCTACTCACTCGTAACCCTTCCTGTTGATTACAATGCCATCTGTTCCTCCCCCTGTACTGCAAAGAAAACACATCTTGCTAAACGTTCATGGCAGGTTTTTTGCAAGCAACCCACAGGCAAACCACATCAGCCACTGCAAAAAGAGTTCTATTATTCCACTGGCACAGCACTAGGGAATATGTCCTAATTCTGTTTTGGCATCACCAGACACGTTTTGTTCTGGTGAACAGCCCAGGTACTAATTAAATTCTTAAAGAGCTTTCTTTATTTCTGTTTGACCAATGTGGTTCATCATAATCGCTCCTCTCAAGTTAATTAGATGTGGCAGAAAAGGGCAAAGAAAAGGTTTTTCTTTTTAAGTATTTTACAGTTGTTTACCATCAGCTAGTGAGAGGCCCCAGATGTGCTCCCTCCTCTTTCTTCTTGGAATGAAACTAATTGATCTTGTTTGTGAGCAATTAAATTATCTTGAGTTGAAGGATAGTAGAAACTTTTAGTAGGCAAACACAATTAAATGTATCGACCATATTTGAGACATTATGAAGTTCAAGCACCATGAAACTGTGTTAACGATATTGCTCATGATAGTTTGCCAAAGTAACTCTGTTGCATTCTAAACTCTTTAAAGAAAGGAACTGAAGTTCCACCCAGTCATGTTAAGAATATCATGATCCCTGAGAATTTAATTTGCTACTTACTCTGTACTTCTCTGAGTTCTTAAGAGCATAATGGCTAGAGAGGACGTCTATGCTGTATTATAATGGATTCTTAGGATAGAACAAATTTAGGGTTCTCTAACCTATCCCTGCAATGCCAAGCAGGTACTTCTGGCTTACTAAAGAAGCTTTTAGTGAATGCTTCTTTTATATAATGTAAATAATGTAAATATTTATAGTAGGTATCTCTAACTGTGTAGTAACACCTTAATGATGCATGACACAACAGTGTAATTACTAATAAAATATTGTTATGAAGGGTTTCAGTATTATAATGCCTGTAAATGCATATGTGTATCTTAATGGTTCTAACAGCATATTTTCTCTTATGTAATTACACACGTGTAAAAGGGTCACTTGCTTTTACTTACTTTTAGCTAGCTGTAGTAGTAAGCTTGTTTTCTATCATGTTTAACTAAATTTCTGGCTCAACAACCTTTGTGAGAAAAGAGACATTCATGGATGTGATCTGATTTATCATGTATCAGTGTAACTGTGTAAAAGTGACACTGAAGGGAGACTTTTGTGTAGTTATGTAAGTGCACTAAAGTTACAGACAATTATAGATATTGGGCAATGCAGTTTGTTTTGGGGGTAGGTTACTGTACACGTGTTTAAAAAAACATTACACAAGGTTACGGATATAAGGTGATTAAAATATGTGCATTATAGCACTGTGTAGGCAATGTCATACAAAGGTGTTATATATGTGTAAATGAATATAATGATATTTTATATTTATATATGATATAATGATATTTTATATAATTAATCTGATATTATAAGATCTGATTTTCTGCAATTTTCAGACTACGCTGTTGTATTATAAGTCACTACATAGTTATAGAGATGCTTAATATAAAGTGGGACCAAAGTTGTTTGCTACTTACTCCTCTCAGTAATGTCTAGAGAAGTACAACTATATACAGTCTGTCTGTCTGTCTGTCTGTCTGTCTGTCTGTCTGTCTGTCTGTCTGTCCATCCGTCCGTCCATCTAACGTGTCCTTATGACTAAACAAGGTCAAAGCAATCAAACATGTGAACACACAGTAGTACAGCTGGCATTAGCTTTAACTTAAACTGGAATCCATTGATCCACTGTACCACAACAGAGTCACTGGGGACAAAAGTGCTAGAAAATGAATAGTAAGAAACACCTGCTATTTTAAAGGACAATTGCACACTGAAAAGTGGAGGGAACAAAATGTGCTGGCAGGGGTGAAATTTAATTCTGTGTAACTATCCCATTGTCACAAACATATGTAAATTACAGCCCCTTTTTCTTTTGGCATAGCAAACCTAGTGTGTCTGCTGTGAACGTTTCATTATGATAACAGGGACTGGAATACGGTTACATCTCTCCTGCTGCTCCACTGTGTCCAGGTCAGCACTCCTAACTGTAGGTACACGGACTGGACGGCAAAGGCCGAAAGAAACGGTAATGAAGAGAGCTGGGGGTAAATATAAACACACAGGGAAATAATGTCCTTTAGTGTATTTAGTCCCTTAATCTATAGAAGCTAATAGATCTCTAAATATTAAACCTTAAGAATAGTTTAGTGGATGGTTCTAGACATCTCTAATCGCTTTTTATCTCTAATCGGTTTCATTTTTATCAATGTGGTGGCAGTTTTAAATAATCCATAAATGGTAAAGCATAAATAAATGGCGAATTAGCCTGGGGTACAAGGAGATAACTTGGTATACGCTGAAGTTCATTTCGGTATGCTAGAAGGTATTATTGTGGCAAATGCAGAGGTGGGTAGAGCAACCTAAATGCGGTGAGCAATACTAGTATTGATGCTTGCTTGCAATACCAACACAAGTAAAAGAAAAGTGTTTATCATATTAAGCAAAATGCCACTATCCTATAAAGCAGCATATGTAGCAGGTCATAGAAACTTCTTAAGCACAAAGTAATGTATAGAATAGCAGTGGAATGGCAAAGTGTGAACTGCAGTATTACTACACGATAGAATGTGCTCAGAGGAGAACAAATCCATCATGTACTTAAACAAGTGTAACTAGTTACTACTCACCTCTGCAAATGTAGCACTTCACCCTAATTTCCCTGTGTGGAAAAAGGCATTTACCAATGTGGTGACATTTTCAGAGAGATGAAACTCTTTCTCCCAGTTTTCATCTCTCTCTCTTTCTCTAAAGGCCTTGTTACTCTGTAGACTGTGTGTGAGTGTGGTGACATTTCTCAGAGAGATGAAACTCTCTCTCTCCAGTTTTTCTCTCTCTCTGTGTCTCTGTCTTTATCTCTCTCTGTGTCTGTTTGTCTCTCTCTCTCTCTCTCTCTCTCTTTCTCTCTCTCTCTCTCTGTGTCTCTGTCTCTGTCTCTCTCTCTCTCTCTGTGTCTCTGTCTCTGTCTCTGTCTCTCTCTCTCTCTGTGTCTTTGTCTGTCTCTCTGTCTGTGTGTGTGTGTCTCTCTGTCTTTGTCTGTCTCTGTCTCTCTCTATCTCTCTTTCTCTCTGTCTCAGTCTCTAACAATAATACATCCATGTGCCCAGTCTGATTTCAACATTAAACAAAAACATTAGTCAATAACTCACTACAACACCTTACAGTAGACTAGAGCAAATATAAAGATCAATTTCCAGCCAAAGTCGCCGCAAAGAACAAGTTATTTATCTTTATTTGGAATTGGGGATTGAGCAGAATATTTCCCAGTATATCCTTTTGTGTGTTCCTTCTTTACCTTTATTTCAGCTTCTGTTATTTTGGTGAGACTGGCTTTAATTTTTTAAAAGAAATCTGCAGAGACATTTTTCGAAACCTCCATAGTTCGATCCTACCCTACATTCTAAACTAGCGGACAAGTTGGTAATGTCTCCTCAGGTCTGTAGTATGTGTCTGTCTGTATTATTTTCAAGTTTATAATATGAGCTACTCCAATAAGTTCACAAGTTTATACAATCCTTTTTCATATTTTATTACTGGAAATAGGAACAAGCTGCCTATAGAAAAGTTTTGAGAGAAAAAGTTAGGGATCTTTGATCTCTGTGTATATGACTGGTCAAAGAACATGTATTGCTGCTGTCCAAAGAGAAAACATGCATCCTCAAATTGTATAATGCATAAACTAATAGAAAGGCTCCAAAGTTATTCGCATTGGAATGTGTAAAAATTACATTACAAGCTAAAAACGTTTTTGTTAATTTAAGAAAAAGATAGAATGGGATGGATGGAAAGTGGAATATTGAATCTTGTATACCTTGCAAGTTCCCATTTCCAGATTATTTAACTACATGTAAATATCATCCAAAAGGATTATTACCAAAACCTGATTTAAATCTGAATTAACAGACCATTTACATGTACATGTAAAACTCTAATTCTATCATATCAAAGCATTCATTGACGATGTCACCCTAAAGGTTCATCATTCAGTAACTACATAGAAAACACTTCAGGTCAATAAGTGTGTAGTAGACTAGAGTAAACTAGAGACTCACTCTCTCATTCATGTGCACCCTCTTTTTCACCAACGAAGGTATGGAAACCACATATGAGTCTCATTATCTTGTCTTGCCTTGTCTGGTCTTTGGGGAGGCTCTGACAGAATCAGGCCAGCGGTGTGACAAAATCCCTTAATAACACTGTTTACCATGTAATGTTATTTTGGATGGAGTTACCTGTAAAGCACTTAAATGGGTCGAGCGTGAAACAGAGGGACAGGGGAATTTACCCTTGTCTTTTTTTTTCATTGTTGTTGTTTATTTTTAGACCCAATGGCTAACAAATTCAAGATGTATCCATCTACACATGCTTTATTTATGGGATGGAAGCTCATTATTAGTTATGTTGGAGCAGCAGATCTGTGTTGGACCCCCAAGGTTATCTGGGAAGCATCTCGGGTGATGGGTCTCCCTTTGATGGAGGATAGTGAAGTGCTTTATCTTGGTCTGACCTCCTTGTAAAAATGCATGGGTGTGCAAACCAATCTAGAGAAAGGTCAAACCGATGTCCTTGATAACATATGTCCTATGTCCATTCATAAATAAGCATACATTGACTGCTCATGCAAGATAAATGTGTTCGATATCATGGAATCATGTTTTTTTTTACTTCTATAAAGCATTGGGTGGTAAAAATGGTTGGCTGGGTTGGTGGGATGTTTAGCTGGCTAATGAGGTCAGGAATCCTTTGGCAAGAAACAAAACCCAAAAGAATCAAGATTGGACATTTTTTGAGAGCTGGTCAATCTCAGTATCTAAAGTAGCACATCACCATATCCCAGTATACTAATATCGTTATTTACATGCCTCATATTTTTGCCCCAGGCCCTTATACACTGTATGTTGAGCCCGCTGTTAGGTTTAACATCTAAAGGAGCTTAGACATGATAGATATGAAGTTATTTTATACTCATGAAATTAATTTAATAAGGCTTTTTAAATGACCAAAAAACATACTTAAAACTCAGAACTGGAAACCAGATACCTTGACATGAATTATTGATATATTGATACATGGTGGGAGACTTATTGACACATGGTGGGAGACTAAAAGAGAAAGTAAGACCCCCCATGCTTATGCAATCCCAGGCTAGGGTTTGTTTTCCAGGTCTAGTTGCCCCAGTTGCTGAAGCAACACATCACTTACATTCAAGCTTTCTAATGGCAGGTTGATGCAGTGATGGGCAGACCTGAAAGAGAGCTGAAAGGTGATTTATTGATAGCCTTTACTGAATAATTCACTGGCCATTTCTTTTAAATGTAAATAAATCATTTCACAGCCAAAAATAACCCATCATTTCCTATATCACTGCACCATACCTGAATATAGGCAGGATGGTTTACGTACTGTAGCACAGAAATGAGTGTATCACAATTAACTTATGCTTTCAATGTTTAGTTTATTCAATGTTAATGTTTATTAGCACATATGCTTTTGGAAAATAAAGGTTCCAAAAGATTGTTAAGCATTTTATTGGCATAGTACCTGCATTAGAGAGCCTTCACATTATACTTTATGCAGCATCTTTACATTTTCACATCTTCTCTTTCTCACTTAACTGTATTCAAAACAGTACATGTAAAAAAAAGCTAATATTATTTGTTGGATATTTTTGTCCTTGTCCCAGTTTAATCAGTCATGCACTTCTGTCTTGCTGTTGCTATTTTTGTATTGGATACAAAACTGTAAACAGTTGTGGCTCCAGAGAGGCACAGCTGTCTACCTGGCTGATCTTTAAGATGATGCATTTGAATCCGAGCAATGCCCCAGCCATGGTCAGGAGCCTGAGAGGAGAAAGCACTCAGCCATCAACCCCCGGGGCATTCCACGCTCACTTGCCTCTTCTACACCTAATCAAGTCTACCTGCTCTGCAAACTCTAGTATGACTTTGCAGTATTTAAGTTCTCTTATAGTCAAATGAACAACTGCACAAACAGTGCCAGGCTGAACGGTATCTTGTCATCAGTCACATGTCCAGATGACCGTTCCTCCATCTCCTCTCCTATGGCAAAATCTGCAGGAACTGTGTGAGAATATTTAAGATGCATGGGATGGATTATCACAGGACACTATTAGGTACCTCCGCAACTCCATGCCGAGATGTCTGACATGGCATACTAAGAGACACTACTTCTGTATGTACAGTTGAATAAATATTGTCCATATCAGCCTAAATTTTTTTATCCTTTGTTGTTCCAGGCGCAATCATTTATTGTCTTCTGGGTGCAACTGTTCCTTTGATGATGAGTGTGATTTTACATGGGGATACAGATAGCAAGTCAGAATGCAATTGACATAGTCCCAGTAGATGTGGTCAGCTTTTGTGTGTAAGATGAATCAGATGCTCTGTTTGTTGTATAAATATCAAAGCAATTTCAGCATGTATGGAGGTAATCATTTTTACTGTGGTCTCATAAAAGTTGTGCAGTGGGTTGCCTTATAATTTCAAGTTGAGCTGACTTCATATTTTTTACAATGCCAATGGTAAGAGTACAACTTATTGGTGGATATTTGTTGGTAGGGTTAGATCAGATCAGATCAAACCATTTTTTTTATGACTGCCATTATTCCAAAGGTTGATGGTGGATCAGCATCCCTACCCTTGGGTTGCAAATATACCCCCAAGGGTGCACAATAAATTCTTAAAACAATGCTTTCTTGTGGAGAGTGTCCTCTGTACATTCTCTTAAAACAAAGCATTCTTAGGGAGAGTTTTCCCCTCATGCATTTTTAAGGCTGCCCATATATGGGCTTGTGCGTGCCATAAAACATTTCGACTGTGAGTGTGCCTCAACAAAGTGCACTGACCTGTACGAGATTGCTTCCGAGGTTAGTCACACCAGACACAGGGTGCCGCAGCATGGCTAGCGCTCGAAACTCCAAGACCAGCTAAGCTCAAGTTTAGAGATGTCATTTCAGGACAGACTGAGCCTGCTTTGCCAATAGTGCTGCTGTACTGACACCTTGTCGTCTGTCAGGGAAAGTGGCAGCAGCAAGAGAGCATTACCTAAAAATCAACTGTTCCACTTTGCTTTGGGCTCTCTCCGGGAAGCCAGGGCTGATTTTAACCCGTCAGAGCGGCGCTTTAGGCCTGGGGCGTCTGTTTCACTAATAGCATCCAGGCATGTGGATTAGCAGGAATGCGCTAGAGGATTTAAACAAGGAATTCAGACAGAATAGGTCAAAAGTGACATGTAAAATGATCAAGGTAACATAAATACATGTGTAAAAAAGCCATGCAGAATGTTAATCATGCACATGATAAAGTAAACGAGAAAGGCGAAAGGATCTGGAGCGAATGAATGTTGTTTTCGTCAAAACAGATGTCAGTTGTTTCAAAGCAAAACTATGCAAATGAAGCTCATCTGCGTGCTAAAACCTCTGTGAATGTTGCTATACGTAATGACCCCAGATGAAAGGGATTATTTTAACAATAACAGAATACCTGCTGGAGGAGAGAGAGAGAGAGAGAGAGAAGCAGAAAGGCAGTTGAGTGTGAGCAGGTGGCTGACCGAAGGCGATTTGGTCACGCTGAAATCAAACGCACAAAAGGACAAATTAAGTTAAATCTACATGCACACCACCCAATTTCCTCCACCAGTTGGCATCCCCACGTTTCATGGTTTGGAGATTAGGTGGATATTGAACAGCATCAGAGAAGCAGGATTAGGGAGGGAAACTGCAAGAAGTGAGGCAAGATGAAGAGAGGGCAAAGGCAATGTCTATCGTCAACGCTCGGTATAAGCCTCCGACTGGACAGGCATTGTGGGAGCAAAGGCAGTGGAAGCCTATGAAAGATGCATGAGGCGGGCATTCATCTGTACCTTTGTGACTCTCTACGATGTCAAGATGGAAACGCTCAGGCTGGACGGCACTGGGCTTTCAATACAGAAAGAAACGTCAGGTTCATAACAGAAGAGCAGAGAGGAACTGAGGGTTCCAGTACGTTCAGTACCAGTAGTATTACTGATGGTTGAAATGGAGTGTAGCAGTGGTGCTAATGCAATGATAAATCAGTTCCTAGGGTTCAGAGGCCTTGAGTTCCTTGAAGAAATTTGAACTTTGATGTGGATGGAGTGGATGGAATTGGACTGTATCAGATGGCTCTAATCACTTCCAGTCAAACTTTGGAGATTCACAGTAGGGTGACCAACATATTCTTTTTTGTGGTACCTAAAGAACATATCCAGTCAGAATCTGAAGTGCCTAAAATCTTAGGAATTTGCAGTTTTTCTTTTTCATTTATCCTAATTGACAGTTTTGACAATTGGGAACTTATTTAGGGAATTCATTTGTCCCTCATTACATTTATTCAGAATTCAAAACCTTTTAGGAAAGAGCTTGAACCTTATTTGAACTTCGGTGTCATTTTTAAGTTATCTTTTAAATTTAAAGCTAGTCCTATTTTTTTAATCCTCTCACTGCTCTGAAACCTGGACCAACAAATCATATAATCAAGAAACCCTTCCTGAATTGACCCTGGTGCTGGAAGCCAATTGCTCTGCACATTTTATGTTATATTAACATTTCTGTAAATTACTGAGGTGATTTGAGCATAGTGATATAAGGAAAACTCTAAAATGTGCAGGACAGTATGCCTCAAGGTCCAGTGTTAAGAAACACTGTGTTAGAGCAAGGAAATCTAAAATTTGCATTGCAGGGTTCTTCCAAGACCAGAGACCAGAGAGAACCAGTACTCTGATAGTTAACATTACATCAATATTCATTTGGCATAAGCTAGGTAGGAATCCCAGGGCCAGAAGCATGCTAATTTTGCCAGGGAACCAGAGTATATGGCCATCATTATGCGTCATTTGCTGGAGATGGTCATGAATATTTAGATCCTACAGTCCTGGTCCAGCTAGTGGACATATTCCAACGGCAAGGCCTGAGTGGGTAATCGAGAGGAACTGAAGAATTCCTAGTGGGCCGGTAAGGTTTTGGCCTGGTTACTGAGGCACAGCATTTATAAAACTGTCTTGCTGCGGCTGGCTCTTTCATACATGCAAACACCAAAACACTCACAACCAAGCTTGTTTTGTAGTCGTTTAGGATTTAGAGTAAATAAGCACCCCCTTCCACAATGTACACAGCTATAGTCATTACAGCAAATAGATCATTTGGATAGGTTAAACAGACTTTAGAAAGAAGTTTCTACACAGTTGTTAACCTGCTAATGCCTTTAGGGCTTCTATGTGTTGTATTTCAATAGCTAATTGGCCAGTTGCTGTGTACAGTATAAACAAGAACAGATATATTCATCACAAACGTAGTTTCTGTGACCAGGACTTTGAAAATAATGCATTTGATGTACTTTGTAATGTGTAAGGAATTAACACACTGCAGAAATGTTTTGCTAGAAAATTAAAATTGTGACAAATTCCAGTGAATTGTCAGTGAATCCTCAAAACTCTTAGCAATTGTCCACTTAACCTTCAAGAGTTTTCTTGCAAAGCTCACACATACAGGCTTGCTGTAGCATGCGTAGTAGGCCTCGCACATCTCACCAGACACTTTCACAGAACGCTTCTTCACTCTAGTCTTGAAAAATTAGACACAGACATAGCAAACTGCATCTGCCGAATCCAGTAATTTCCACATGCCATCTAAATTAAATGTAGCTATGTATCCACTATCCACTTACTCAGCATAAACTGCTGTGGTTGTTTTAATGTAGCTGTATTTATACTGCTATGTATACTAATGGGCAGTCCTAGAAAGTTCTAGAAAGTTCTAAAAAAATTCTCAAAAGTTCTAGAAAATTCTCCATGAAGTCTACTCAGCTCAGGATGTCTCACAAGTGTTCTAAAAACTGTAAATAAAAAAAACTTGTTCAGCCCACAAAAGTAAAGTCTATGGCCTATAGCCATTTTCCGTGTAGGCCTAAGGAACTAAAACACACTTCTCACCCAGGAACAAGAAAAAAAGTGTATTGTAGTGTAATCGGTCAGCCTTTGCTGACATTTTTGTGTTATGCTTTTTTCTTTTCAGTTCACCCATATTTTAATTTGTAGCACACTGGCTGCACATTTATCCAGAAAGACTCATTGTCTAATCATGTGAGTAGAAGACAAATGATTAAAACCAATCAGTTACATTCTGCCATGACAACACAGAGCAGAGAAATTTGAAAGAAACCTAAATATAGGTAAATGACGTTCCACTTGAATGAAGTAGCAAATAGCAAAGTTTGTGTTATTTATTTTTGATTAAAAATTGGATGTGATAACACAGCGGTAATTAATGTCTTTGGCACCACAGAACTGCCTGCTGTGGTGATGTTGCCAGTGGTTCTGTGAGTTCAGTGAAGTGAGACAGCAAGACAATGTCTCTGAACTGGGCCATGTACAGCCATGTAGCCAAAGGCAAACAACGGTTCAAATCCATGTATTGTATAAGCTACGCATGGTGAACAAGACACCTGTCTAATGTTGTATGTCACAACCATGTCCTGACACCCTGAGGACTTCCTAAGTGTTTGAATGGAAATCTCCATAAATCTACTGTAAATCCAATTGCCTTTTTATCTAAATAACAAACATGTGCTTTTCTTTATTGATTCTTATCTTTACTACGGACAGGATGAAATGTAGCTGAGAATACATAGCTGAGTGGACCCGTCTGCATCATGCCCATAAATAAGTCCCACTCTAGCCCTGTCTAAAGAGGGTGGATTAGCAAACTCTTGAGACACCCGAAGATGCCAAATAGCTAATCAAAGATTTTTGTGGATATTCACAGCAAACAGTGTCAGATTTCTCCCTGTGAATGCAGCAATTCAGGAAAGCTCTAATCACTGTCACTTCTCAAGGTCTTTCAGAGAAATTTTAAGAGATGCCGATGATTTGACAGTAGTCTCTAGTCTCTCAGACAGCTTTAAAGGAGTAAACATTTCAGATAAATGCCTCCTTTCAGGGAGTCCACAGTGTTACTGTTCAGGGCTCAGGTTCCCAAAAGCATCTTGGTATTAAGCTCAACTTGATGATCCTAATTAAAACCAATTAGCAACCATCTTTCTGATATGAGGCTTCCAGGAAATTCCATCTAGTACAAGAATATACAGCTGGGAACTGCTTGCTAGACTTTTAGTGCTAACAAGAATAAACCCCCTCTAAAACATGATCAAAAACACTAGAGAGCACCTTTATCCACAGCACCTGTGGAGCAGTTAGGGGTTAGGTGCCTTGCTCAAGGGCTTTTCAGTTGTGTCCTGTCGGCTCAAAGAATCAAACTGACTGTCCTCCAGGCACAAGGCTGGTTCCTTTAGCCTGCATCTGTTTCCTTTAGACCAATCTAGCTAGTGGAACAGCATTGTGAGGTAAGGGAACTGTTTTTTGTTTGCAGGACTGGCAAAGTCTACGTGCTTCGTTAAAGGGGCATACTAACTATTACATTATGTCCATGACCAATGACCGGCTTGATGTGCACACCACTTTTTATGAAATCTTAAGGCTTTGTTCAAAATGTATGTGTTTGCTCAGACATTCTGGGAACAAGATCATGTCTGCAAGACTGTTGTTCAGATAAATGATGTTTATCATGTCTGCAAAATACATGGAGAGAGAAAGTTCCAAAGATCACTGACATTGATCCAACACGCTGTCGTCTAATTTCTGAGGCTGAAATACATTAAGAAGGCTTTTTATCTTTCTTTTTTGTTCTGTAGGCATGTAAATTGTTGTCAATATGTTTAAGTAGCTTATATACCCCCCTCTCTCTCTCTCACTTTCTCTGATTTGAATGCTACACACTCTGGACTTTCCCTCTCTGGACCCAATTAAAATCACATAATATAAACAAAAGACCCTGAAGGTGGCATCCGTGGGATGCTCCACACTGCAGTCCGGATGGAGAGATGCAGTATTTACATGTCTGTTTTGAACCAGTGCCATCATGAAAGGATCACGCATAACCATGTCAAACTCCCTCAGGGCATTTGAAAATACTGTATATTTGACTTACAGATGAGACCTGAAAAAGCTACATGGGTCAGCACTATAAATTGTTCTATTTTTTCCCCTTCCAAAGCAGTTATGTTACAAGACGCATCCCATTTACGGATTATCACCGTGTTTTTGCAGCCATTAGTTAGCTATGTAAATGTCCCATGCATTATGCAAGGATAATAAATATCAGTAAAGGGCCTTTGTGAAGAAATATGACAAGCTTAAAAATCGTAGCCCGCTGTGTTTGTGGCAAAAAGATAACTGCTGAAGTTTTTCCCAGGGTTTCCTCATGAATACTGATTTACAAGTGCAAACAAAATATGAGAAGCAGCTGTATTGTTGGGCTAAAAATGTCAAATAGTGCTATGATTTGCATAATACATTTATCCAAAGTCAAATGTAAACAACTTATGAGGCACTGCAGAGTTCCAATCACAAGTTATTATACACTAGCGCAGCACAGGACGTGCTTTTCGAGATTTACAGTGTACATTATACAGCATACAGATGTACAGTGTACAGTATACAGATGCATACAGATGTACAGTGTAGAGCGTACAGATTTACAGTGTACAGTATACAGTGTACAGTATAAAGCATATAGCAGTATACATATTTACAACGTACAATAAACAGCATACAGCAGTATATAGATCTACAATAGACAGACCTACAGTGTACAATATATATGATACAGCGCTATACAGATTTACCATTTACTTGAATTTGCAGTCAAAATGGCTATTACGTGAGTTGTTTGTGCTACATCACATTAACTAGATGTTTAGTTTAAAACACACACAATTTTTTTTTATTATCAATGTAAAACAATGGTTTTAACAGGATGTTAAACACATCTATCAATCACAATGCAGCACTATCTACGTTAGCTAGCTACAGCCCATCATATCTTAATACCACCTTGTGCCTCAAGAACCAAAAGACACTGTAGTGTCAGGCCTGGCATCACTTCAACATGAAAGGGATTAAGAACTAACACCGCTGCAGGAATCTATTGTAACCTCATGCCAGTCATGTAGAGCTAGATTATATATTATATATTATATAAGGGCTGGTAGCCAATGAGAGCAAAAATATACACAGGGCAAGTAAATGGGTGAAGAATGATGCTGAATTTACAATGGAAGAAGAAGAAGGTGGAGGGACTGTGCATTTCCTTGTTTGATATAGGAGTGGACATCCGTGCCCACAAATTGTTTAGATTATGAATTTGACATGTTGTGTCATCTTACAAATTGCCTATTTAAAGATGAGGAGAAACCGGGACTTATAGCAACCTGATAGACATCATCAAATAAAGGTTCTCCAAAATGAGTTAAAGAGAGAGATAATAGACCTGCTAGGCCATCAAAACTGCTATTTTCAGAGAAACATTCAAAAGTTCCTTACTAAGAGAGAGGAAGTAATCAAGCTGCAGCTTTTTTTAGATCTGGAAAAAAAATGGTATGCTACCTTCTAGGGCTTTGGCTTTGTCTGTGTCTGTTCGGCCTCTTTTCTTCCAGACTGGTGTTCTGTTTTTGGCGGTTGACTAATTCGGGGATGTCTGTTTGATGGTGCCTCATGATTAAGCCATGACACTGGTGTAATGCTAAAAAAAGCAGTGGCTGTTCGATACTGCAGGTTTAGCTTTTCAAAAAATGCTTGTTTATTGTCAGATTAATGTCTGTGTTAGTGTTAGTGTTAGTGTCTTCTCGGTACATGCTAATCCCTTGAACTAGTTACTATATGTAACGTTAAAGGCTGTCACAATCTAACAGATCAACCATGTAAACTTTCCTTTTACATTAGTATCAACTAAACTTAACAGGGCTGTGTATGCGTGGGTTGCCAGTTATTTTTGGTCCCTTGTTTATATATTATTCCAGAAGCCAGGGGAGGTGTCTTGTATTCTATTTCCTTTTGTTTTGGAAGAGGGATGGATGTTTTGCGTGTGGTTAGCACTTTTTGATTGTTGTTTTGGCCTTGGCCCCTCTTGATGTTCCACCTTTTGCCTTGGGTTTATATCCATGTTTATCCAGGTAAACTAAACTGCACTTTTCTGGCAGTAAAAACAAAAAGAGGAAAAACAACTCTTTAATCTGACATTGTTGCACTGCTCTTTTTGTTTAAGCTGCAATCTCGTTTGCTTTTTATCCTCACAACGTCGCAAACAGGTGTTTCAGTCCTTCCCTTCTCCTGTGAGAAGACATTACAACACTGTGGATCTGAAAGGATGTGTAACTGTCAGTACATCAGTACTAATAAATCAAACTAAGAAGCTGCTGGTGTTCTCAGAGCTATGAATTTACAAGCCCAGAGTCCAGACAACTTTGAAAAGCTGCACTATGTGTCCAAAAGTTTGGACACATACCATTCAACATTTCTTGTGGGGTCAAGATTGTTAGGAATGGGTTTAAAATTGCTTCTTCTACTTCTACAGGATTTGATTGCAATCAGCCACAAGAACATAAGTGAGGTGGGGTAGTCATCACAAAGGTGATGGATCATGCTCCATCACTCCAGAAACAGCACAGTACAGTACTGAAGGCTTTATACCTGCTGCTTGATGGTGGACATGGTGACCTTATTTGTGCAGCTGCTCCAGAGCATGCCATTCTGACAGGAATGCTTTTCTAAGGAGATTATACAGGCTATGTGTAATGTTCCCTTAAATGCAGCTTTTCTCCTCTCAAGCTTTTTCCTGGTGCTGTATAATGAGTAACTTGCACTTAATGGCTGCTATGACTGGAAATGAAGGATGGTCTTTGTCATACTGTACAACATCAGGTGCATGAAAGAAATGTAGGTGTAAATGTCTGGACTGTAAAGACTCTGAACATCCAAGTAGCTGAAGAGAAAAATGTGTTAGCAGCCTGCTAAGCTACCTGTTCATTATCACTTCTGTTTTATAGACTCTGAGCTCAAAGTAGGATAAAAACGGCTAAACAACTTCCACCCTTTCCACTAACATCTCCAGCAAAGTCCCTAAACCTGCTTATTGCCCATTGGCGTCTACAAGCAAAGGGGATTCTCCACTCTAAATCTCGTTCGAAGCAGATGTAATTAAAAGGCTTTATTGCTAATTTCCCCTGCTGAAGACTCCAGCTTATTTTCTCCTCTGCCGGCAGTCATGGGCATGAACTGCTGGAAGGAGAACCTCCTCGAGATGCCCAGAGAGCTGCTTATGGCCAAGACTCCTTCCTGAAACCTGCTTTCTTGTGGCAGAGGTCCTGCTGGTAGAGTGGATAAATGAAGCTCTTATTTCGAATGAGTGGAGCAAATACCCTTTATTTTATTCACCTCTGGATAAAGGTTTGGTTTAATAGGAGCCGAAAGCAGCATGGCGCCTACTTTAATTTCTTGTGTGGTGAAGCTGCATACAGCGTCAGGAGTTGAAACACGGAAGGAAGGAGTTAGAATGGAAGTGGGCAGCATGGTGTGTGGTGTGTTCCTAAAAATAAAGGAGAAAAAACATTCATTTATTTCCACACAGGATAGAATTCTGCCAGAAAGACTCAAAAGGCCAAAGTTATCATGTAATCCTTGATAAAGTGTACAATTTAAAAGATAAAAAAAACCCTGTCCTAGGTCCAGGTTTCAAAGTTTACACTTTCACAGGTCCTGTGGGATTTGGTCAGCGAGGGCAGAACCTACCTCCTAGACAACAGGACCGGGACTAAAGAATGTTGGAGAATGTTGAAACACCAACATCCTTAAGCGTTTAAAATTTCCGGGTTGGGGTGCAAAGGAGCAATGAGGGGTGAAAGGTAAGACTCCTTGCTGCAAAATAAGAACAATTTAATAAATGTTGACTGGCTTTCTTACAAAATTTAGTTGGCGAGGTCCGGGACATCCTAATTAACCTCCCAGACCCATTAAATGTCTCAGTTTTGTTTTGAGGGGGTAAATAAGAATACAAAAAAAATTATATTTTAATTACAATTTAAAATAATTTTGTCTGCTAGGATTAAATTGATGCTGAAATACAATTCATACAAATTCTAAACAAGGTTTTTGTTTAGCCTGCTTTAGCCACAAATCTGCAAACTTTTTCACTGGTCTGTTGCAAACGGCTATATACAGTTAGTCCTTCATAGCCTACATATCATAACTACACAGCTAGCAGGGAACATTCCCACAACTTTGTCCAATGTTGCCTACAATTTCTATTATTCTATTATTATTTAATAAGAAGAAAATTTAAAATGTAATCTTCAAAGAACGTTTGAAATAAAGTTTTCAAAAACATGTAATGTGTAACTGCAACATTCAGAGGATGTTTTTGGGAGAATGTTGGGCCACAGATTAAATTATACAAAATGATGTTTTTAGAGGGAACATTCTGGCAAAAAATAAAACAAACAAACAACAACAACAACAACAAAAAAACCAAACAAACAAAAAAACATTCCCACTGGCACACACAGTGCATATGCATTCTCACAACACTTACACTATTTCCCACACTACAAATCCACACTAGAAAAGAGCCTTTCCAGAAAATCCTAGCCACTGAAGGAGGCATTATCTAATGGGCTATATTTTCCATATGTCATTTTGTTAAAATATTAATTTGCATTACATGTAAAATGAAAACAAACATGAAAGTCTGACAAACATACCAATGCAAGTGCCTCGAATCTAAACTATAGTAACTACCTGGCTACTCTAAACCACATAGGTTAGTATGTGTCATTTTCTCGTGTGAGATTTGAAGACCCTTGTAATAAACATGTCATGGAAGATGTCAAATACTGCTATGATTTGCCATGACAGATTATGCCATGAAATATAACAGTGTTACTATTATCAGTAATTATCAAAAATAGGTGTGCAGTACCCCATGATGGCTAACTAGAGCGTACTATATAAAACTCAGCATGTGACATTATCTGTCATAACAGAAACCATTACAGCATCTTTCACAATTACTACTAAAGGTACATGACACTGTTAAATTACTGGACGTCATCTGTCATGACAATTAAGAGCAGCATATGGCATCTGCCATGGTCCTAGCGTTATGTATCAGCGTTCATGGGCAGTATAGCTATTTTTCCCAGCAGCCAAGAATCATTTCCGAGCCTTTATATTTTAAAGTATGGATGTATTAAGACAAAGTGAAATTGGGCAGTAAAATTAAGCACCTGTCCAGATTATCCAGGTGGTTTTGTCAAAACACTGGGTACAGTAAAAAGCAATGGAAGCTGAAGACCACAGTCTTCAAGTTTCACTTTTTGGGCTTCTATAACAAAGCTGCTTGTACTTGATGTGCTGTAGGAACATTTAAAATACATATCTAAAATGAAATAGGCTTAAGATTATTCTGAGATCTTACCTGAGATGATCACAAAAAAGTAACAGTGAAACGCAACGAGACAGTAAACGAAAGCGGCTTCTTACATCAGAGAGCATTCGCTCCACCTCCAGCCGCCTACTTCAAATCTCACACATCAAAGTTTAATGTCTAACACTCACAGCTCCCCTGAAGTCTTTTGAAACGGCTTTAGTGACTCAGGGAAGCAGGAGGATAACCATGATTCAGTCTATGCAGTTTAACATGCAGTTAAACACATGAAATATTTGAAAAACAAAATGCAAACTAGAACTTTATTCTTCAATCGCCAGGACCCCCCACACAGCAGGTATTATGTGGGTGGTGGATCAGTCTCAGCACTGCAGTGGCACTGTTGTGGAGTGGTGTGTTAGTGTGAGTTGTGCTGGTGTGAGTGGATCAGACACAGCAGTGCTGCTGGACTGTTTAGTCACCTCAGTGTCACTGCTGGACTGGGAATAGTCCCCCAACCGAAACATCCTCTGGGTAGCATCCTGTGAACACTGATGAGGGACTTCAAACACAAACTGTGCACAGCGGAAGAGCCATCTTATATATCTACAAAGTGGAACAGCGAAGTAGGAGTGTCTAATAGAGTGGACAGTGAGTGGACACAGTGTTAAGATAATCCATCAGCACTGTTGTGTCAGATCCACTTCACTCCCTTCTTATATCTACATCTATTTCAGGACTTTTCAGGTTCTCATAATCACCCCCATAACCCCTTTCTTCTCCTTCTCAACCTTGACCTTCCCTCCCTTATTCCCCACTTACCACTCCTGATCTTCTCTTACTGGAGTGGAAGAGACGAACAACCTTAGCCTGGTGCCCATGCATGATTTTGAATACACATGAATAAGACTGCTGCAGACTAAACTAGACTACACTGGACTAGACTCGAGTGCTAACTGACCGAGCTTTACCCATACATCTCTGTATGTGCAAAAGAAACTCAAGTCAACTCTAAATCTCATCTCCAGTCTCCTGACTCTTAATTCTTCCTGAAGACCCAAATTTCAAACATCTCTTATCCTTTATGCTTCCACTCTCTGATGTTTCTCTGAAGCTTGAAACATCCTTGAGGTGTGTTTGTTCCTACTTTTCTACAAGGTTCAGCTATTTTTCTTCATTTTCAATCATTTAAGATTCATATCTTCTGTCAAACTTGCCTCAAAAGGATACACTTGTCTTTCTTGTTTTTCTGCAGTAGGAGTTTAAGAAATCTGAAGTGCAAACTCTTTCAATAAACAATCAGAGCTGTTTGTTTGCCCTGTGCATGACATTTACTCACACCTTTCATATAATGCACATGTGCAATGTGTATTTTGCTGGGAAAAAAATCCCTACAGACCAAATGAGAATTTATGAAGTGAGCTGTAGTAAGATCTAACACTGAATATAAGAACAGACAGTGTCTTATTTAGTGTATATCTGTCTTTTGTTTACAACATGGCTGCTGACCTGGAGAGAAAGAAGTCTGTTTTTGCTCTGCAGACAGACAGTTTTTAGTTAGTGTTTGCTTTTGACTTTGAGCAACATGATCATACCGGAAAGTCCTTGACAGCTCAAGTCTGTTTATACTACTCCACATATTTTTTACCCATACCATCAACCCTAACACTCGGAATTATTCATCACCGTTGGCTCCCTGCAACGCCGCATATTAATGGGATGAGACAAGTCGAGCATTATTTATTCATTTGTCAACAAAGTTGCAGCATGTGGAGGGAACATCATTAAGGCTGACCTCTCTCTCCTCGAGTCGTAAAGAAGCCAGACGGACCCAGACGAAGCTGATGTACACACTGCCCCTGTGTTCCAGGCATAGAGGCTCTCACATCTGAGTGTGTGTATGAGAGAAAAAAGCAGGGAGACTGCTCACAAAAACACACTGACTGTGAAAACTCAGACACACAGTCTTCCAATGCTATTCAGATAAGCCAGTGGTCGGCAAATACGTGCAGGAGAGGAATTTATCTTTCTTTTTTTCTTTCTTTCTTTCTTTTCCAAAAAAAACCTGTTATTACATGTTATTACACAATGGCATCAATTTAAATAATTGCAAATTATGGAACCAGGAACTTTAGTTTACATCATTAATATCAAATCTCAAAATTTCAAATAGTATTCCTAGGGCTCCTGGCACTCCCTCCTAACCAATGGGAAAATCTCACTTTACTGTATCTACCTAGATAACATGGGCACTGGACAAATATCTTTTGGCTGTTTCAAGAGCTTAAACCTTTTTTGCCAACCAAAGCTTTCCAGTTACATTGGAGTAGTAGCACAATACTTGTATTGTGCAAATACCTAATGTATAATAATTATATTAAGAAAAATAAACTAAAAACGGCAGGCAGCTGTTTTTGTACTTCTCAGAACTACAAAAATGGTTGGGGTAGCTCAGTGGGTAACACCACTACTCAGGGTGCCGCCTCTACGTGTGGGAGACTGGGGTTCGAATCCCGGTCTGGGTGACTATGCTGTGCTACACCAATAAGAGTATTTGGGCAAGACTCCTAACACTATGTTGGCCTACCTGTAATCATTAACCTTGTAATTTAACCATTAACCTGAAATGGCTGAGGGCCTTTATATTTACAAATGTGGATCTTTGACAATGAAGGTTGGGTTGTGCAATTTATCAACTCTACCTGCAGCACACCCTCATGTCCAGCCTATGTGGGTGGTACTGCCTATACACTGGGTATGGCTAAATGCAATAGAAGTTGAAGACCATTGGGAAAGCAAGATCCAATGGCTGTTACACACTCTTTAGGCTGATATACGGAAGCTGCCTGTACTAGGAAACAGTCACTAAGGTAGCTTAGTTATAGTGGACTTACCTGATATCGTTCAACAAAACCAATATGTTTATTTATACAAAATTACTATAATGACCTTTTTTAATGATATGTCTAGCGTTGCTCTGAACTGACAAGAAAAAATAAAGTAATCCATTCTTTCCATGCAATGACACCCTAATGACTGCACTCGGCTGAGGTGCATTCCGATCCAAAAATATTGTAATTCATGTTTGGATTCCCCACCTTGCTCGAAGCTTAATATGTTGATCTAAAGCAGTGTCTCCGACGTAACAATGATATACAATTCAAAACATAAAGCCAGTGGTCATTGGAAATCACCTATTTTCTGTAGTGTCCTTAAAGAAGTTTTAGTATTAGCTGGAACAGTCACTAAAATAACCATTTAGCCCTCAGTGAATTCCTTTTGTCAAAAGCAAGCTGAGGTGCAGTGTAAGCCCCTACTAAAAGGCCTGACAACACCTGGCAAATACTTGTAGCAGACCACTATTATAAAGGTATGAAAGGCAATGCTAGATAAAGATAATGATAGATAATTACAGGCTATAAAGTAAGTCGATGACATAAAGCTCTGAGACCACCAAAGTAAAACGAGATTGAAGTTATGCCCGTTGTGCAAAAACATGGTGCAGACCACTGGAATAAATCACCAGTACCAGTAGTCTGGGCACAGGTACAGGGCACATCTTGGCTTTCATGGGCTTCATGGAAAAACAGACCTACCCATCTCTCTGGCCTCATCTCTTTGGCATCTGTGCCCAGCAGCTGTCCTGATCTGTGTTCATCTGTGAGGGTCAGCCCACCTACCATGAAAGCCCACCCCCTGCTTTCACCTGGCCCCAATCCTCCAGCCTTGTCCGAAACCTTGTCGAAGTTATTCCAGCAAGCAAAATGAACAATCTTGGCCACTTTACTCTCCTGTTCTATCACCGTTTGATCGGCCGAGTTTAATAGCCATCCTTCGCCTCGCTCCATCTCCTGGTTCGTTCCCAAACCGAAACCTGTTACCGAAACTAATTCCTTCCCAGCTGTGAGGGTTGCATTGATGGAGGTAATAAATCTGAAACTAGTAAAAGGTGCAATAATATGCGCTCTTACACGCACTCATCTTGGTGGTGGAACATGTTGGCTGGTCCCTTTATGACATCTGTGAAGAGGCAGTTGAATGGTGATCTACTGCTGTGTTATTAATGGTGCTCTCTGCTGTGCATATTGAGTTTTATGATCTGGAACTAGCATTCCGTTTGAACCCTTTCAGTGCAGGATATGAATGCTGGTGTTTTGCACCATATTTAGAACATGGTAATGTTTATACGCCCAACTTCAAAGGAATAGTTGCACTGAGAAGGAAGTGTTGGATTACAGTGCTATTGGGAAGGAAGATAAAGGTTTCCAGGAACAATAAATGCATCCCATGCATCTTGAATATTTTCACGCAGGTCCTGCAGATTTAGGGGTAGGGGTGGAGGTGGAGTGACACCAGGCCTGCTGGACATTTGACGCAGCAAACCATTGGCGCACACCACAGTGCCTTCAGACACTGATTCCTTGGGTTGTCGGCGGGACTCGGAACTGAAGATAAGTCACTCCATGACAGTCTTTAGCAAAGTTGACGTGGTGTTACAGGCAGTCATTGTAACAGTCTGCGAGCGTGTAGTCCTGTACTGTGCAGCCGCCTGCTAATGGTGCAGGCACTAACAGGATTACTCATGGGTAGAATCACTGCTTGCTTAATGTCCAAAATTGTAGGTGTTGGGTCAGTCCCTTGCTTGAACTTGAATTATTCACATGTCCCACAAAACCAGCGTAACCACCAAGTTTCATTCCTGCAAATGTTGGTGCCATTTTACATATTAGAAAACATAAAGCAGGTCATACTTTATGCTCTATACTATACGTTAAATTTCTTTCTGGATGCAACTGTTTGTAAAAAATGGTGGTATTAGTCATAACATAGCATTACTATAAAGCCAACCCCCACAATGTATACTCACTGAAAAAAAAAAAACATGCACCAAGAAGCATTTGTTGAATTCGAATGAAATGTCATATGTGTAAATGTTATGATGGTATGTGTAAGTAATTATTGGAGTGTAAAGATAAGTTTATTGGGGATGACTGTACAACTGGAAGTAGGCTCTAAAAGCAGTACCCTGTTGTGCCTCCTCTAGCCTGGATGCAAGGTGAGATACAGTTGGGCTTGGAGACATACAGGTTCCGTATAACATCCTACAGCAAATTTTGCACACAGATGTTGCAGCTGAGCCTGTAAATCCTGCAAACTCATAGGATGCCAAAGCTGGTATCCCAGCTGGTCATATAAATGCTAGATTGGTGATGAATATAGTGGGCAAGCCAAAAAGATTTTGCAATTTCATTCCTGGGAAACACTTCCTGTGTGTGGCCTAGCTTTATCCTGCTAAAAAATTCTAGTTGGAAGTAGTAGCATGAAAGGCAAAACATGTACCTGCAGGATGCCCTACACATATTGCTGAACTGTAAGTGTCCCTGGTATCACTAAGTGTAACTACTAGGTGTGACAGACTGTCATATGCGATGTCTCCCCAGATCATCACACCATCGGCTGGGAAAGGCGGGACTGAAGTGCTCACCACAAGGTCTCATTAGTAAAACCCAAACACTGTCAGATTCCAAACAGAACCTGGATTTAATGGTAAAGATGATATGGTTCCAGTCCAGTTTTCTTGTTCATGCCACCACTGCAAATGAAGGTAACGATGGCTGGCTTTCAGTGGCAGGACGCGTAGTGGGCACAGGGACACCAAATTTCCTTCTGCTTGTCTGGATGGTGGACAAAGAAACTGTGGGAGTTGCTCATGCTTATTGATTGATCAAATGATCCTCTCTACTAGTGGTCTATCTGGGCCGCCTGGAGCCTGTGTGCCATTTGTGCATGCCCTCACGTACCACACCTGTAATCGTTTACATATGTGTATAGTTATACAGTCATAAGCAAAAGTTCACACCCCTGCTCAAAGGACATGTTGTGTTGATTTTCTAGATGGCAGAATATGATATGGCGTTGTTCTGCAAACATTGTTGGAGTTGAACATATCAGGAAACATAAAGCAGGCCATATTTAATGCTTGTTACTCTGTGTTAAATAGAAAAAAGCACAGTAATTTTAGATAGGAGCGAGATAGTGTTAGTGTACTTTTACCAGGGGTGCCCAAACCTTTGCGAAGTACTGTACTACATACTTACATAAGGTCATTTTCAAGGTAATTTGCTAAATAGTCAATATAATGATTTCAGATGCTCTTGAGCCTCCAGAGAATGATTCCAGAGAAAAGTCACTTTTATTGAATGCATCTTTCATTAACCACTGTCCAATGGAAATGAGATGTTCCAGACTGAACATTTACAAAATAAAGTTTTCTGTACCGGTTAATCAATTAGAACAGGTTAAGTGGCAAAACATTTATAGAAACCTTTCACTTAATTGAAGAGTACAGCGTGACTATATAAGATTTGTGCTGATCAGTAGCACTGCTACATGCATAACACAAAACTAATAATGATGGACATTTTCTCTGCATGTAAGCATGAAAGTGTATTGAGAGAAAGATAAAAGTGTTGAAAATGTTCTAGTCTCAAGTTTGCAGATTTGTGGTCATAAAGCCTAACTTCATACTTTTAACAAGATATGTACAAAAAACTGCAATTTTAACAAGCGAGGGACCGATAGAGAGCAGTTTTAAGCAGTAATTGCCAGAAAGTTGACGGTAGCGACACACGCATATTACTGTACCATTTTGACTGGAATGGGAGCAGAGGAAATGACAGGCTTAAACACATTGGGCTTGTCTCATTCACACCTGCCTGCTAGCTGTGATAACATCCTCACACTTAATAGCATTTTAATTAAAGAACTGCTTATTTGGCATGTCATGGTGAAATATGGCGGGTGGTGCGCACAAAGTTCTCATGCAAGGTTTTAATGGAAAGGTGATTTCGTATTCATGGTATGCATCTAAAACAGAAAATGGAGGACTGAAAGGTCACCTTGGTCGAGTCCAAAGCTGTGACTAGTTAAGATGAAGGCGAAGAACATGAATAAAGGAAATCAAGTCTAGATCTCATCCAAATGAGATTAATACAATGTCAAGATGGACACATAAGACCAAGTCTAAACTAGTCTTTAAGTGCTTCAATTTCCCATCCAAATTATCCTGGTGATTTCAAATTATTGGTGATATCTGAAGATGATATATACCAATACGGAATAATTTTAGACAACAGAACTAATGCTAAGGATTCTGGAGTTACAGTCCTCATCTAAAATACAGTTGTACAAATAGTTGCCCCCAGAAAGAATCAACTGACAGGAATGAAACTTGGTGGGTTGGTTCGACATTGTGAGACATGCAACTGATTCAGGTGTCACACTTGGCTGTGCATGTGACGTAAGCAAAGACAGGCCCTTACCCTGTACCTGACTGACCCAGGTCGTTATGATGACTGCCCTTAATACCACGTCAACATCATGAAAGACTGCCATGGTGTAACTCAGAATGCCAGCATGTCATCTTCAGGCCTGAGTCCCACTTTGGTCCTGGTGGAGACGGCCAACGAATCCGTATGTGGAGGCACCGTGGTCAGAGCCAAAATGAATGGTTTGTTGTCATCTGTCCCACATGCAGAAGGCCGGTGACACTCCACCCCCACCACTACCACAACATCTGCAGAAACCCATGTGAGAATGTTCAAGCTGCATGGGATGGGTTATCACAGAACACTATTATGAACCTCTACAACTCCATACTGAGACATCTGGCATGTTGTGTTAGCAAACATGGCAGCCCGACTCCATACTGTGTGTGTAGCTGAATAAGTATTGGCCATATCAGTCTAAATTTATCATTTTTTATCAGTTTATTGTTCCTGGCATCCTTTATCTTTCTTCCCAGTGGCCCAATCCGACATTTCCCTCTGGGTGCAACTATTCTTTTGTTGATGAGTGTATTACTTCTATCGTTTTGCTATACTGTTTAAATGTAAATGTTTAACAATATAATTAATTGCATGATGATTTATAAAATAAAGCACTATGCCAAACAAGAGACTACCCTTCATTTATGTCAAAATCTTGACAGCTTCACATCTGTTCAGGCACATGGCATTAAGTTGTCTTCTCACAGTGGAAGGATGGACAGAACATCTTTACATGTTTTCAGATCTCTGCATGATTTTAAAGATGAAATTTTTAAGTGTTGTTTATCTGATGGTAACAGTTTTGGTGGTCTACCAGGATGTGCACATATCCTTTATTTGTTTTTTGAATTACAGTCTTAGAGACTCCTTTCTTTATGCAAGTGGACTATTTTATATCTAATCTCCTTAAAAACATGCCTTGACTGAAAAGCCTTATCTCTTCGACTTTTGCATAGTATTGTACATAAGCATTCAGTTTACATTATATTTTAAGAGGATTGAATCTGCACTTCCATTTGATTTAATGTTAGGAACCATTACAAATATGATAAAATGTAGGGTTATGTTACACAAATTTGTACAAACTTTAACAATTAACAATAAACTTTAGTTCAAATCTAGCTCAAATTACAATAACGCATCTCATGTTCTACTGCCTACTCTCCTGTTCATTGCTCATGCCGAATTAATCCAACCAATGTTAATAAGTTATTCTAATCAAATGCAAACACAACAATTGAATTTTGAGTTTTTTCATGTACCAATATGTTGCACATAGATGACAGTTAAAAGCAAGAAAACGGAATTAATGATATATTTTAATAGTATACATTTCATTGGAGACCAGAGAATTTGGTGAGTGGCAGAAACTACATACTGTCAGGTCTAAACAATAGAAAATACAAGACTGGATACAAGAAGGAAACAGTACACATGTGTGCAAAGGTAAGTTAAGGTGAAATAGACTGCACCTATGAGAACTAGATTTTGAGGTTAGCTTAATGAGGAGGTGTTCATTTGTTTTACCTTTAGCCGTCATTGGTTTTTATCTATCCCAAAAATTGGGCACCATTTCTGCCTTTCTCTTGATGAACATAGCATGCCAGTTTGGCTCATTTTCTTATTGATCTAAATCAAATGCCGATGCTGATTGATGTTTTGATGTGATGCGAGCAAGGATAGGGGTGCTTTACAGACCATAAAAAGCCAGAAATTGTCGTGAATAGCATGCCTGCATAATTCATTCTCCTTGGCCAGGAGCACCGGCGTCACGGGCAACGCCACAAACCCTGGTCTAAAACAAGCGGTTTAGAACATTTCACAGTCTGTTCTTGCGGGGACCTTTTTTCCATTACTGCCACGCCGACTTGTTTACATCTCTCGGCCCGATAAGCAGGCGAAACAAGCAGCCCTCACATTTCCATCCTTATCGAAAAACGCTCAGGCTTTTCAAGGCACGGAACTCATCCGCTCCACTTTTAGGCAGAAAGAGAGAATGAGAAAGAGAAAGAGAAAAAAAGAGAGAGAAAGAGAGAGAGAGAGAGAGAGAGAGAGAGAGAGAGAGAGAGAATCTGTCCTACATAACCGAGCTGTATCAGGTGATTCTCAGCATGAAACTGAAGAGAAGAAACCCGCCAGAGACTTTCAGACTTGGTTTGGAGACGAAAAAAAAAAAAAAGAGTAAAAAGCCAAGAAAAAAAAAACATTTGCATGAAAATTACATTACTGAAATTGCAATCAGATGGAGGCACACAAGGCTGAAGTGTCATTCTCAAGAGATGAGGTGACGGCGGTATCTTTAATTGAAAAAAAAAAAAAAAGAATGAGGATAAAACCTTGCCCGGATAAGCAGTGAGAACGCTTTCATCTTCTGTTACCTTTGTCCTATTATTGTCTTCTCATTGTTTTTCCTTTTTTCCCCATCCCTTCCTCTCCCCTCTCACTGGCTCTGGCGCTCTTGGTTTGTTTTATTAAGTTGGCTTGAGAAAGTCAAATTAACATTCTTTGTTCTTTGATTTATTATTCAATGCTTTTTTTCATGGCGGTTTTCAAGCAAGAACCATGAAACTCTTTAGGATTGCAGAGCCAGTACAGAACACAGCCTGTGCTTTTGGGATGGATCACACATGTGGTTTTTGTAGAGTGTTTGCGCAAACACAAATGCAAGACGGCAGGTTGAGAAAAGTTATTAGCTGCCACAGTGACATCACGATGGACGTCTTTCACACCGACCTTCACACAGACTCACGTGCATACTAAGCAACACATTAGCAACCACACGAGAAAGCATAGTTGTGGGTTAGCAACACCTTAGCAACCACTTGAGAAACTATAGCGACGGGTTAGCAACACCCTACAAGCCACATGAGGATGCACAGCCTTGGGTTAGTAACCTCTTAGCAGCCCAATGAGAAAGCATAGCGATCAGCAAGCAAGTTAGCACCTGAAAAAAGCATAGTGTTGGCCTAGACACATCTTAGCAACTATTTAGAAAGTCATAGCAATGGCCAAGCATCAACTTAACAACCATTTGGGACACCAAATTCTGGGGTAACATGGCAACAGCCTAGCAACAGCTTAGTAGCCAGTCTGGGGTAACATGGCAACAGCTTTAACAACACCTTAACAACCACCTGGGACACCATAGCACTGGCCTAATAACATGTAACAACCAAGCCTTCATATTCTTTTAGTTCAGTTCCCTTTTTGTCACCTCAATAACGCCCCTCTTTAATACCAGAGCAGGGCTTAGCTCATGTCGTTTTTAATGTCGGGGGGGGGGGGGGGGGGGGGGGGGGGGGTTTGGGGGGTGGCTAGAGAAACCTAAATGGGAACAGTATTTCCTTTTGTAACGCTTAATAGCCTTTTAATTCACAATGAATGCTCGTAATGATGCCTCTGAAATTCCAAAATCTATGAGAACAGTAACTCATGAACAAGAACACAGGCAATGAAATCTGATATTAATGGGCATGCTTATTATACATCTGCCCTCCTTTTATGTGTGTTTTCCCAGCATCCTTTAAAAGAAGTTTCCATATTCCATTCAGAGCACATTCTTTTCTTGAAAGCACTATTTTAGCAAACAATTGCATATACATTAATCATTTCATAATACTTAGCTGTCCAATAAAGGTCTTAGATAGGCAGCATGAGTTCCCACCAGAGTTACAAAGCAGCCATAAATATCATATGGTTTAAAAAGTCCTGAAACTGTTGTTCTGCTTCGCAGAGGGAAGTCAAAGGTCTCTAGAGTCAGGGAGACTGTGCTGCAGTAATCCCATTCCATACCTCCATGTTCACTTAATGGTACACACTCCTAAAAATGAAGGTGCCAAACAGGTTTATTTGGAGTGAAACTTTGAGGGTCACCCTCAGTGTATGTCTATTTTAGTTTAAATGAAGGTTGATTTATTTACTAACAAACTTTTTTATTTTGTATTCTGGAAATATAATAATAATAATAATAATAATAAGGTAGAAAAAATACTGTATTGTGTTCTATTGGCAGATTACTTGTTTCAAAAGAACATGCAGATGTGCAATGTAAACAAGTTAAATATCAGCCAAAAGAAAAAGACACTTTTATAAGATAAAATAATAGGTCTTAACACCATAAAGAAAACTACGAGGTATATTAACCATACTGAAGATATCACTGGTTAAGATTTCTTGTAGTGGAAATGACTTTCAGAATTTGTAAACACAGTCTATACTTTAGAATAATCAAGAAATGATCCGGACAAAAGACAACATTAATGAGAACCATGTTTGAAAAAAAGGTTTGAGTGTGAAGAAAGTTTTTGAAGGTTCCATTCATTCATTCATTCATCCATCCATCCATCCATCCATCCATCCATCCATCCATCCATCCATCCATCCATCTATTCATTCATTTATTCATTCATTAATTCATTAATTCATTCATCCATCATCCATTCATCCATCCATCCATTCATTCATTCATTCATTCATTCATTCATTCCATTCCATTCCATTCAGTTTTTTTGTGTACATTAACAGCATTGCACAAACAATGCTTATTTGGCACCTAAGAAGAATGCTACACATGCTACATAAAAAGAATGCTACACAAAAGGTGCCAAAAAGTGTTTTTGAGTTAATCCCATAGAAGCAGGCTGACGTAGAGGTATATATAATGTCTATTCTACGTCGTTTAAAGTATTAGGAAGTCTTTTACAAGGTTCTTCACACATCTCATTTATAAAAGCTGTTTTCTCCAAACTTTCCAAAATTGGCAGATTCTGTGGTAAATTATGAAAGGTAATTTCTGCACTGAATGGAAAGTAGATTTATTTCAACCACAGGCTTAATGCTGCTGCCTCTGCAGAAGGAAAGTAAGGGAGAAATACGTTTGGCAGAATCACATAGTCATATGAAAATTTGTAAAAGAAAACGGAAGAACTGTATGGGATATTTGGGCTGCTTACATGCGAATGATCATTTTAGACTAAATTTTCTGTATTCAGTTGATGATAAAGTAGTTACCAACCCAGGTCCCTGCACATATTAGTGTTTGCCCTGGTGGCAACACACATGATCTAACTAATCTAATAATTTACAAGGCCTTCCTGAGTTAAAGTGGACAAGAAGGCTTTAGAACCTTACAGGACGTGCAGGTTCTTCAAACTATGCTAATGGTTTTATAGAGGACCATATGTTGAATTGTTCTTTAAAAGACCCACAACTGATTCCTCAATGCCACGGCCTGAAGAAATTTTTTGTTTGTTTCATTTGTTTATTTAGCCACAATTGTATTATTGATTAATACAGATGGGCTACTGGCATAAGACCCATTAACATTAGCTTAATACTTAATTGCCTTGATACTAATCATATTTATGGTAAACATATGTGATATTGTGCTCAAAAACTCGCACTGCCATTTGACTTTACTGGAAAACTTTGTGGAAATACTGACAGATGATAAAAAAATTCACGACATCGCAGACATCAGCATTTTTGACTGGGAAGTCGCCAAACTCTGACTCAAATCAAATGTCAGCTCAAAAAACAATGAGGTATAAATGAAACAACTCTTTGTGTGGTGTTTGGCAATATGTACACTGTGTGCTTCTTGCAAAGGTTACATACAGTATATGGTGTTCCCTGGTTTTGAATGTCTTAAATGCAAAAATGCCAGTAATTTATTTATTTATTTTATGTAACAACCATAGACAGTTTTTTTATTGAGTATTGAAGCATATACTGTCCGAAGAAAAACAAGTATCTCCAAAATGGCAACTTTACAGGAAAGGCCAAAAACCTCATTTAACTATGACGATATACATATATATGGAATGAATATATACAATGATGTCATTGAGAATTGGTGCAATAAACTCCTATCGCCATATATATATATATATATATATATATATATATATATATATATATGTATGTATAGATAGATAGATAGATAATATATACTTTGATATATATATATAAAATGAACATTGATTCATACGTAAAGGGTCAGTACTTAGTTAATAGTTATTGGAATTAAATACTACTTTAATTTGCCACTTCGCACTGTGTGGCGATAGGAGTTTATTGCACCAATTCTCAATGACAAAGGTTTCATAGACACACTATTCCAAATGCATTGAGTAATGGTGCTCCTAACGCACAGCTGTCATTTGGGCACGTAGAGGATGAAGTTTTCATTAACTTTTCAATAAAGGGCCACAAGTCAGAGGGCCTGACCCAAATGCATGTAACCTTACATTTACATGTAAGGCATTTAGCAGATGCTCTTATTAAGAGCGACCTACAACTGTGCTTAGTGTTCCATCTGAGAATAATTCCCAGCTAGTACAAGAAGGTTAGAGTCTAAAACTAGTGCTGATATCTAGAAGGAAGAATACAGAGTTAGATAAAGCACAATTAAAGTAATATCAAAGTTTATTTAATATATATCAATGTTCATTCCATATAATATTAAAGTTCATTAAATACTAACTGTTTGGCTTGCTATAATATACATACATATTATATACATATATTCATTGTGGACTTTATGCCAATATTATCCCTTATCCCTTAATATAGTATATCCTTATTTGTGAGCAAAAAAACAAAACAAAAAAACAGTGTCACTATGAGCATATAACTTTAATACAAGGAACTGAATCAGTCATAATCTGTGTATCTGAATAATATTTAGGACCTGCCAGAGAGAGACGATTGTTTAAAGTAAGTTAAAAAAAATAAATAAAAAAATTCACAAGTCTAGATACTTACTTTCCATTGATACAGCTGCACCAAACCTGCATAACAGTGTACACCTGAGCCAAGTACCATTTAAGAACTTTATAGTAGATAAAGTATCTCACCTTGAATGCTGGCATACGCGTTTAAAATAAAGTGATAGCATATATCCTAAAGACTAAGCTTTATCTCTAAAAATGAATCTAATTCAAAACCCAATACATTGATGAAAAAGCTTTCTATTCATTTGCTGCATTGCAGTGTGGCCTGTGTTTATGCCATAGCTGTAGAGTATATAAGCATTAAAAAGGATGTGGTGTGTTACAGGTCCTACACTCTTACACCTACAATCCTTTTTAAAGAAGTAGCAGGGTTCTAATTTTCGTCCAGTAAACTACAGTAATTTACTGTACAGGAACATCATTTGTCTGCCTCAGTGGAGCCAAGAGGGCATCAGATGTTATATAATCATGGCACTCTAATGCTCTGTCCTACTTCTGTAGATGCAGAATGACTTTCTATGAAGTTGGTTTAATGCTGACTTTCAATAGGAATCTAGGTAATACATTTTACGTCATACTGAAAAGAGAAATTCTGGCATAGTGTTAACCATGGTCATATAAAAGTATTGCTACCAGGCCAGATGAAGTTATGTACAGGTGCATCTATTATCTAATGATAATTTTAGGCCATATTTATTTATTTTCTGTTATACCAAATGAGCAGCATCAGTATAGTACAGTACTGAACCAACATAATAAAATAAAAAATATAATTTAAAATAATTAAAAATAATTGAAAACTAAATATTTGATTATACAAAAAATGATTATTTCTGATTAAATACAAGAATTATCTTTTTAAAAAATCTTCTGAATATCAGATAAGTGAGTGCATACTACTAAGTGTAGTTACCAACATCACTTGGGCATATTTATGTGAAAACAGATCCTCTAGAAATGAGTAACATATGTTATGTATGGTTATTGTAATCTCTGACACAGTGCCGAACTGCCTGTTAGTGATGCCTGTCTTACCAATCCAAAAGAAATAAAAGATATTTATTCTTTCAGCCTGAACCAAATATAAGCATGCAAGGTTCATTTGTTATTGCCAACTACAAGAGATGAAAGTTTGAGAAGCTGAATCCCTGACTCCCTGAGTAAATCTATTGAATGTCAACATCTGTCCTCAATAAGGGAGGTCTTCACTTTTGCATCAATACTCCTTCTTGTTGATCATTGCAAGAACCCCAGAGGTTTGTAGATGACTTTCATTTTTCTACTGCAATAATGTCCTGTTCAATTTCAAGGCTCTTTGGGTCTCGAATGAAAAGATATCAGTGCAAACATTGATAAGTAGCCTCTAAGTAGCTTTAGTTAACCCCAGGGGTTCCTTTCAGGTGCAAACATGCAGGAATAACCAAATTCTCCATCATCTTGTATAGCCACTGTGAACCTAATACATAGTATTAAAAATACCACATTGTATTTCTGGTATTGTTAATAAATATAAATGTCTATAACAGGTATTTTAAAAGACACATAAACTTAAATGAATTCAATTATTAAACTTAAGAACTTATTAGTAACACATATGAAAATGTATAGAACTAACAGAGCATAAGAGAATATATGGTTTTAAAAGCTGGTGTTAAAGAAGAGAACATTGATTTTTAAAACCAGTCATTTAGTCATTTATGTTTAAGCATGTGTGTTAAAAACAGGTAACTAAATGTTGTGAGTTCCATTACTACATGACCAAGAACACTCTTCTACTAAGTATTTCAATTTAATGACCAAAAACAGACAAAATTACAGATATACTTATCATAGTTTAACCTAAATAGGGACTATGGCCAGCCCTATACAAGAAAGGGGTGACTTCCAGTGTTATCTGGTGCTGAGTTATTCTCAGCGAATGCACATTCCCGGGGACTTGATGAATTGGAACATGAATTTGAAGGTGGAACTGAATCTGATGCCAGGCTCTTGAACACAATGTGTGAAAACAGATATATGAATAGTTTCTAATCTGAATTTATTTGCATCTAATTATGACAGTCCTACCGCACATACGATAGCCTTAGCTCTCATATTGACATTGGTTTATTAGTCTATATACTACAACTCCAGAAATCCAGTTAAGGATTTAGTGTGACACCCCAAGATTTTCAGTGCCTCCCCTACAAAACCTTTCTGAGAACACCACAGTGTCTTAGGAAATCATCAAAACGTACATTTAGGCAGGAACTCCCAAACATTTACGTATGTATACCCACTGAATTCCTATAACCTGTTGGGCATTTTAAGCAATTAACTTAGACACTCTTGGTGATTACCATCAAAACATATACTTAGTACTTGCATTTTAAACTGAAACATTTAGATATGTTTAGAAAATCTCCACTCCAATAATGCATTGGTAGATCATGCTTTTACCTCAATCTAAATATGCCATACAAACTCATATACAGTGCCCTCCACAAATATTTGCACCCCTGGTAAACATAACAGCAAAACAAACTACCAAAATAAATCCTTTTATAGCTTATCCCTTTAATATTTCATTCAAAATATTAACAAAAATCTAACATTTATTTTGTACAATACAGTGAATGGAAAAAAAATTATATTCCATAATGATTTTTCTTTCACTGTTGCTGGTTCTACTTTGTTTAACACTTTCTGCAGACTCCTTTTGCAAAGATAACAGCTCTAAATCTTTTCTTATAATGCTAGAAGAGACTGGATAATGCATGGTAAGTGATCTAGGACCATTGCTCCATATAGAATCTCTCCAGATCCATCAGATTTCAGGCTCCACACTTGTTGACTCTTCTCTTGAGCTCATCCCACTGTTTGTCTATGGAGTTTAGGTCTGAGTAGTAGGACAACTATGACAAAAACGTGACTATGTGGTCAATGAACAATTTTTCTGTTGATGTTGACTTGTCCCACTGAAGGTTTCAGATGCATCTGGCAACATGTAAGGGCTTGACATTGTTCATTCTTGACAGCAGAGGGTAATTTACGACAACTCTTCCAAACAACAAGAGGGTCATTTGGTCTTACTCTAGTTTTGGAGATGGTCTGAACCCCACACTAACTAAAGTCTGTGAACCTTGGAGATTGGTGTGCCACTTTAAGCACCCTCCTCACTAGGTGGAGGGTCAGTATGAACGGCATATTTTTTATGTCAGTTCTTAAACTTCTTAATCATTGCCCTGATAGTGGAAATGAGCATTTGAAATGTTTAACTACAGTCATTTCCTGTAGCCATTTCCTGATTTGCATAGCTCCTGAACCTTTGATGGCACATCACTGCTGTATTCTCTGGTCTTTCTCATAGTGATAAATGGCTATGGGAATTTGCCCTGTTAGTCATTGATATTTATACCCCACTAAAATTGAAAGCAATGGCTGGTCATTTAAGTGTTCCTAATCATTCAGGTGAACTTTAGAACATGAAATATGAATAAGAAAATACTCCTGTTAGAAGAATTTTTATAGCATGCTTTTGAGAAAATAGTTAATTCATCAGTCATTGCAAGATCTATTATTTTTTTCTTTCAATCATTGTACTTTAAATTACGGTTAGATTTTGTTCCACAGTTGCACAAATTGTTCCGTCAACCTACTTGGTGGGTAGGTTTGACACTGTGAGACATTGCACGATTGAAGTTTCATGCTCTGCTGTGCATGTGACATAAACAAGGACAGGCCATATTGCTTTACCTGACTGACCCAACAGCCACAATTGTGGGCATTTAGTGAGCAGTGATGGCTTCCATGAGTCATCCTGTTAGTGCCAGCACCATTGCCAGAAGGCTGCATGATGCAGGACTACATGCATGCAGACCATTACGGCAACAACCCTTAACACCACGTCAACGTCACCAAAGACTGTAATGGTGTCGTAACTCAGAATGGCAGCAGGTCATCTGCAGTGATGAGTACCACTTTTGTCTTGGTGGAGACAACCAACAAATCAGTGTTTGGGGGCACCGTGGCCAGCACCAAGATGAATGGATTGTTGTCACTGGTGTCACTCCACCTCCACCCCTACTGCGAAATCTGTCTATTAAAGCTGCATGGGATGGATTGTTGAAACACACCATTGGGAACCTCTACAACATGTTGTGTTAGCAAACATGGTAGCCTGACATTATACTGAGAGACACTACTTCTGTATGTTTAGCTCAATAAATTCCAATTGATCATAATTTATTGTCTCTGGTCTTCCCTCCAAATAGCATTGCAATGCGACTTTATCCATTACAGACTACTGCATCTAAGCCAAGAGAGATAACACCCTTTAATAAGTTCCATTGAGCTGACTGTGTTGAAAGAGTTTACTGTAAGATCCAGTACTCTATGTAGATTACCTGCTACAGAAGCAAAACACTAGAAACTGAAACAAATGGCATCCACGTTCATTTGCACTTCATTAATTCAAGACAAACTTCCCCACACAAATAGTGTTCATTTATGCTGAGATGCCATATGTGAATGTTGAGTGGGTGGATTGCATTAGGCTGAATGAGGCCAGCGCGTTTTTCTGACCATATGTAAACCATATCTAACACAAACAGGAAAGCTGCACTGTCCACTTTAAATGGATATTCTAACATAATGTGTATTGAATAAGTGCAAGATTTAAGAAGGAAAAACAAACATAAACAAAGATGAAGTAGAGTGAGTGGTTTTGATTTTATCAATGTAATAACATGTGCTATTTAAGCAGAACCAGCCCTCTATTTGTCCAAAGCAATTCGTATCAGCTGCACTGACCATCTACTCTGGCATTCGAGTATCAGTGATTCAGTTGATCGGAACAGTCAGTAAATACTATAAAAGTTACGCGTCTGAGTGAATCCATGTCTTTCCATAATCTTAAAGGAGCAGTGTGTTTAGGAGTATCTACTCTATATTGCCAAAACTATTCACTCCCTCATCCAAATCACTGAATTCAGGAGTTTCAATCACTTCCATGGCCACAGGTGTATACAACCAAGCACCTAGGCATGCAGACTGCTTCTACAGATGTTACTAAAAGACTGGGTCGCTCTCAGGAGCTCAGTGAATTCCAGCATGGTACCATGATGAGATGGCACCTGCGAAACACATGTACATAATTTCATTACATAATGTATCTTTTGTTTCATTTTTATATTCTCTCTTACCTCTGTGTATTGTGCAAAATGAAAACCTTCACATTCTACTGCACCTTTTTTGGGGGGTGTTTAAATTTTTTCCACTATGTTATTGAAATATGTCAATCATGGATATTGAATGAGTTTACAGCCAGCACCACCCCTGGCCTCTGACCCTGGTTTGGATATACTTTCTCTGCTAATGAAAGCTAATTCTGATACAGGTTATAGCTACTTTCTCCTTTAGAGTGCACTTGAATGCACTCGTTCAGCATTGTTTTGGCTTTGGGTGGAATAGGTTATGATTGCTGTAAAACCAGACAAACGTTTGCATTAGATATGAGAGCCTTGAACATGAGCTGAATGAACATTTACCATCAGAATAACACTGGTTAAACCCTCGGGACAATATGTACAAATGTGAGAAGACACATCGCAAAATATGGCATGATGTGGCCGTGTTATCGTTTCACAAACTCTGTTTCCTTAGCTGGAGTGAAGTAACACCCCTATTGGATGTTTTGGCAGGAAAGAACGTTTATCAACACCACTATCTCCTCATTATTGAACTTTCAATTTCTGTTTAGTCTCACACTTGGAGAGAGCGCATTTCACTACGCCTTTTAAACCCTGCACCTCATGAGCCAGCAGTTACCAAGCAGTGATATTCACAACATGTGTGATAAGCTGCCAGCTTAGAAAATCAAATATTAAATTCAGGTGCATTGTTAGCATGTACTGTAAGCATATTTCACTTCAAACCTCTGATAGTATATATGGTCACGGTCATGGGTTCTTGTTCTTTATAATTAAAAGACCAATTTGTAAATTGAATTAAAACAATATGGGGCATATCACCAAAAAAATTTGTCCATCCTATCATAAGAAACAAGGAAATGCAACGCCGTCTTTTCTCCTCCCTCTTCACTCCTTACCAGTCTAGAAGACACATTGGAAGCTCAGCATCAAAGTTTATTCCTTTACAGTTCTGGTTTTCACCCTCTATTTATATCAGCTCTTTTCCTTTCTGATGAATGTGGATTCTTGCCAAGACCACCCAATGTATGCATCTCTCGTTTACCATTCTCAATGCTGATCCAAAGAACAAGGTGTTTCTCAAACCTTAGGTGAAGTGGCTTTGCCATCATGTAAATTGTGTACAAACCACAATCTATCCAGTTTGTTTTAGCCTAGCTGTCTATCATGTTTCCTTAAGGTCTTCACAAAACAGTGTGTAAGCACTATGTGATTATGAACACAAATTGCAAATTGGGATAAATCATCATTAACATGCATGCCCATGTGCAGGAAATATAAAGAAATCTTGCCGCTGTTGTAACAAAAAACTTGTATCTCCAAACTGGCAACCATAATCTATGTTAAAATTTAATTCCACCAATTACTGGAAATCTCTACCATGATTTAATTAAGAAATCATTTCTTAATAAAATCTTGGTAGACAAGAGGTTAAAATACACTGTTGGGGCAGCATTGCCACTTTATCCTCTCATGTTGGACTGATGGCAGACTTAAGGCCACATTGACTTGGTATCACTTTGAAGTGGTACTATGAGACGGGATGAGCGGGGGTAGCAGGTTAAATTGTATTTTCCTCAATTTTGACATGGTTAATTCCACCCATTATCTAGATTTCCCCCAACAGCATGATGCTGCCAAACTGGGAGAGTAAAGGCTAGCATGAGCTTCCCCTGGGACACATGAAGTAACACCACTGCTTTTCAAATGGCTACTAACGCAAAGTCAGTGGGCAGCGCAATATGCTTGGAGGAGAACACTAATGGCCAGTTCTGTTTTATCTGTTATACCAATTAAAGCTGTTATAACAGATGCACAACTTGGCTAACCTTGTGCTGAGTGATGGGGGAAGAGGAAGAATCATCCTACATACCCAAAGAGAGAGCACAGCTTTTTATGGACTCCTGGCCAGGAATGCTGCAGCATTTCAGAGGATCAACTTGAGATCTCCCAATGAGGCTTTGCACCAGAAACCACAGATTCTTTTCAAACAGCTATTTTGCTAACATGCTGTTTGCTGAAGATAATAAAATAACTGTTGTTTAATTGTTTGTTAATAAGGGAGCCCCTTTTTAATGGTAGAGAAGCAGGAAAGGATAGAGAGTTTTGATTTAGTATGTGTGTGCATAAGAGACAGCTGGAAGAAGCTAGAGAAAGAGGGAACATGAATGTGTGTAAGGGAGAGAGGGAGAGTGTAGATGTGTGGGCGGCTGCCCACATAGTGTTCTTTTGAGTTCTTTTTGTTGCCATTCCAACTGAAGTTGCCTGGGATTTACAACGGCACTGGTAGCAAAAACACTTGATGTTAAGTAAAACAGAGCATCGAACCCTTTTAACACCACAGTCAGATCAAAAACACCCAATAAAAATTCTAAATGTCAATTTGTGATGGACAGCATTCAGACAGCAATTACTGGTTCTATGTCAGACTGCATCACAAGCAATGCATGACCTAAAAGTAATTGACAGTAATCTACGGAGTCAAATCAGTAAGCAATAGTGTATGAAAACATTATGACCCATTATATTATATATAATGGTTATATAATATAAATAATATATACCACCTTCAACAGTGATATATATATATATATATATATATATATATATATATATATATATATATATATATATATATATATATATATATATATATATATATATATATATACCACCGATGAAGGACTTGAGAATGAGTAACATAAACTTTGCAGATACATATGACATATTAGCTGTCGCCTCTGACTTTACATAAACAAGGTGGACCAGCAAAGGTGTCTAATAGAGTGGACAATGAGTGGATAAAATAGTTGTGGTAAAATTTTGGTCAAAATGGTTTTAGACACCTCAGAAAACTTTGCTCTAAAAAAACACTAATATTCAAACACACTAGCAACATTTATGTACGTCAGTGTGTTTAACCATTCCCAGTCTTTCCATGTGGCGGCCCAGCATTATTTGAGTTCTCAGTTCAGTGCTTACATTGGCCATTCAGAGCTTCATGAAATAAAATCACGTGTGCTTACTAGTGTTGCACTGTAACAACCCCAATGGCACAGTTCTTCAAGGCTGCGCCTGGAACCAAGCCTTGTACTTCAGACTAGCTCACAAGTTATTAACTACTATTTTGAAAAAAAGTTATTCTTGTTCCGAAGGTCATTCTTTGAAGTTGGTTGCACTCTCACAGTCCTATACAAAAATAGACTCCTCAGTCCATAAATCATGTCTAACACGCATCCCAGATGTGCTTCAGTGTAATAATGTTCTTCTTTTTCCTGTATATTATTTTCTCAGTACAAGTTTTTGGCTGCTGCACATCCTTTCAGACCCACAGTATTAGGTGTTCTTCTCACAATGGAGCAATGGACAGAAACACCTGATGAATCTGTTTTAGTTCAGAAGCAGGTGTAGAGTTAATTGTCTCTCAAATGCTTTAGGTGCTGTTTGTCTGATGGTGACTAGTCTGCCAGGTCTTGTGCAGTTGTTAAGTTAAGAAAAACATCTCACCACTGGTCTTCAGTGTGTTTCCTGGTGGAAAAAAAACTGGCATTGACAACAAAACTGTCAGCAGACAGACAAGATCTCCCAACAAAAGAGAAGTGAGCGAAATAAAAGATGAGCCAACACTGGACACACTGAACCGCTGCAGTAAGGAAGTAAGTATAAAGTGCTGTTTTGGGCAGCAGACTTGCGAAGTCACCCTGACTGGGTGCCAAGGACACTGTGGGGACCATGTGGATCTTAGCTCCTGATCAGCAAATGTTTACTCTTATCTCTGGCTGCCTGCTACTTTGTGGAAAGCCTCTCCATTTTATGCAGTTTCTCAGGTGAGATGTAATCATCCCCAGTATCACCAACTTCAGAACACAGTGGACTTACTAATACCTGGATATATGTATAGCAGAACGCCATGCCATGTAGAGTGGTTAATACATAAACATGTACACAGGCAAGCTTACAGGCCTGCATATATATATATATATATATATATACGCTCATCATCAAAAGAATAGTTGCACCAAGAAGTGTTGGATTGCCATTCAGGCTTGTGGAATCTACACATACAGAAGTAGTGTCTCTCAGTATGGCATCGGGCCCCCATGATTACAAATGCTATATGCATACTTATATGTTTCGGCATGGAGTTGGAGGTTCTTCATGGTGTCCTGTAATAATCCATCCCATACAACTTAAATATGTAAATACAGATCCTGCAGATTTCGCAGTACTGGTGGAGGTGGAGTGACATCAGGCCCTCTGGACATGTTATGCTTGACACACATGGATTCGTTGGTTGTCTTCACCAAGACAAAATCGGGACTTATTCCTGAAGTGGTTTGAGTCTTCCTGAGTGATGATGATTCCTGAGTCGCTCCATCGCAGTGTGGTACGACACCATTGCAGTGTTTCGGGGTGCTGAGGTCCTGTTTAGAGCAGTCATTGTAACGCGTCTGCATGCATGTAGACTTACATGGTGCTGGCACTCATGGGATGACTCATAGAGGGCATCACTGCTCATGGAATGTGGCTGTTGGGTCAGTTGTGGCTGTTGGATATGTCAGGTACAGTGATAAGGCCCGTCCTTGCTTACGTTACATGCACAGCCGAGCGTGAAACTTAACTCATTTTCATGTCTCACAATTTCAAACCTACCCACACAGTTTCATTTCTGTCAGTTGGGTGCAACTTTTTGTGCAACTATTCTTCTGATGTATTGTCAATACTATAAATGAAAATGGAATGTACTGGGATATTGGATCTGTCACTGTCTGAACAAAACGGTAACTATACAGGAGAGAGAAAAAGCATTCCTAACTTTACTTAACAGTTACTTTCAAAACAATGGTATCTAACAGCACACCATATGGTCATAAGGGGCAGAGATGCAGTCTCACTTCCTCCTCTAAAATTCAGAGGCATGGTTAATATATGCTCCGCCTATGATGTTACAATGTAGAAATTAAACTCCGTACTACGTAGTGGTGCAGAGGTTTGGAACAAACAGCTCCCCATATAAAGTTCCTTAGAAATTAGGATTTTGCATGTATTTAGTTTATTGTATACTTGTATTGTTTACTCATGATTAATCTAGTAATATAGACATATTAGTACACAGAAAACATGAAGGCTAACACCTTACCTTACACAGTCCAAAATTCAACAGACTAGGGGTTGTACAACCTAAACGTTGAGTCAATGTTGACTAATTGCTGATGGCATTGTCAATCAAAACAAAAAAATCTGTGTAGTCTGGCTTTGTCATCACGTGCCCTTTCCAACAAGGTCGGCGCCACATTACTAGCCTTCAGGGAACCAGAGATACACATCTCTGAATCTCACAAATTTGTATCCAAGTTAGGTGCACCCCAGATGACCTTGGTCTGGAGAGCCAGAGAACTGTAGCACTGTATCTCAGGGAAAATAGGAGTAAACTGACAGTAATAGAGTAAGCTGCAAGTGTCACAAGTTGAGTCGATAAGTCAGCTAATTGACCACTTTGCTCAACCCCTAATCCTGATCTGTATTCTTGATTAAAGGGCAGTCCTTGTGCCACCTAATTTCGTTCACCATAGATATTTGCTTCTTGGCATTATTAAATACTTTCAAAAATGAAGGTTCCTCCTTGGTTTTGGACAAACAGTTCCAGAAAACAGAAAACTGGTAACAATTAGTTGCAGAACTGTTTGATTCAATTCTGAAAAGGTTGTCTACTGACTTGTATTCCAGATGGAAAGCCAGTGTTGAGCCACCTAACTTAATTTATGCCATACTCTTTACTCTCTGAAAAGACTTTGTATTTAGTTAACGGCATGGCACACAGTTCTAGGGAAAACCTTTTAAATGGTAGTAAATAGTTGTTGAGAGTTATTTATAGTTGTTTAGAGTTGTTTGCTGCAGATCTTCAAAAGCATTGTGTATGTGTAAATAGGCTGCCACACCACAATGCATGTTAGTCACATTCTACTCAGTCTTTTACCCCATGATCCAAAGACTGTTGTTGTTGAGCTGAAGCCTGTGTGTTTGGCATCTGACAACCAATATCCCTGACTGATGGCCAATGTGACAGTCTTTGTGCCAGCTGGCTTTATGCAATAGACAATAGACTTTTATTTTATGTGAATTATCTTTGCATTTTCTTATTTGTAAAACACTTTGATAGGCTGTAGTATATGAAAGGTGCTACATAAATAAGTGTAGCTTGCCTTCACTCAAAAGACTTTCTGTTTACTTCATGACATGACAATCCAATACACCACTTTTCCATTGTACTAGAAAGGCTAAGCTTAACCAACTGGAAACTACTAGACGGTTGACCCCTAATAAGCATCACTCTGAACCTAGGGCTCAGTTTTAGCTCCACTATCGGAGACTGTGGTGTCCTGCATACGCTAGTCGCCTGAGGAATTGAAATAACTGTGAAAGTCGTTACAGCATAAGAAGAAAAGACAGATGAAATTGGGCCATTAGATGAGACATCAAAGAGACTTTGTCCTTCATGTCATGCCCAACTCAATGTGTAGAAGAAAGTCTTTATCCCTCGCTAAAGCAACTTTTGAAAGAAATGTATGGTTTCTTGGCCTCTATTACTCAGTGCACTTCACTGAATAGACATGTTAGCTAGACTAAGTTGGTATTCCTTTGATGTGCCCATCTTACATTTTGTCATCAAGCTTGGGAACAAAGAAAATGACCTTGCACATCCATTAGCCCACTTTTGTATCTTTACAAAAGTGGAGAAAGATCATCCTCAGTCTCTAACCACTCCGCCACTCTATAGCCCTCTCTGGTTGTAATGAGCAGATGTGTTTGGTGTTAACCTTACATGTGGAAGTTCAGTGCTAGCCTACTTAGCCCCTCTCCCTCTCTCTCACTCTCTCTGCAGCCTACTCAATAATTTAATGCCTCAGAGTAGAACGGCTAGGTGGTAACAAGAAGGACCCCATAACTACCACCCCACCCTTAAAGAAATATTTTAAAATATTTATATTTTTTTAGATTATTGTGTATTACATTGCATATTACATTTTAGGTACAGATCCTCTTTCCCACTCACTCACTCACTCACTCACTCATCTTGTAAACTGCTTAATCCTTCTGGGTCGTCGGTATGCAGGAGCCTATCCCAGCATTCATTGGGGGGAGGCTGGAAACACCCTGGACAGGTCACCAATCCAATACAGGGCAGATGGACAGACAGAAAGACACCTTTATTTACACATTCACACCTATGCATTGAGCTTTGGACTGTGGGAGGAAACACACACAGACACAGGGATTACATGCAAACTCCACACAGAGTTTCAAGGACCCTGGATGGCCCAGCTGGGAATTGAATCCATCATGCTTTGAGGCGACAGTGCTATCCACTGTGCCACCATGCCACCCAAGTACAAACCCAATTCCAAAAAAAAGACTGTGACAAGAACAATTTAAGATTAGAAATCATTAAAAAAAAATCAGCAGGTGACACAGTTATGCTAGGATAATGCTAGGATATAACAAAAGCCAGAAAAGATCAATCAATCAATCAATCAATCAATCAATATTTATTTGTATAGCGCTTTTTACAACCAACCTTGTCTCAAAACAGCTTCACAGAAAATCAGATTGTTATAAAAAGAAAACACTGAGTTAATGTACAGACATATACAGACATAGATCTAACCTGGATGGGCCGAGGCTGATCATCAGCAAAAAATCCAATAGTTTAAGATGTTCCTTGGCCAGGAATTGCAAGGATTGTAGGCGTTTCATCACCTGTGCCGTGCATAATACCATCACATAATCTCATCAAAAGATCCAGGGAAGTTTCTTGGCTGACAGTAAGAAAGTCTTTAGTAAATATTGACTTGAAAAAAAATCCCCCTACTTCTGGCCGCTTTGTTCATATTGTTAAACAAGTGTACCTTCGGGTACACATGAGTTTCTCCATATAGTTCCAAAAAGTGCTGGCTGAAAAAAGCCCATGATCGTTGCTTCTTTTTTTTCTTCTTTTTTCATAATTACTACAACTTCTGTAAATGTAAAAAATATTTACAAATAAAGAACATTAAAATAAGCTGTCAGGGAACACTGTCGCTTCATCTACAAATTAGGACTGTGCTCAGTGGAAGTCAGATGTCAATAGCAGGATCCTGAAACACTGCTGACTTCTGTGGTCTAAAGTTAATCTGAAATGGATTGATGCATAGTGGAAATGTGTATTGTGGTCTGATGAGTCAACTTTGCAGATGGAAATAATGGACATCATGTTCACTGTGCCAAAGAAGTGAAGGGCCAGATTGTTAGCAGCCTGAAAGTTTTTGTGAAAGTGAGGGTCTGTCATGGTATGTATTAGTAGGTAAAAAGAAAGGTAATGCAAATAAGTGCCAAACATCCACCTGTCCCAACTTTTTTAGAATCTGTAACAAGCATTGAATTTGAAAATGGCATGCATTTACAAAAACCAATAAAGTTCATAAGCAAAAAAGCAAAACATAAAATATTGTGTTTTTGTACCACTTTCAGGTTAAAACATGTCAAACAGAAATTACTAACCATTTCCTGTTTTTATCAGCACTTCACAAAGTGCTTCACACACTGTCAGCCTTTTATTGGGGGGTTGGGATTGTAGCTTATCTAGCGTTATTGTCTTTGGCACAGATGATGTTAAAATGAAGGTTAGCAAATACAGTAAACTAGATAAACGTCTATCTTACGTTAGAGCAGCTTTGACACTGAGATGTGAGAGTGGTCAATCCAAAGTTCAGTAAGGAAATGACTCTAGCATCAGCATCCCTCCACATGATAAGGAAGGCACATCTTCATTTGAATACATTTGTCTTAGTAGCACCTTGTCTTATATTTCATCTTGTCTTCAGTTGATAGGGGGAAAATGAAGTCCTCAGATACCAAACACTTGCGTTAAGTCAATCATTATTTTGCAAACAGTCTGTTGGTTTTACATTGTAAAGCAGTTTTTAAAAAGAGCATGGTCTAAGGTGCCATATTTGCAATCAAAATCTTCAAATGTACCACCAGAAATAAAGTGCACAGCTGAATAGATTATTTTTTGCCATTTAAGTATGAAGCCACTGTTTATTTCTGTAAACAGATGCACTGTTTCAAAAGACTCTTGCAGTCAATAGAGAAAACTGTAATTGTATGCCTACTAAATGAAAAGAAAGAGTTCTAGGGCAAATTTGCTTAGATTTTTTATTACTGTTTGCTTTGTATTGCAGTGCTGGTGCAAAGTAAGACACAGAAAGGCTATGATTCTGGTCCTGCTCTTTTATTAGCGTACTACAGTATCCAAAGGTTTGACATGCAATGTATCGTATATGCAAAGTGTTTGCACTGGTCATCATTGTCATTACTGGAGCTGGAACAGTTCAAGGGATCTATGGTTCCTCCTCTAATTCCCTCTCTCTGCAATGCTCAGTGTCTCTGTTCTGCACCATACTGCACTCTGATCTTTTTGCTGTGGGCTATCGCCTTATAGTGCCCCAGTAACACAATCTGGTCGTAAAACATGTGTGTTCTGTAGTCCTGTCAAAAAATGCATGGTCAGTGGCATCACAAAGCATGAGCTCATGAAAACTCATGAGTGAGGCTGCAGCAACCAAATGAGTTGGCCTATGAATGAGCTTGCATTGAGTTTGCATTTATTTGTGAAAGCACAGAGCATCTGCAATTCATGATCTGCTCTAAATGATCCTCATATCATTGCAATATGCAATAATACCCCACTAACAACCCAAAAAGAATGTTCCCTATTCATAAATTACTCTATGCTCAAAAGCATCCTGACACTCTTTCTGAATAGTGTATTCAGTCACTTGAAAGATCACCCATTGCTGATACAGGTGTTCAGTTGTGCTAGTAGAATATCTATACAAAAGCACTTCCAAACGAATATGACACACTGGAACAGCCATAATACATCATAATACAACATATCACCTAATTAACCAGCTCCTGCTGTGAAGCTGAATGTATTGGAATGGGGAAAACACAAACATGTGCAGAACATGGGGTCCCCAGGACTAAGATCGTCTGAAGTCACCATGCCCAATGTGCCCAATGCATTAAGCCATTGAACTATAATCTCTGGTGTAATGGAGCACCATACAATTAGAGGATGAGCTGGAGTGGCATCCATCATCCAACTTCAGCATGTGATAAAACTAATCCTCACTTGGATGAATGCAATCAAATCCTTACAGTAATGTAAGCTAATATATAGTGTATAGCCTTCTCAGTAATTTTAGGACATTGCTGTAGGATTACTGCTGGAGGGGGTGGAAATGCTAGGATTCCAGAAGAAACTTTAGATGAGCAAAAGCTTACAAACTTTTGGACTAATAGTGTATATGTCAGTGCAAAGGATGGACCCACATCCCACGTTCTGATGAGAACACAGCTGACTAATTACAATGATTACAGCTGACTAATTACAATGTGCCTCAGTGCCTTTAAAGGAAAAGTGCTGACTTATTTAAAACAGACATACTGCATATGCAAGGAGAATTAGTAGTCAGCAAAGTTCCTCAATGCAACAATAGAGGGAGGGCCATTGTATCATTGTATGGAGTAACACAGGTGACAAAGTGATGAATGCTTGACATGAAGACCTTGCTGATTAGTAGCTGTTCTAGTGGCAGAGGCTCAAGGTTAATGCAAGACACAGAAACCATCCATGTCAACCACCTTCTGTATGTCTGGAACCCTGACTGCCCTTTGTTATTTGCATAATAAGCTCTCACCCCTCCAGTACCCCCTGCAAGGGTTTTCAGTGGGATTTGAGTCAGGGGTCTGGATGGCCATTTCAAATGTTTAATTCTATGATCACTGATCTATTTGTTTGTGGATTTATACGTGTGTTTTGGCTCATTATCTGGCTGAAAGATAAAATGATGACACAGTTTAGCTTCTTTGCACTTCATGCAGTTCGTGTCCTAACCATCCTTTTTTAATGCCACACTCCTACATGGAGTCCCTTGACCTTTTCCATTTCACCTAACAGCAGAACCTAGTTCCAGTCAGAAATCTAGTGCTGTCTATCAAACTTCAGGTTCTTCCATTTGTAGCTGGATGAAAGGAAAGGCCTTCTGATTGTGGTTAGTTGGTTTGAAACGTGTTTTTTTTTATGTGTTGGTATAATGAGGGAAGACTGATTGAGGGAAGGAAGGAACTCTCAGAACTTCTGAACTCTCTGAAGTTCTGCCTATAGCTAGAAGTGAATGTATAAGGCAGTAGATTGGAAGGAGGAGTAGATTCAGGCGTGTATCTCCAAACATCAAGTATTCTCTCTCTCTCTTGCTTTCTCTCTCTCTCTCTCTCTCTTGCTCACACTCTCTCTTTCTCTTACTCGCGTTCTCTCTCTCTCTCTCTACAGGGTTATTATTGTACCAGGCTCATTAAATTACAGGTACAAACAATGTATGGATAACAATACTAACTATAGATATACTATACATGATGTCAGTGCACCTTGAGACATACAACAACCAATGTTTTTATTAGGTACACCTCCTTGTATCTACACACTACATTGTCAAATTAATCAGTTCTGTATATGTTATAGGTGTATTTTGTAGTTGCAGGATCTAATCCATCTGTTTCTCTGCGTACTTTGTTAGCCCCTTTCACCCTGCCCACAGGATGCTGTTGGCTGGATAGTTAGGCTGGTGGGCTGTTCCCAGTCCAGCAGTAACACTGAGGTGTTTAAGTCTCAGCAGCACTGCTGTGTCTGATCCACTCACACCAGCACAACATACACTAACACACCACCACCACTGTAGTGTCACTGCGGTGCTGGTAATGATCCACCATCCAAAATAACACCTTTCTAACCATTCTATACACTGTGCATGGAAGCAAAACATATGCATCCTCTTTCTGTCAGGATCAGCGTGGCTTTGGGTTGTTTGTAACACTATAGTTAACAATGGATATTGGCATTTCCGGACATGTAGCTGTTTTGTTTTGTTTAGTGTGTGTGTGGGGGTGTGGGTGTGTATGTGTGTAGTACTCACCACACCTTTGTGACATTTCATTTGTGCATTTTTCTCCCATGTTCATAAGAGAATTTGGAACATGCTTTTGTTACATTTTGGTCATAGGAATTTCTAGTAATGCCAAAAATTGTGAGGCATGCTTAAAAAATATTTTTAGGCATTTTAGGACACCTTTGCTTTTTTAAACACCTTCAAGTAAAAGTTAGTTTTTCTGATCAGACATTTTCAGTGTAATATTGAACTAACGTTACCAAAATGAACAATCTAAATGTATTTATTTTATTAATTATTATATTGTACAAATATAATAATTGTACAAATTATGTAGATGGCTGAATGTAGTAGATGTTGATGATAAATACAGATGGGAAAATATGTGTACATAGATGTGGTCTTATTAGAAATTTGTGATTGACTTACAACAAATAAACGACAAAGAGAATTTCCTTGCTGCTTTGTTTCATGCCTTTGAAATTTTGCCTGCAACTCAGTCAGATGCTTCTCTGCTGTATCTGCTGGTACAGTAAACAGCAAAAAATTTCATGCTGAGAAGTCGGCATGCTGTACAGTTCACTCACCAGTGACATGCTGCTCCGCTAAGCTGGAGAAGCATTTGAGACTCCAAGCACAAAGTGCTGAAGACACACATCAAATCCTTGCAAGCTGCAGTGCTTCCTTCTCCTTGGAGACTGAAGCTTGCAATGGAGGTATATAGCACCCTCTACTGATCAGCGGTGATGTTAACCAGTGGTCACTTGAGGCTTTGGTGCTAAGTGTGCATTTTAATCCGAGCTATGACCTTAGAACTCATTTATCCACAATAACAACCACAATGAGAACTGTGGCTATATAAATTCCTTATTGAGGTTCAGATTACGTTCCCTAAAAGGGACCCAGCAATTGTCTAGTTTGACTATTGAGAAGAAAGGATTCAGGTTTGAAGGAAAAAGTTCCAGTTCAGAACCTCTCAATCCCAATCTTGAAAACAAAAGCTGGACTGAAAGTACATCCACACTGTTTAAAGATTCTCCTCAACCCTTGCCTTCGATCCAGAAGCTCCTTGGAGATCCATGGTGAGTCATGGAACGCTGATTGGTAGTCAAGTGAAGAGATTGAAGGTCCTACTTGTGGAACCTTTAAAAGAGTAAAGAAACCAAGCACCATCCATCTCTCTTAGATCTGCTCTTATTAATGACCCTGAGGTCCTCTTTTGCTGTCTTTGTTTTGCAGAGCACAGTTGGGTGTCCTTAGCTCTTGAGACAAAGCAGCAGAGACTAAGTACTTGATATTGGCTGGGTGATTAGGTATATGGTACAGGAGTCTAAGGTTAAAGAGATAGCATGTCCAAGGACAAAGGAGTCCCCAGGCTATCTGGCCTTAGCAAATGACCGTGCATCAGCCTTGCCTCGTTTCTTACCAGGGAATAATCTGATAGTGAAAGTACATTAGTGCGTTTAAATGTTGCTCTGAGGTCTATGGATGGAGCTCCTCCTGCAGGCCATCTTGTGTCAGCACATCAGACTAAACGATGACGAAATGTCTCTTGTTGAGCCATATTTCATGCTCTCCTCCACCTTCTTCTAACAAATCTGGTATAATTGGAGAGGTGAGGAAAAAAGGCGACAATCCCTGTGGACAGAGATAAGTGGAACATTTGCATGGAAGAAGAGCGAGGAAAAGACTCCCTAAGGACAAAACTAGGTGCAGGAATGGAGAACAGTGGGAAGAGGAGGAAGTAGATGCCTGTAAGATGGAGTGTGGAGTCACACAGGTTCACCTGGTCTGTAATACCAAGGGGGTAGATAACACACGATCATGTCAAGAACATGTCTGGTCTCTGTGGATTAACTCTACTGCTGGAAGCGTGGGAGAAGAGGCGAGATGGTTCCCTGAGGCTGACGGACTGAATTAGCTGCGCTAAGCTTCAGCTTTTCTTTGAAGGACTAAGGCTTCATGACGTGTCCCATTTTCTCCACATCTGCAGTGGTTCTATCATTACATTTAAAGCAGCAAAGTGTAGGAGGACACAACCTGTTGAATTCATACTCTAAACAAAAAGGGGGCAGCATATCACCACAAAGTTTTAGTGTGTCCCCCCATCAAGGTAATGCACAGCCACAAGCCCCGCCCCCAACAACATTCACAGCTATTTACTACTTACAAGTACAGAAGAAATGTTCTGAGTTCAGAATCAAGAGCAAGAGCATCTCCAGAAGTGGAGGAGCAACACCAAAGTTAACTCTTGTTTCACCTCTATTTATATCACTTCTTTTGTTTGCTGTCTAATGTGGTTTCTTGGTGCAAGTTGGAGGTGGCAGTAGTCGCTATAATGATTGCTTGCCATAAACTACAGACATTATTGAATTTACTCTTCCTTTCACTGGCTACTTGTCCTTAAATGAATAAATTGGGAGCAGGACTTTCAACTAGATACACCATCTAGTTGCAGACTTGATGCTACAGTGACACTATAACCTCTTGAGGTACAGACAGAACAGCTCATGGCTTGCTGATTTGCATGCTAGGTTCATTAGATATACCTGCAACACGACGTTAAGACATAAAATTCTAAAGATGCATCTTTAACATACTGTCAAAACTGTTATTTCTTCACATTAAACTCATTTTGGTTTATTTGTAATGTTGTAAACTAAAAATCTTCCAGATTACACCAATAATTAATTCAAGCCCAAAGGGTGTAGAGTCTTTTAGACAAATATGCACATAAACATCAGAGACTGCCTGTTATTTATGTAGTTCCCAGTCAAAATGGCCATTTATTATAGCTGAGAATATTAGACAGATAGAAGATAATCCACTTGTGTAAGATAGGGATCTAAGCCTAAGCATAATAAGTTAAAAAAAAAATGCTGTTAAAACATTTAAAGAAATTAAGACTTATTAGAACCACAAAAATGACCAAAAGTCCATCAGATAAACAGTCCTTAAAGCTTTAATCTCTGAGAGGTTCACCCTTGCTTCTAAAAAAAGACCACAGTCATTTCAATCCATCTTTCCTCTGGCTTAACTGTTCAACACTATGGGACTAAAATGATGTATGGTTGCCACGAAGCAGTTACTGAAGAACTAGGACTACCTCACACACACATCATACACTAGACATTTTCACTGAGCTTGTAAAACCACATTCTGTTGCACATTGGGTTTATTAAGTGTATATATCATAATTGTATATATAGTGTATATATCATAACATCTATTTATAGCTTTTTTAGCCAAATTATTAACTCTGTATATTTTTATTGTCTTGTATTATACTTTATTTAACATCTTCCTCTTATATTTTAGATTTTTTATGATTATTTTGCATTATTATTATTGCACATGGGGTGGCATGATGTGTAGTGGGTAGTACTGTTGTTTCACAGCAAGAAGGGCCCTAAATGGTTTAGAAGATGAATGAATGAATGAATGAATGAATGGATGGATGAATGAACGAACGAACGAACGAATGAATAAATGAATGTTTCATATAAGCAGGCAGTTGTCTAAGTCAAATAAACTTTGACTTGATTTGATCAGAGGAAAACAAAACAAGTTGCTGGTGAAGTCAGAACAATGGATTGTCCATCCCAAAGCCCGACCTCATTAAATGTACTTGGATTGTGAGAAGCAGAAAATGCCAACAGCTTCTAAGACTTGACTTTTTGCGGTGTAAAAAAATCCCTTCAGATTTCTTTGAAAAACTGAAAATAAGTCTCCCAAAAGGAAAACAAAAAACACACACAAAAAAACAAAAATACATTTAACATTTGTTTATTGGGGAGTTTTCTGCATATATGTGTGTTAAATGTATGTTTTTTTATTGTCACTACAAAATTATTAACTGGTATGTAAATTTTTATTAATAACATTATTATTGGGAACTAAATTAGCAAACAATGGTCTCTGATTAATACATAAAACCAATGTTCATAAAAAAGCCCTCCACTGCAGGATTCTTCAGGGAATCATGTACGAGCACTACAGCAGAGGCAGCCTCTCCTGTAGCAAACAACAAGAACAAGGCAAGACAAATGAGGCAGACCATATAAGCGTCCATTACAGCATTGTTCCAAGAAAACTTGAAGATGGATGAGCGAGAATTCCATCTGTTTGGCTTGGGGGGAGGAAATGGGGCTGAACATGGCAATCCTCAGCCAGACTTACATGTGTACATATGCTGCTTCTTCTTCAATGGACCATGATGCTACCACTCAATCTTATAGACCACATCAGCTTTGCTATCTTATCTCTGCTCTTGTCGTAGTGATCATAGTGGTCTGATGTCTGGTGCTCCAGTAAGGATCATTTCTCACTCCTATAGCACCTCCAGCGTATATGTGGAAACAGTAGTGATGAATGGCTGGCTGGGCTCACCAGTGCCAATAATAGGTCGATAATACCTCTCCTAAACAGGAGGGATGGGTTCACTTATTTGTTTTCATTGGATGTGAGTGATGGTTTGGACAAATGTTGCATGGTACCTTGATTAAAATTTCCTTTGTACTTGAAGCAGTGGGGAATTGAGCATAATTAAATGATTTGATTGTAAACAAAGTGACCGAAAGTGGTTTGACATAAAAATGCTTCATTCTAGAGAAGTGTACTGAGAAATTCGAGTTGTTCACAGCAGTGGTGAAATGAACCAGACGTCTAAGTAGTCTAAAGCCTCTAAAGGCAGCGGGTCGCCTGAGACATTGGTTTATGATAGCTTGGAGACAAAATTTAAGGCTAGAATGTATTTTTATGCTGGAAAGGTGCATTCAGAGGGTTATAAAGCAAACTACTCCCCAAAGAAAACTCTATTTTATGTATTTGCTGTCTTTTTTGCCTTTCTCAACATTACTTATAACAATTCAGAAAATATGTGTAAGTTTGCTGGTGGTTTTGGATGGTAAAGAAAATGGTAGATGCTGTGGACCCCTGGTTCCTATAACAACCACTGTAAAGAGTGGACTCTCCACAATTATTCATTTAAAATCAAACCTCTTTGAATGACTTTCAGATCACCGAATTATAAAGACTCTTTGACAAATCAGTGGAATTCCTCTTAAAAGAACAATCTGTAAGATGATACAACCTATCCTCCAATGTTGCTATTAGTGGTATGGATGGCCAGCAGTGGCTATAATGGACACTTGCCAAGAGCTTTAGACATCTTTGCATTTATCATTCATTTCATTGGTTACCTGTCCTTAAATGATCCAACCAGGAGGAAAACCTTCAACATATTCAACAAGATGTTAGAACAAGCCATTGGGGCAGTGCTAGTTCATCATCCTCTCACATCGGACTGAAGGCAGACTTGACACTGCAGTGACTCACTATGGCCTCACTACCTCATTACCTTAGGGTGCAAAGTGGTATTACAAGATTTGCTAAGGCTAGCTGGCTAGCATGCTAACTTCAGTAAATATCTCAGCAGCACAGTACATGGACATTTTTGACATACCATTAAAATGGTTGTTTCTTTACATTCTGTTAATAATTACAATTGATTATGGAAGTTTTAAACTAAAACTCTTACAAACTTTTGGGATTTTGCCTATATTAACACAACCCACACATCTATGAGCAAAAAACAATAGTTGTGTTGTGTTATGGCTTCACTCATGTTGACTGCAAACATTAATTCATAAGAAAAGTAAATAAGACCAATGTGCAATATAGTGAATTATATCATAACCGTTTATTCTGAATCACAACACAAACAAAAGCTGTAATTTAATGAATTTGAACAAATAGCTGTCTTGGCAGTGCTTACACATGCTTGTTGATTGCCAGGAAATCTGAATGGCTGAATAAACAAATAATCTGTTCAGTCAGAGGCATGAAAATAATCAAGATAAACATGCTTTTGTGACATTGGCCTAGCATTCATGTTCAGGCGTAGCCTCCTGTTACCATTTTGATATTCTACCCATTCGCGCTGCTGCCTGAGGCTATGTTGGGCCAAGCAGGGCTTACAGCTAGCGCTTCATTCAACTCCCTGCTTTCTACTCACTCTCTCTCTCCCTCTCCTTATAAATGTCTACCAACTCATCCTTGACATCACAACCGCTCTTCTCAGCAAAAGTTTGCTCAGCTGGATTTAGAAGTTTATTTACTCCTCCAACTTTGGCACAACTCAAAGGCAGAACTCTATTTACCCTCCCAAGGATATAAACCTTTTCTTTTTAATCCCCTATTCGTTCCAACAGGAGAATCCTCTAAAAGCATCGCCTTCATTTTTTTTCTTTCCTCCAAAAAAGGCAGACAATGGATCGAGCGACTTTCTTGCAAGATCGCAGGAACTTAAGAAAGTGCCAATATTGACCCTTGGCTAAAGAATGCCTTGTGTGTACATGGCCTCCGACCTCATCAGTACGCTCTGGGATGTTTCTGCAGATGGTTAGCATTTTGAATGAGACCGTCATAAATTATCACATCGTCAGTTGGCCCGAATGGGCTTGGAGCTTTCCAACAAGGCTATATCACATTTAAAAGACAATCTAATATAGGCGTTCATTGGTTCATGAAAAACTACTTGTTCTAAATAGTTTAATTTAGAAACATGGTTGATATATTTTCACCCCATGGTCCACTCTAGTCAATGACAATTACCTTGTCCTCTATTTTATTGAGTCATAATGCAGGCAGTTTGGGTGCCCCTGGTCAAATTACATTTTCTGTTGATTTTCAAAGTGAAAATAAGTTAACAGATTGTTTGCAGAACAAATATAACACACCATGACACCCTAACAGCTTTTCCCCAGAGCTGTAACACTCATTAACCACAGTGGTCACGTCAAACTTTTAATTCAAACTACTATATGAACTGAATGTGTCTGTGTTGCAGGTACTCCTCTCTCTGTTTCATAATGCTTATCTTCTGTAAACAATACTCTATATGTAAATAATACTCAGATTCACTAGTGTTGAATATCCACATACACATAATACAGTTATTCATATTCATCCTCCTCACATTCAGCTACTTACTGTTTATTCTATGTATTGTATCTTCCTGTACTTTTCCTTTAAAGTAATACTTGCTAACAGTCTGTGTTGCATGTCATACATGTGTGCTGTCATCAAGATGAATTCCCACATGCTTGGTGAAATAAAGATTCTGGTTGTGATTCTGGTTCTTTAATGTGGCCTTTTTAGTAAAACATTTCCCTACGTTTAACATAGTGGACATAAATGTTAAGCATGCAGTATGGATGGAGTTAGATTTATTTTTCTTTTTAATGTTTTAATTCAGCAAATAAACAGCTGTGCATTTAGGCACGCAGATGTTTGCTCTCTGTACAGCATGCATACTCGGTTTCACATCAAATCAAACAAACCAGGGGCACCCTGCATATCACCTCATCAGTAGACCCTAAGAGTGAGTCATGTCTGTTTGAGGTCATTCTATATGTGCATTTTACAGTCTTCTTTGAGAGCCGAGACTTAGACTGACCTGTCTGAGCATGAACAAGAGGTTCCATTCATTCCCTGGTCCATACCCTCCTGCTCCTTTTCTCAAGCTAAATTACATGACAGGCTGACTGATAAGTTGCTATGGGAACGGAAAAGGTGAACATAGAAAACTTTTTTCCTGAAATTCAAGACTTCTCAAGCTTTTCTCAACTTGTAACACGTATACACTGTAGTGTTCTTTCATCTTGAATTCCATGTGTGTATATATATATATATATATATATATATATATATATATATATATGTATATATATATATATATATATATATATATATATATATGCATGAATATATAACATGCAGGCCCATCTGCCATCTGTTTGCACATGTGTTTCATAGAAAGTTCTGTGTTCAAAATCTGAATAAGCTTATTTTAAAAAAGACTATTTTCTTTTGGATTAATATTCCCAACATACAGTACTTCAAATCTCATAAATCTACTCTAAAACAGCTACTTCCTCATATAAAATGTAGAGTCATTTATATTCATCAGTAATAGGTGCTAATTTGAAAAAGTGTACTTATGGGGGAGAAAAAGGTTGAAAAAACTCTTTAAGTGTCTTAGCTTCTGTTCAGCAGCTATATAAACTTCCAGCCCAGGCATTTCCAAGTGTTCTTAGTTAGCGAGTTATAGCTGGAGGGATTCCAGTGGGAAGGCCTGTGTTGATGTGTGTGACGTGCAGAACGTGGAGGAGTTCAGGTAAAGCTGGGGGGCTGTTCAGGCACAGGGCCTTCCTGTGTTTATTTCACGGGGACCCCCCCAGCCCTGACCCCAGCCATCTGTGCGTGCTGTTAACAAGAAGATCAGACCTCCCACTCATTCTGTGCTGTGCCAGAGAGGTCAGACGCCGAGTAACGCCTAATGTGCGAACTGAGGACCATGGTGTCGATCACTTTAACCGTTTAAAGGCGTGAAACAGGAGAGCTTTAGTAGCTTGCACTGTAGCTGCAGTAATATATTCGAGGTAGGATGTCACTGTTGCCAAAATTAAGTTTCTTATTTCCTAATGGTCAATTTAGGCCATTTCTTTTAGCCCATTCATCATGAAATTACTTCACAATGTAACAGGCATCAGGCATTTTCAAGTTATGTAACTGAAAACAGTAAATATGCAAATATAAGGTTTTGGCATTTCTTTCATTCTTTCAACACATTCTTTCATAAAGGTGGGTTAGAGGGGGACGTGACCAAAGTCACATGGGTCAAATTAAAACGAACAAAAATATGTTTGTAAAATTAAAGCGATTTAGTTCGGACCAGTTCAAACAGCTGCTGGAATTAGCAGGCTAGTTAAACCAGTTGAACAGTTAAAGTTGAATAGCAAGATCTCTGATTCCACTGTCCAATGTTTTGTTTGCATTAAGTTGATCTTTTAAAACTAATCATTTAAAATGTTGTGGTTGTATGTGGTCATGTGATGCATTACCAGCATTAGCTGTTTCAGTTGAGTTGCAGGACACTTGATTCTGTTCAGGTGGTATTTAATCTCATGTAAAAATCCTCTGAAAAAAAAAGACAACATGAAAAGGATCCGTGAGGTGGTATGACTGTAACAGTGTTGACAGTGTCATGAACGTGTGGTTGGTGTAGCTGAGCAGATAACACCACTACCCTCCAGGGAACCACCACCGCCACATGTGGGAGACTAGGGTTCGATTCCCTGTCTAGGTGACTATGCTGTGCTACACCAATAAGAGTCATTGGGCAAGACTCCTAACACCACATTGACCTACCTGTAATATGATTACCCTTGTAAGTCGCTCTGGACAAGAGCGTCAGCTAAATGCCATAAATGAATGTTATATACACTTGAGCTTTGTGAACAGCAAATATGTAACTCATGTTCTGATAGTCAGCTAAAGCATGTTGGGTACTTCTGTGTGATTGAAACGTATTCTTGTACTCCACAGGTTATCCCCAACACCCAACCAACTGTGTCCCCACAAGACCCATTTCTCTCCACTACTTTTTTCCAACTCTCCCATTATTGCTTTGCTCTGGTTCACCTTTCTCTTTTAATTGCTGGTTGTCCATCTTGCTGACTTGTCTTCTGGTTGTTCATTTCCTGTTTTTTCTCCTCTTTTCACTCCATTTAGAACTATAACTATAGAATAGTTCCATATGTCTTTCCTGCGGCATAAAGCCCACTCAAAGCACCCTGTGACTTAGCATTTCAATGACATGTGGCTGCTTTTAATTGCTACATTGGGTAAAAAATATTATATATATTTATAATAACTGGTTATATGACTTGTAATAAAAAATAGTTGCACCCAGAAGGATACATACAAATTTGGTATGTAGGTTTGACATTGTGAGACCTGTGAATGATTCTAGTTTAACGCTTGACTGCTCATGTGACCTATACAAGGACAGGCTGTAACTGCTGTATCTTACTATTGCTTACTGGCTGTTGCTAACTCTCCCAGCACATGACAAGGGGGAGATGCATGTAGGAAATTGCCAAGAAGACTGAGAGGTGCTTGAGGGTGATGGGGTTGACTGTGGCATCTCCATCACTTGTTTGTCAAATCCAATCTAATAATTGTCAGCAGGGAAAACGCTGCACAAGGGAAAGTACCCTCACACAGAAACAAATGTTACTACATGAAAGCAAAACCACTTATGCATCCAAATAGAAAACTGCTTGTGCGAGGAAAAGCACTCGTCCCTGCATTAAGAACTTGCACATGAGAACAATGAGCCCCACACTCAACTGTTCTTTATGCTTACAGCCTTTGCTCGTACAACAGTTCATTTCATTATTGACAATTGTGGGAAAAAATTTGAAATTTCTTCTGGAAGAAATACTGGCAGGCCACCCTTGACTAAGGTATCCTATTCGATGGTAATATGACACATGAATAGGCATTACTCTTCTTGCAATGACTCCCTGGTGGCTTGTTCATGTAATGCATTGCTTTTGGTGCAGAGGTGGGTCTTCAGGTTCACATCCCAGTTGTCCCATGTGCTGTCACTGGCAGTCCAAATGAAGAGAAGGGAGATCTGAAATGACATGAAGGCAATGGAGATTCATGTAGCCCTCCATTGTTACTCTGGCATGGGAATGCTTTATAAAACTAATGGAATAGACGTTTAAAATTCTTTATTTATGTATCTGTTAATTCATTTACTTAAACATGGGTATCCGTTTGATTTGATGTTAGCACTGTCTACATAACTGAACATGCAGCAACTGTCAGTTTATTAATTGCCATGTTGGAAAAGCTAAATGAAGAACAGAGCATGTAAAATTGATCTGAAATATTTTTTTCATTAACTTGACTGATGAGAGAGGTCGCTGTGTTAGAATGATGAGAAGCATTTATTTTGAATTGAAATCAAAGTCAGACTCTAATTATGACTTATCTTCATTTTATTAGTGACACTGCATCACAGTCAATTTATTTTATGACCCGCAGTTATATTTAATCTGTACTACAGCAAATACAGAAGGGAATATTTAAAACCACTGGAAGCATTTATCTCCACTGTTCCATTGTCCATGCTCCAAATGAGGCTGTCGAGCTGTAATGTGATCTATTCTGTTTCGATTTTATTTGAACTTATAAACACACCACTGGAGAGAGATAACCGATAGAACGTTGTCCTTGATTAAATGCCATTGGCTAACTGTATGCAAGTAAGTTTGCATTTTGGAGGTTTGTTTTTTGTATATGCATTAAGTTCATGGGGTTAGGATTCAAAGGTGGCACTTATTATAAAAAGACCATGTATTCTTTCAGACTGTGGCTGGTGTATTTCACATTGTTATCCAGATAAAAGATAAAATTTCTTTGCAAATTTCTACAGGTTTAATCTAGAATGCCTTGGTACATGGTATAAGTTCATGATCCCATCCATAAATAAGCTCATCAACACCAATGTTGACATTTAGTTTCTATTTATGAAGCAACATCTTCACCTAATTAAAATATCCAGATGCATTTTAGGGCCAGGTATTTACTTTCTTTATGAAGTTAGAAATACAGCAATACCAATACTGGTATCAGGCATTGGCTCATATCAAGCTCATTTACTGGTACTGATTAAAATAAACTGATGGCAAAATTTAATGATTTTTATATCCTATAAATTTTAATAATTAATCATTTTAAATGAATCATTAATTAACAGTGTGGAGAGCTGAGCTGCTCAGTACTCTGTTTGCAGTGTGTTATTTTATATAAAACAGCTTTATTTAAAACTGGATGAAGACAAAGCTGTCCAATGTTTTTGGCTATATAGCTATCCGTAGTTGCAGTTCAGTAAGCACTAGAGGATATTCGGTAATGTAGTTTTTAATGGCCCCTTCCCCGGAGCGACAATTGGAAAGTTGCTGTATGCTTTATTTTCCTACCACAGTAAACAAAATAATAGTTCCAGTGTCTCTGTGTGAGTTAATATCCCGTGCGGATACAACATACATATTCAAAGCTTCTAATTTTGCTGGGAATGCCTGCAAGTGTACCAATTGTGAAGTTAACTTAAACAAAATGGCAATGGCAATTACAGAATACAACAAAATGCATCCACAGTGAATGAGAAGTTACTACATAAATGACATTACTTATAACAGCTATTTGAAGATGGAAAGCTTCCCATAGTTAAAGTTTTCAAACCTCAGGACAATTTGTTTCCAATTTATGAAATACATTTTCCCATAACTGAAATTAGGAATGCATCAATACTGATACTGGTATCAGAGTATGATTTTGGTTGAAATAGGTTTGTTTGAAACTGTCCAAAGACATAGCTGTTTATAGGGGCTGAGCATGTAGCATGGATAGAGCGTTCTTCAACAGTGCAAGCAGTAAAATGCAAGGCAAGCACAATATTTCTAAAATCGCTCTCTATATATCTTGGGCTTTGAAAGACTTTTAATTACTTTATCTTTTCTACTACTTTACTTACGGTTTTTCTGATGTGGAAAAAGAGCAGCTGCAGCGCTACTTAACCCAAGGTATCTAATGTATTATATTCAGCTAAGGCTTAGGTACATTACACCTATTTATACTATGCACTATGTGATTTAACATAATACATTACGGTATCAAACTCTAAAACACCTCTACTGAGCACTTTCCAAATGACAAATGTTCAAATAATTTTTAGAGCCACAGGATTTCACAAATTCCGCTAGCTTGGTCTACTGGGTAACGGAGACCAAAAGCTTCCTCCAAATCACGTGAAGCACACCGTATCTTTTTAATCTACCATTGGACATCTCAGTGCTCTTTAATGGAGAACTGTAACATCAACAAAGACACACCCGTGTTGTCTAGCATCACATTGAGTGATTGGGGGTGGGAGGATCATGCTGCTCACTCAGAGAGAACGATGCCTGCTATGCTTTCTTGTACTCCCAGCTATGGATGGTCATAGCAATGCTGGGGATTATGCTCAATCTCCCAATAATAGGGTCAACACTAGTGACTGCCAGTGCTTGGGTGATTGTGTTACATAAAAGTAAAAATAATTTAGAAATGGTCCTAAATGGTGCATGACATGCTGTTCAGAACATACATTCATTGGACCTTTCATTAATAAATGAATGATTTAATTAGATGGCTTAAGAGGTTTGTTCAACCTAGTCAAAGTGATTCAGAAAACAAAACATACACTGTGTACCACAGTATCACAATATTCTCAGCTCACTGGAGCACTAATTCTGTATGTTAAATGATATAATGAATTATGCTTAATATGTCTAAACACATGAACTAACAACATTTCTTTAAATATACTAAAAGTGGCCCTACTATGATACTGTGTCTTTATTTTATGGAGTCACCCGACTCTTCAAGTCATCCATCTCAGTCAGTTATTTTTAGGACTGAGGGCTTTATATCAATATCTCATGTCATTCCATCCCAAAGAAGAATGATATAGCCAAAGCCTCTGTTTTAATGGGAATTCACCTGGCACAGAAACAATCCTGCAAAGTTGAACATCAGCTCAAGCAAATAGCAAGTGTGCCAACCTTGCAGTCATCTTAAATTCCTATAAACACAAAGACAATCTATAGAATAGAACAAAATGCATCCAGAGGGAAGTAGGGGTTACTACATTACTGACAATACCTACAGTAGTTATTTAATGGAAAGCAAACTTGCATTTACCACTGATACAGTGTATAAATATTACTACTGTAGATTAGTGCCGAAGCTTCAAGGCTAACATTGCTAACAAACACTAGATGTCAACAGTCACCCTGTAAATATATCCCAGAACTTCTCTCAACCAGCTGAAGCCACATTCAGACCAACAAGATTTCATTAATCCGTTGCTGAATATTTGCATGTATATTACAAAGGTAAGTAGATGCTACAGACTGTATTTGTGTTTTTTCAGTTTTTATAAATAACAGTCAATCCTGACTGTTGAAACTCAATATACTGTATATGTCTAGAAATAGAAAACAGAGCTTGCCAGTGCAATTTAGCAGTCACTTGTCTGAGATTCCACATGGGAATCAGAGTTCAGTGCAGAATGTGTGTAGAAAGTGTAAACTGGCTGCCCTTAGCTTTTAGCTATATAGTAAAGTCATAGTTCATTGTAAGTTATACAGTGTTTTAAACCACATTTGTGTTTCTATTAACAAAGACATTTTTTAACAATCTGTATCAATAAAAATAGAATCTTTTTTATAGTTGTGTGCAAAAGTATGGGCTCCCCTGGTTAAATGACATTTTAATGTCCAATTATTGATTTTACTGTTGTTACTGACGTTTTAGCTTGTTCCAAGTTGCGAAATAAATTATGCACCACAATATGCAGAAATGTCATAGGTAAGTTTGCTGCCTGGAGACCACGTGTTAACATGTTTAGAAAACCCAACAAACCTGGTCTTTTAAACACAACTGGATTTGTTGTGACTGGGTTTGTCATGCAACACGTATATGCAGCTCTGCTACTACATCATTTGAGGAACTACCAACATATTTGTTTACAAGGTTTACACGTTGTTGGCTTGCTTGGAATATCATTCACTGAACTCGGTAGCTCTCTTGAAATGTACATGTTTAAACAGCTGTATGTGTATGTGGGTTCCAGAAAGTAACAGCTGGAACTTCTTGGGACACGAACCTTGTGGTTTGAGGGTTCATCAAGAAATATGTAGTTTTCTTACAGTCATGTAATCCTATACGTTACGTCACATTTTGGACATCTTAACATAAACATTCCAGATTGAAGGAAAATATGGAAACACATTTATAATGCAGAACTGAAAAATTACAGCATATTTCATGCAAATCTGTCATCAAGGGTTTTGGTAGATTGAGTACGGGAATGTAAATAATGGCCATATGATACCAGGCTTCTGGATTATGAAGGAAGGAAAATTTAATCCATTTTAATAAAAGCAAGTCATGTGGTCTCAGCACATGGTGTTTCTGTCTGCAAGCAATGGAATTACCAGTGAGAAGCTTATGGTTCTTCCGTCAATGGGAAATACATAACTGGAGATGCTTAGGATGCCAGATGTGTGTAAAGGCATTTGGTTGCGAGTCTGTATACATGTTCTTGTATACATGTACAACGTTTCCTTTAAATGAGACTACTTAATCTTTGTTGTCTTTGTTTGATTTAAAACATTCAATTTTTTCACTACCAAAAGAACAATAAAACTAAAACTTTGTTAAATAATACAGCAGTGATTATATATTTTAGCTAATCTTGTCTATTGCTCAGAGACATTAGGCTGTACATGACAAAAAAAAAACAAACATTAAACACATTTATGTTTACTTAATTGCAGAACTTATCTGTTTGTAGTGACAGTTAATGTTAGACACTGATTTTTAGACACTGGACACATTTACTTCAGCACAATGGAATCTAACTGTACCCCATATGCCCATGAGGGACACCAACCCAGTCTCACTTATATCTCTAAAATCCAGGGATGTGGCTAAAATAAGGCACCGCCTCCCCAAAGATCTTAATGGTTCTTAGCCTAAAAAGTGTAACAAGGTGTGAGACCAGAGGCTCTAAGTGAGTCGATGGGAGAAAACAGATGAAATTCATTGAGTAGCCTGAACAAACTACTGTTTAGTAGATATTTACATTTACAGTATTTAGCTGACACTCTTATCCAGAGCAACTTACAAAGGTAACCATATTACAGGTAGGCCAGTGTAGTGTTAGGAGACTTGCCCAAGGACTCCTATTGGTGTAGCACAGCATAGTCACCCAGACCGGGATTCGAACCCCAATCTCCCACACGTGGTGGTGGTTCCCTGGTGGATAGTGGTGTTATCCACTGAGCTACACCAACAGATTTACATTTACAGCATTTAGCTGACGCTCTTATCCAGAGTGACTTACAAGGCTAATCATGTTATGTTATACATATGTTAACACATTCAACTATGTTCTTTTTTAAAAAAGTTATGATGTGTCTAAAAGCTAGCAACAAATGTTTTCTGAGATGAGTGACAGCAAGATGAAGTTGTGAGGGTTAGGGTTCAATTATGGCATTGAGTCAGCCTGACCATCAATATGTTAAAATGTTAGGCAGAGGGAAAGTATACAATATATATATTTTTAATTATGCCAGGTGTTTTTTCTCCGACATAAGCCCCACAATCAAACACATTTGTGAATCTTAATGATTTAATGTAGCTATCCAAAGTTGGCTATGGTTAGCAATTCATAGCCTCACAGTTAGCAATTCAACAGCTCTTTACCAGAAAATAAACAGATGCAAGTAGCATTTTACTTTTGACTATTTGCCAAGCCAGCAAGCATCCATATGCTTCAGTTTCACAATCTCCAGACTATAAAATGCATGTTCACATTACACAGCAGCCTGTAATATGCAGTTATCAGAAGCAGTGCCAAGCAAAGTATCTCTAACAGCAGCTCTAAATGCTATTAAGCTTACAGCAGCATTAAACCTACTCCTTTGCAGTGTACGTATATGCAGAGCTAAACGACTGCAGTTTGTAACCATCAGTGTATTGTAATAGTAGTGATCAGTAATGCTTTATATCAAACTAACCTTTGTAAAGTTTGCAGTTAGCACTGATGACTCAGTGGTGCCATTGCTGAAGAGAACTGTTGTACTTTGCTAACGTCAAGCACAGATATGATTAGCTTACATCTTGCCAAGCCGGGCGTTATGCCTTTCCCCTGGGCCAAAGAGCAGAGAACTGCCGTCACTTCTTGTATTAGAGAATTTTTGGCTCTGCGTTTTTAGTAAAACTGTTGTGTTCAGTAGTGACCTGGGACAGCAAGTTTTTTTTTTTAATTAAAAAAATGCTAAATTAAAAAGTCATAATGAATTAAATCTTTCAACTTAACATAAAAGAAATCAAAACAAACTGTTTGGAATAACAAGGGTTAGGATTTGATAGCCACATCCCAAGTGAAGTGCCCTGTAGATGATGTTTTGTTTCTTGATTTGTACTTTTAAAACTGTTGACTCGGGTTTATATAATTCATAATACAACACTTATAAACATGTAAGATTTGAATACTTATTTTTAAATGGCTTTAATGTGGGATCAGTCTTGGACCACTTAACATAAACCTTCCAAAATGAAGGAAAAGAGAGAAACATATTTATTATGCAGAACTGTAAGTTGAATGTATATTTTGTGCAAATGTGTCATCAGAGTTCTGGAACACTGAATGGGTCAAAGCAAATAATGGCCATACCATACTAGGCTCCTGGGCTAGGAAAGTAAACAAAGGACGATTGAATCCATCGCTATGGAAGACAGTCAAATTGTCTCAGCACATGGTGTTTTGAGGAGCTTATGGTTCTTCCTTCAATGGGATATACATAACTCAAGATGCTCAGGATGCCAGATGTTTGTGGAGGCGTCTGCTTGTGAGTCGACATACATGTACTGACTTGCTGTCTTTTACTTTTCAGCCAATCACATTGACAAACTAAGGGATATCAGTAACATGTTTAAAACATTGTGGGAATGTCATAGTAGAACCATGTCTAATCCACTCCTGTCACCATCATGTCATTGTCACTGCAGTGCTGAGAATGATTCACCACCCAGATAATACCAGCTCTGTGGTGGTTCTGGGGGGCCCTGACCACTGAAGACCAGGGTGAAAGGGGGATTAACAAAGTATGCAGAGAAACAGATGGACTACAGTCTGCAATTGTAGAACTACAAACTCCACCTATATAGTAAGTGTAGCTGATACAGTGGACAATGAGGTGCATGTAATGATTTGACCGGTTGGTGTATTATTGTATATATCGTATGCTGAATATGAGTATGATGCTATTGTATTTAACCAGGCTCGGAACAATCATGAAAGTTATCTGCCATACAGGTATTTCCAATTAACAATTCTTCTTTAGTGGATCTATTTCAGTACAAGCCCAAATCTGTAGCAGTACAACCCTCTTAACTGGCTGTAATACTTAGTAGCTCCCAACTAAAGACCAACCAAGCTTAAGCTCAAGTAAACAAACAGTGGGTAGTGTTGTCACCTCACACCAAAAAGGGCCTGGGTTTTAATTCCTGTTCAGGTTAGCTCCTGTCCTTCCTGTGTGGAGTCTGCATGTTCCCCCTTTGTCTATGTAGGTCTCCTGCAGGTGCTCCGGATTCTTCTCACAGTCCAAAGACAAGCAGTCAGGGAATTAGAGATGTTAAATTGCCCTCTAGGTATAAATTTGTGTGCCCTCCCTGCCCTTCCAGCCATTGAGGGCTGGGATAAGCTCTAGCACCCTCCACGACCAAGAAGGTTTAAGCAGTTTAGAAAATGAATGAGTGAGTGAGTGAGTGTTTTTGTGAGATCCATGATTTCTACCATTCCTTTTATTTACATTCATTTTCCCTAACTTCATGAAAACGCCATTAATACCCCTTCTGTGTGCTGTGTGTGATTGTAAAATAAATAATAACTGTGGATGAAAATAACTGTGACCAGGCGATTATGGAACAATTCTTATAGACCTAGATTTTTGATCCACTTAGTTTCTCACTCCTTCATGTTTACCAGGCTGACAATTCTCCATAAGGTGGCACTATTAGTGCTCAAATAGCTGCTCTTCCTGTAGATTTAAAATGGCAGGTTTGCAGTGGAGGCATAACTGTTTTTTTATGGGATACACTGACTGATTGTAACACCAAAAGAAAGTCGTGAATGAGCGAATAGAATTAAAACAAGTTAATAATTGGTTAATAACAAGGATAATTGGTTCTATCACTCCGGTCAGTTTCTCCTTTACTCTATAGAATAGAGACTGTCCACTACAAAGTTTTGACTTGTAGCGATTTTAAGTAGGGAACAAGTGGGAGCTTCCTTTTTTTATCAGGTTGATTCATGTGACCACTTGCTGGTGAAGGTGCTAGCAGTGAGAAGAGAAGAGTGCTGCTGAATCTTAGCGTGTCCAGAAGCAATGACATAAGTTCAAGCAAAGGCGTCATGTCAGCGTTCTGGAGGCGCCACTGTTGCATACATTGTTGATGTCTGTCTCCACAGTTATGGCTGGGGTTCTATGATCTTGCGTAACTGTATTTCGAAACAGATCAAATGTTTATACTACCATAATAAGAGTGTTTCTGTGAAAAGTCTTGGATATGAAAATGTGGCGCTCCCGTTCTTGGCTGGGAAACAACTCAATGGTAAAAGAAGTGCAAAGTTTTGATTATCGTAGTGGTAAAAAGGTACTTAAATATTAACAGTAGCTACAGACTTTTTGTACATCTGGAAACTAAGCTGACATAATACTTCCAGTATTACTGCATGTTAGCCAAAATGTGGTCACTGTAACTTGGATAGAAACTGAACAGTTCTGTGTTCTGCTGTCATTTTCACTAACACATTTTTATTAAGAGAGCAAACATGTGCCTTTCCTCTCCCATTTTGCATGTCCTCCATTTTTCAACATTTATCTTAAGCAGTCAAGCTGCCTCATCATCAACAGAGCCATATAGTGCATTGCTGGGTGGAAAACAAGGCAAAATTATAAAGGCTGGTTAAGTTTAGTTCATATTCTTTACCTTGATAATACGCAGAAAAACAGAAGTTAGGAAGTTATTGTCTGCTACCTCCAAATTAAACAGTAAGTCAGCAAGCTAGCTAGTTGGCTGGCTACAACTAGCTCAATTTTTCTAGGACTTTCAAGCTTATTTCTAGGTCAAAGTCAAGAAAAAACCTAAATGTCAGTAATTAATACCATGTAGATTTTCTTAATATGAGTAATTAATGCTATGTAGTGCTTATCTATGTTGAGCATTAACACTAACTAGCATTAACGAGTTTTTGCAACCTATTGAGGTTTATTTAGGTTCATATTAACACTTCATCTTAAATTGGCTGAATTTAACTTAACCTCACAACAAAAAGCCCTTTCATTCCCTGTATTACCATCCATATGATCATTTACACCTGCCATTGTCAGGGATCTCAAATGTGTATCAAGTGGCCTCTAGTGATCAGACTGCTACAGTGACTCCAATTGTTAACAGACAAAAATCTAATGTGATTTTGTTGGACCTATTATTCATGTCAATATACACAGAGCACGGCTGAGCTGCCGCAAGCATCCACAGAGCCACTGGATATTGTCTCTACAGATTAGCTAAGTATAAGCTTGGTTTGATTTGTGTTGGTTGCATCTAAGTGTTTAAATAAAGCACTTTGATTCAATCTGTGTTTGTGTTTATGTCTTTGAGCTCTCAATGGGTTTTTCCAGTGCCTTGACCTCTCTCCAGGTCAGCGCCACAGATGAAGACTTGGCCAAAAGTGGAGGACTCTCCAATAGTAATGTCCTCCTATTGGACAGCCTTTTGTATCCATAGTCACCAGGCTAACTGAGAAATCATGGTTGGAGAAATACCTCCATGGACTGCTAATGCAAACGGCGAAGGACATGCAGAAAGAAGCTACGCCGCTCCTTTCATCTCTCTTGTGATTACATAGTTAATTAAAGCAGTCACTCAAAGAGACCTCAAAGGCATTAAAGGTTTAAAAGCATTAGAGACAGACTTGTACAGAGTGCAGTGTCTACATTTGCTGTACCCACTGAAATGTTATTATTCATGCTCGTTTTATTAAATTAGCTACTGTGCTAATCTACAAAGCCTGAATAGTTGTCAAAAAAAAATACAGCTAAGTACCAAACCAGATTAATAATTACATGCATTTGAACTCACCTCTGAATATGATTCTTGCCTGTATATTAAGGAGTTTTGGGTAAGAGCCCACTGCTGAGTCCATATCAATGGATTCTGACTGGTTCCCCTTGGATGGTGAAACCCAGGTAGTAATAGCCACATAATAGCTCATTCTAAACACAAACAGAAGCATATTACAGCTAGCATTCATACACAGAACATGTATTAAGTGAGCCCTTTGCTCACATGATGCAGGCGGTTATCAAATAAATGATCTGGACATGAAAATTCAAATATCCAGCTAGCTAACTTTGCTCAAATCATCTTGCACTATTACTATTCAGCAGATAAAGTATTCATTCTTCACATTACATTATTCTTTCTCTTTGTGCTAATCTTTCATTCTCTGCTTTTTTCCCTCTCCTGGGCATCAGAAGGCTTTTTGAAATATCTGCTAGCAGCTGATGTGTTGTTAACTAATCTTTTCGTTTACTGCTAATTACATTTTCACTCACTCACTCACTCACTCACTCACTTACGGCATCTCAAGCATCCCCCCACCACCCTCACACCCACTCACAGAATGTATTAAGGCTTAAAGTATTAGGCTTTGAAGTGTTTTTGTATTGTTTGAAAATAATAGAAAATAATAAATAGTCAGATTTTCCCCTTAAGTAGGCCCCCCAGCGACCTTGTAGAGGGACAGCACCCCTAGCATTTGTCTATATCACCTATGCCATGGTCAGACTTTGTGTATCTATTAAGAAAATGCCTTCTTACAGCCTCGCTGTTCTCACGTACACATGCAAATGACTGAGTGTTATAGACACATTGAAACACTTAGTCAGGTCACGTGTGTCCATGACCACCCTCTTGTTACAGGATATTCAAAGTGTGCACCCTCTCCATGATCCAATTCCTTAACCTTCCAGTTCAGATCTTATTATCCAAGTTTATTTCTTCATCTGTTTATCCATAACAGAGACCAAGGCAACACAAGAAGTCTGGCAATAAATAATTTAGAATTACTCTGCTGGACCTTTCAGGTGTGAGCTGTCTATGTCCAGATGAATGATAAATGAATTACCGGGAGAAAATGAACGAATTAATTAAACTGTTATGGTGACAGGGTGTCCCCTCCTTAGTAAATAAATCTAAACCTTCTTCAACTAAAGCCTCTTAAAACACAGCATAAGCTGTTCCACAAATATCTTACTCTTTCAGTGCACTCCATCATCACTGTTTAGAGTAGTTGTGCACTTTAGGTAGGGTGTTGGCTGTTCTAGAGGGATTCATACTCTAATATAATAAAAGTGATCGTTTTTATCATTTCCAAAGACCTTTTAACGCAACTTTCTCTTATTGTTTATTCATATCTTTTTCATTTGAGTGTCCATTTTTATGTATGTCTAAATGAATAATTGTATGAATGAATAGAGTGCTGTATAAACTGAACACACTTTGGAGACTGAGTTTTATATTTAACATGGGTTTATCCCAAAGACTGCTTTTGTTTACCAGTGTAGCGTTATTTTTCTGCTGCAAGAACCTTTAGAAAACTAGCCTCTTCATTACACTATGGTTGGTCTTCCTTTAAGAATGCATGTTCTTCGGTTGAAACTGTATCTTCGGGTCATACAGGAATTATTCACATAGACTTTTAAGATGTAATTGTTCTTTACCTTTAAGTAAACAAGTGTTGGCGCGTGTGCAGTTAATTTAGGTTGCTGTTTGTTTTACCAGTGTTTCCATCAGTACTTTACTATAAAAAGTAATCAGTGATATAATGGAAGTCAATGGGGGCTGGTGGGGGTGCACAAATACAAAATCTGCCACCTTTTAAACGTATACTGTATCTGGTATGATATGGGGGATAATATTATAAAGCCTTGAACTGAATGTTAGATTTGAAATTAAATAACCAAAAAATGACCAATATCAACAATATCACCAATATCAACGTTCATTATTATTATTATAAATAATATGAATAAAAATAAAAATAGCAATAATTATTCGTGCATATGCAACCAAGTACAATTCATTCTACCTCCTGAAAAAAACTAAGATGTTTTGTTAGTTTTATATTTTATTATTTCCTTTCCATATACTTGTGCAGGGGATCAGTTCACTTACTGATGTAGGACGTGCTTTAATGCAAATGATATGTAAATGAGGTGGCTGATTTCATGCACTGAAGCTGGGCAAATCTCGTGTACACATTAAAACAAAGTTTCATAGATCAAATCTGTGTTTTATTTATGCAACTTTAATGAATAATGGCACTGGCTTTGTATGTTCATCTTTTCAGACATTGTATGATATAATATTATCTATTAAAAGAGACAAAAGGGTAAAAATGAAATCTATCACTGCTTTTAGCTACAAAACATACGGTATCGTATAAGTATCATAAGTATGGACATGGCAAATAGAAGGTTTTCCTAATGTTTAGCTTAATGCTGTACTTAAAAGTGAAGACTTCAAACTATAAAACAGCACTCATGGAATTATGCAGTCACCTTACAATCCTCCAGAATGAAACTTTACAGGAGGATAAAAGGTTTCTTAACTTTCTTAACTAACCATCATAAATATTAGCAAAATTAAAAGAGTAACTAGAGCTTTTAAGTTGTACAAAATATACATTTTTGTTGGTTAAAAAAAAATTATTCAATGAAAATACAATTAAATTCAATTAAGCAAAAACAAGGAATGAAAGCCATAAAACGCAATACTATAGTGTCCCACACTTCTCTAGCCAGCAAGTAGTTTTAGTACATTGCACGTTAACATCTCCATGACCTCTATTTAAGGTAAGAGCACTGACCTTTTTTAAATACTCCATTCAGATGAGGTGCTGGGAAACCAACTGCAGATGTTTAGACCAACTCGACACTGAAATTTAACACTCAGTGATATTTCACTTCAAGTTCCGTTTCTCCTTTACACATTGTGTCGGCCACTTCAATACACATGTGCTTTACCTCATGGGATCCCATAATGACTCAGTATGGCTCCAGGCAGCTGGAGTCACTATATAGGAAATCTGAGCTTGGCACTGTTTCAAACTTACTCTGGTAGAGTGCATGGCTGGTCAAATGGAATGTTTTAAATAAGCTTTATTTGTCTGAAGTGTTTTTATATTTTAGTTTAGTTACAATGTCTGAGGAGCTTTTCCATCCTTCGCTTAATTTTAAAGGTGTCAGAGAATGTAAAAACCCTACTTACATTGGCATAGTAGAATAAGGGTTCAGTACATGAAAGGGTTCAGTACATAGGACTGACATACCGTGAACCTCTGTCCTCTCCTTCAAACACAAATCCTGTATTTGTCACAGAGGGCACAAAAACGGACTGATTCCAAAATCCTAGGCTGTTATGTAACAGTCCTGACTCATTATAATTTATGCCACCCAAAATTTACATACAACAGCAGAGCATGAAAGAAGAATGGAAATGGCAGACTATGTGAAAAACCTTATTGTGGAGTAATATTGCTCCAGCAATGAAACTACCATTGAGATTTTCCATCATTCTCTTACCAATGAACTGAAGTGCCAGCGGGCATGACTAATGTTCATCTTTAAACAAGGCTGACGCTGGCTTCTAATTTGCCAGATTTTTAATCAAATGTTCCATTACACCTTAACTGCAGGTGCCAGAAAGTAACGGCAGCCTCACTTATGGTGGAACGGAAAATTAGCCATACAAGCTGGTATATAGGAACCCGTGTCTTCAGTCTTTTCTTTGCCTATTTTAATTGTTTTAACCATAAAGCACTGAAGAGACCAAAGAAAAATTGAGTTCCACCTTTAATAGCACACTAACACCAAAGCGTCTGTAGGTAGCAGCCATGCGGTCGGATTTTATCCACTAAGCATCTTAAACTTAAAGTGAGTAACAACTTTAATTTACTTTGTGGTTTTGCAGACATCGAATGTAAGTAGCTAGTATACGTAACATTAGCTACTAGCAAGCCTCAATTAGCAAATGCCACCTTCAATTTCCTCTGAGGTTCATTGGAGATCATGAGTACGACATGATCTTCGTTCATGTGGTTTTGTTGTGAAACAGATGTGCTAGAAATTACATTTTTATTAAGAAGTGATTTCATGTTGCTTCACTGCAACAAAATGATAAGCAAAATACGCTTAGGAGATGTTTATTCCAGTTAAATGTAATGTATTTTGCGTTGTTGTTGACATGCCCTCAACTACGAAAGCCGGGACCCTTTCGACAAATCAGTAAGTAAATGCTAGTGGTGGCGTGTTAACAGATGTGCTCATCTCATAAATATAATATTTCTGACATGACTTGAACTCAGCATAACATTAGCATAGTTAGCCTAGCCTGCACAAGCTGTAGCACTTAAGGTAGAATGCAACATTTGACTAAGGAACTGGTGAATAGGAAACCAACTTCAGCCTTGTTTCAAGGGGAATATCAGTCCATGAATATCAGTTGGTCGTTTGGTTTCTTGAAAAGGGTATGAAAAGCGTTGACCTACCCTGAAAATAAAACAAACAGAATGCAAAGATTTGCAAATCTCGTAAACCCATATTTTATACACAGTAGAACACAGAACACATGTCAGAGGGTGAAAGTGAAATATTTCAGTATTTTATGAAATGTGTTAACCTGTTTAACACTTAATGCCAGCAACACATCTTAAAAAAGTTGGGACAGGGGAAACATGAAGGTGGAATGAAATAAGTGGATGTAATAAAAAACAGCGGGAGGAGCATGACTTTTACATGACTGGGTGTAAAGTGTTTTTAAAGGAATTTTAAAGAGGCTGAGTCCCTCAGATGCAAAGATGGCCAGAGGTTCACCAATCTGCAAAAGACTGCGGCTAAAAATTGCAATAATTAGATTATCATTTTTTTTTAAATGGTACGTCTCACTTTGAATATCTGATATGGGTTTTGTGCTCTATAAAATATGAGGCTATCAGATTTGCAATTCATCACATTCTGGTTTTATTTACAATCATTTACAGTTTACACAATGTCTCAACTTTTTTGTAAATGAGGTTGTTCAACATGGTGCATCTGTGGACCAGCAAATCAGAGCAGAGCTTATCATATTATTAATTAACTCAACATGAACCATAAAAGATTGGTTTCATTCTAGGACCAAATCATAGGGTATAAATGAGCATGTTAAACCGCATCTTGGCATTTTTCATCATTTAACCTGGAGAGAGTTTTGTACTGCTCTATCCATGTCTGGCTGTTCCCTAACAAGACTTCCTTCAGTGTGAAAGGAGGAGAAATGAGGTGCAGTCAGGGGGCCTGGAAAAACACCACCACCTGCAAGTTCATTAACATAATGACGTCAAAGAACTAACACCAGCACACACTAATGACTTTCATTTGGTGTAAATGATGGCGCTCTCTGGGACTGAACTGTAAGTGATTAAATTACGTCATGCAGGCTTACGTTCCCACAAGTCCTGTCAGCCCAGTGGACAAGATCAGGAACACTGATGATTGACATTTAAGGGGTATATTAGTGTGCTTTTCTGTTTTTTCTCTTTCCTTTAATGTGTTATGTAGTTTTCTGTTCATGTGAATGATTTGCATACGAATAATTCCAAAGGTACACACCAGAGGGAGAAACTCCAGAGGGAGAAACCACTTTCTAAAGTGCTTAAAAAAACCTCGCTGGAGCTCCAGCCCTATTCTTAGTTACAAGGTGATGTCATCCCATAACACGATATTTATTACCCGCCTACCAGCAAGCTTGGCATGCCCTCAAACAACACACAGATAGAAACTTCCCACTCTGAAACCTTCTGCTCCAGTCTAGCTCGCAAAGGTGGATCTGGTATGAACTTGTTGTAGCTGATTTTTAGGATTGTAACTGATAGAGTTGTAAGAATACCCATAGCGGGATGCTGCTGTACATCGATTCTAGTATACCCCAAATATAAAATTATGAACAATGAAAATAGGCATAATGTGTCCATATAATCTATATGATCCCTGTATAATCCATATAATCTCTGTAACCAAAACCATCCAAACTGACACCTGTGTCATATGAACAGTTCATTGGTTCAGCAATATTATGTTATACATATTATCCATATTTAACTAGGCAGTAGCAGGGATGGTGAGGAAGTTGCCCCATGGGTGGTGGTCTTTCCTTTTATCCTACTTGTATTCTGGTTTAGCCTCCTGCGCTAGGATCAGTTTATTAGCTCAAATTAGGTGCATTGCCTAACCCTACTGCAGGAGGCAGGATTTACTGGGTAAATGGCAAACTGCTTGAAATGTGCTTCAGCGACATTAGAAAGAGTGACCATCATTAAAGCAATTCGGGCACTACATGGGCTTAATTCTCCTTTCAATAGAGCATCTGTATTCAAAATGCTGTATAGTGCAGGACTGGACTAGGCCAAGACACACCCTGTAAAGGAAGATGACCTATCAAAATGTTTGATAAAATTTCGTTACATGTTCTCAGCTCATACAAACCAGTGACAGACATAACAGCATACACTGGTTCAGAATACAGCCAGTGTTCAGTCATTATTACTACATCCATAAATCCAATTCAGTTACAATTGTTCTTTGATGAGTGTTTCGTCTGAAAATTCTTAATATTTGGTTCTTTTTTGTCTGGTGTATGTAAATATGCTTAAACAGAGCCTCTCTGAGTTAAGTGATACCAAATGTTTCCCACAGCAACAATGAAGCACTGTTTAGCAAACCCCCCACCCCCACTCCAAAACCCCTCCAAAGAAAAAAAGAAACATTGGTTAGGTATTGAATAATGGTTCTAAGACGTCCAGCGCAGGAAGCTGGATGCAGTCACTCCAGCAGTCTTCGCTTGGCTGCAGATATTATGCCTTCATGCTCTGGTGACGTCTAGAATCTTTTATATCCATGGGCTGTGTCATAACTGGAAACTGATTGCTAAGGACTTGGGCTCCAGAGCACTAAACACTGGGCTTTCCACTGTTGTAGAGTTGTATAATGCTGTAAATTAAGTGTACGGAGGGGAATATGTCTAGTCTGTATTATATAATACTTCATATGATCATTTGAACATCTGGCAGCATGACAAGCTTTAAGTGTGTGCTTGCTTTGTCTCCGTTGGGAATCATTGATAATAAAGAACGAGGCAGAGAAAGTAACTGTTCAGCTGCAGGTAATATAAATGTGTCCTGCAGTTTATAGTGTAAAGTAATTAACCTGGAACTTTAAATGGCTCAAAATGAGTTGCGTAATTTCCTTGTGGATTTGAAGTGCTGTCCAGTTAATGCTATTTGACAGACTCGAAAACTTACAGTAGTTCCTCTGAGATAACAAATAGCCACAACAGTGCTATCGACATCTGGTTGTCTACTGTCCAAGTTCAGACCACAGTGAAGTTACAGCACAAGTTTGGATATGTACATTCACTACCTTTACACCATCCTGTGAAAGTGTTGCACTGTATTTCACCTGTAGCTCACTTCTGAGCTGAAAGACCCTTCCTCTGTTATATAATTACAGTGCACATCTGCATGGATCTCGTTTCAGTCTCTGTAACTTCCCCCATTCCATAACCAAAGTACAAGTGACCCAAAAATCTCCTCTTCCCATGAGTCAACATGTAACTTGGGGTGTTGGTCTACATATATCTCATCTGGACATGTCATGCGAAAACAAGGGCCCTTTTCTCCCCTCAAACTTTGTTTATGGAATCGGGAAACCATTACCTTCCACGTTTCTTATTTGATTGTAGCCCTCTGCCTGTTAGTCATCTTGAGTTTCATGGTAGAAATTGCTTCTAGGGCAGAAAAAAGTAGGTTATGGGAATACATATGCCCAAGAGGCTTTGAACCTGACAAGGTTCTGAAGTAAGAAAAGAGAGGTGGGGGTTTTCATACAAATTGGGAGAGGGTGAGTCATAGACTAGGGTGGAGGTGGGGTTCAGTGGAACAGCACGTGCCAGCTTGAAACCATTGGAAAATCACTGGCTTAGCAGGAGGGATGGGGTACCAGAGTGGCCATGGATCTGGGTCTGTGTAGATGTATAGATTTCTGGCTGGCCTCACTGTAGCTTCTTTGTTTGGGCTAGAAAAGAGGAAGAAGGGTGTCTGGACTCAATAAACAGTGGACTGGCGGGGTTTAAAGCACAATGCTTTCAAATATGGAGTGGTGCACTCTCTGTTCATAAAAAGCTTTGCTGATGCCTACCGGATGGCATGCATACGTTCGCTGCTGAGGACAACGTCTCACATTTCAGTAAACCAATGGTAAATCTCGAGTATTAACAACTAGGCCTTCAGTTTGGCTCATATCCTGTATGTTAAAAGTCCTTGAGGATAATGCTGATTTCAGCTAGCACTTCTATGGGATTTTAATAGTATGTTAACACTAATACATTTCCACCTGACATTTATAGCTGGTAAAGGACATTCCAATTTGTATTTAACTGGATTGTAATAGATATGGTTAGATATGTTTTCCCAACTATTGGAAAACAAGCCACAGTTGATTCTACAGTCAGTCCCTAATTATATTAGCGGTCAATCTAAAACGTTAGACGTTTACTTCAGCTCCAGAAGTCTAAACCAATTGGAAGGCCAGCCTGGCTGTACCTTCCAAGATATCAGATTGGACAATATTCTGTTGGACACTACAAGAATTTTGCCCTTATTGTTTCCAGAGCTGATTTACCAATGAAAAGCAGCAAAATATGGCAGAGTTTAAATACGAGAAGTAGGATACTTGTGTTGAATACAAATGAGCTAGAAATTATAGTCTTACTTGAGTCTTCAGTCCTTCTCTGATGGACTAGAAGGTTCTAAAGGTTTACCCACTATAGCAAACATACCTCTCTCTCATTATTCCACCTGTAAATGCCCTTGGAATGTAGAAGAGAACTGTTTCTTCAGTTTCCTCAATTTACAAATCACAGTACAGCACAATTATATGGAATGTGCATTGGAGAATCAAGTCAAGGACTGATGCATGCTGAGCAGCAGGGCTCCTTTTAGTTTTCTGTTCTCTGCGGTGGCTGGTGGGAATCTATAAACCACATCATAGTTTCTGCTCTGTGTTCCCTGCCTACAGAAAAAGATTCACATCAGTACAGCCTGAGCCGATGCTCCCGGGACTGTGGGGGATACTTCAGAGCTTTCCATTTCCTTTCTCTTCCTCATCAGTTCCTCCTTTCTTTTTTCCCCCACCCTCCACCCTTCTCCATAGCTCCTCTATCAATAAGGTCTTTCACAATGCATGCTGCCCAGGTTCACTTTGAGTTTTAAACGGCCATAATCCTATTATTGCCTGCTGGTGGGAAAGATGGATGAGAAACAGCCTGACTCGCCTGTAGCCAAAGTACTTTACAGGTCATTCAGGAGGGGTAGCCATAGCCCATCAGAGAGATCAGTGTACCACAGGCCCTGCTAAAGAAGAAAATAATGATATCAATGTGGAAGAGGGTGGGCTGGCATAATTTGTTTACCTTCTGTGGCATGCTCGATGCACACAGTGCATATGGGACATGCAAGTAATGGATTCCATGAGCTAACCCAGAGTTAGCTCCACTAGCACTGATGGCCAGCCTGCTTGGAGCATCTGGTCATTATACAAGCCTGATGAAAGGGCTTTAATATAAACGTGCTGCAGCTTCAAGGACCCCCGCCCCACTCCCAGCCACCCCTCCCCCTCTTCCCCTCTCCACATGTGGAAGTGATTTATTTGGAGCAGTACTGGACTCCTGGTAAGATGGGAACAGGACTCAGCAAGGCAGCTGTGAAGCTGTTGCAAAGGCAGCACAATCAGGCACTCAGGCCAGGGCTGATTTAAGCCATCCCCCCCAGAACATGCTGTACGTGCTTCTCGCACTCAGACACACAGAACAACTGTACTGAGGAGAGCATGGTCAATAGTCTTGGCTGAACAAATTGCTAACAAGGTCCTTGTACTTGACACCGGACTATCTTAAAGAGGTATTCTGCCCAACTGGCATCTGTTATGCAATGTGCTGTCTTACAGTGCAGAATTGTATCCCTCAGCCTAATTGGCTTGACAGACCTGCAGTCTTTTTTATGCTTTTGTCCACCAGTGTTCTCTTGCTACAGCATCCAGCATGCATTGCGCAGCAAAACACCAAACACTTCAGTGTTGCTTGAACACAACAAAGACTTTCAGAAAAAGTCATTATATTTTTGAATAGATGAAAGATCATCTGGGAGAATGTGATGTCCTTGAGGTGAATCATGTGAACAATGTTCACCAGAGGACAGTTTAACAAAGCGTAAACTATGTATTACTTTACTGTAAAGTGAGGAATGTGTGTTAGTTGTGCTGAAGCAACTTATAGGGCAATATTGGGGCCAACTGTAATAGCTTTTCTATAAATCATCTTTCCATCCTGTAATTCTGTAAGGCATTTATAAGGCATTGTATGATATACATAATGCCTTAATACCTTGCATAAGCTTGTTTTCATGTATATGAAAGATTTCATAATGTATTACAATACCTGCTCGTAAAACATTGCATAGTATGTTGTATGTAAATATAATAATGTCTTAATGCACCATAGCACACTACTAAAAAAATTCAATTCAAGTCCATTTTTCTGCATCGTAACAGACCCAGGTATACATCCATCTAAACATTTGTTCAGTAAGCACTATCGCCCTGTAAAGTGAAAAGCGAAACAATAAGAGCTGATTTTTGGGGAACCTGGCTCTGTTTCAAATGTGTTTTTAACAGCGTCATTTTAATATGTAGTAAACTTGATAGAGCCAGGACACTGTTAACTGCTAGGTGTTAAACTGTAGCCCTTAACTAGATTGTTAGCAGCGTAGCGAGATGCTTTATGTAATGCAGTAGACAACAGTAAATGACGGCAGTCTTATTAAAAAAACTACCTAACATTATCTATGGCTTTAAGCAAGTTTTGCTCGTTCTAGCCATAAACAATTTCCCCAGTGATATATGGAGCACAGCAGCATATCCACATTTTATGACCTTTTGTTAGTTACAAATGATAATCTCTCTGCACTGAAATCCTGTGAAGACCACTTATAATTCCTTTGAAAACCTCAATGTATTAAATTACAGTGCATTACAACAGCAGCATATACAAAATGTTCTTATGAACAGATATTATACGATACATAAAGACGGAATTATTATATCAAGTTTATATATTTTACAAAATCTTATTTTGAGATTGCGGTAAGCTTATTGTAAGACTATTTAACATATTTCCAGACATTTGTACTAGTTTTAAGTGATGTTCCTACTATATTGGCAGATGATTTTACTTATTTTGAGAAATTTGCTAGAAACAAGCCAAATTATCTAGCAATATAGTGAGAAATTTTTGCTTACAAGAATCACATAAAGACAAGTATAATATCTGGAAGTAATATAAGTAATAGCTCTTAGAAACAGATTACAACAACATAAAATGAGAATTTTAGTAAATATAAGATGTAATTTGCCAAAAATGTACTTGCCAAGATATAATATTTTGCTGTGCATCGTCTTATGAAGCCTGACATAATAACCACTTTTTTATAAAGTGTTATGCATGTAATACTAACTACTTCAGAGTAATTATACTGACTGCCATCATATGGGCTATATTGTGCTTGATAATTATAATATATAACATAATATATATAAAATATATCTTGTCACTCTGAAGTAAGATGCCTGCATGTTTATAACACATGTAGCATTGGCAAAATTGCTCCATTGTTACATTGCCATGCTGACCAGGAAATGGAACCATATGCTACTTTATTATTACACTATGACAGTGTTTGGGATTCTGGATGCCTCTAAGGACCATACCAAAAGACATAAGCTTTGAACTTAGTTCTGCTGTAGGTGTGGTTCTTTGAGTTGCATTTTTTTCATTTGGTCACGCTATAGAACACAGCTGGCTGGTGCATTATTGAGAACTTCATGCGTCACTAGAAATCAAAACATTCACGCCACCATGTTGCACAGTGTCATCATTAAGTCCACATGTCCCAGTGTCTTGAAACAGCCTAAAAGATATCAAGACTAAAATCAACAGCTGTAGTTCTTTCCTCAACACTATCCCTTGGACCCTATAGGGTGGTCTACACCCCTCTGGTGCTTTGTACCTCGTCTGAGATTTAGGGGTGGTCTCTTTGCTTATTCTGTGTTTAGCTTCCCTTCCTGTGAGAGGTTTACCGACTAGACGAGGATGATGAAAGAGAGACAGCATTTAATTGATTGTTGTGTAAACTTTGAAAGGTTTTGTGTTTAAAGATGACCTACAGTCTGTGGAAATCGAGGGGTTAAAAGTGCAGTGAAAATAATTAGCATCTTTCCTGTTTAGATATTCTTTTGAAAAGTTGTCCGTCAATAAAAAAAAGAGGTTTGTTCCTCCCAGGGCTCATAAAACGAATATATATTTTCATTTCCTAAAAAACACAAGCGTGCAAAGCCCTAACAACATCAATGCCTCATCCCTGTTAATTTCTTTGGAAAAGACATGGAGCATCTGTTGTTGCCCATTTGCGTCAATGGCTCAAAATGTTATTGAGTATGGGTGTACACCGAAGCCGCCAACACAGTATGATGTTGATTTGTAAGGCAATGATGAGATATTTAGTGATACATTTTTTTTTACCATATTACAAAGCAATACAGGGTCACAATCTTACCAGTAACACATGTCCAATGTCTGTTGAAATGCCTCTGTAAATTCACAATAAACCAAGCCGAAGTCAGGTTGATGGTAAACATTGATTGGTATCATACCATGGTGCTCTAAATCAAAGTGTATTTTCAGTTTCATACTGTAACATGGGTTAGGCCTCACCTCCCTGTAAAACCCAGAGTGCTCTAATTGGTTAGTTTGCACACTCTGTTCTGACTAGTCAAGCACTAGTGTGGCATCCCATTGTAAACTTACTCCCACACCGCTGTGGCTATTCTTCAAATTGGCATTGGTTCTGCCGTATCAATTAGATCCAGAGTCCTATCCTGAAAATCATGTAGAACAACTCGATAGACCTGATCCACCTTCACAAGCTAGGTTTTAACTCTACAGACTGTTTACAAACATTGAAAGCCACATAACAACATACATGGAAGGGAAAAAACAAAAAAAAGCTTAATAGCTCCCCTATTACAATGTAATAACCCAACCTTAGTCTCCATACAGGTGACAAAGCAAAGCCAGCCTCGGCACTAGCATTCTCTTTGATAGAGTGTCTCTTTATAATACCCGGACTACAAGCACTCACCAAACTGTCTCCCCAGGCTGGTTATCTGGCAGTGCTAAGTCCCTGAAATGCCAGTGGGAACATCTAATAAGGCCTTCAGGACTGGGTCCTCCAGCATTGAGGGTAAATCTGCTGTGTTCATCTGCTTTCTCCACCCTGCCACTGATGCAACCAGCTGAAACTGCTCTAGGTGAGATGGCCAATTCCCTGAGTCATTGCAACAGCGTACGTGAAGCAATTGCGGTTGAGCTTAATGGGTATCAACTGCCATGTACCAACCCTTCATCTCAAGGTTTCTAATCACTTCTGATACCATTGTAACATGGAAGAAACTAAACAGAGTTGTGGGTGTGGGCTCTAACATGGGTTGGAAAGTGTTGTCTCTGGTCTTGATTGAAACCAACAAAAAAAAAATAGAATAAACATATTACAAATGTGTATGTGTGAGACAGTGTGTACAGTTGTACTCAAGCAACTCAGAACCATAATATTGCATCCAGCTGTTTTTGATCAAGCCAGTCGATTTTGGCACTGTTTGGATTTTCTAGTTGGAATCGACACCAAATCTAAGAAACACGGGGTGCCAATGGAAAATCATCTTCTGAAAAACTGTTTATATACACATATATATATAGTTATATGACAGTTTTTCAGAAGATGATTTTTCATTGGCACCCTGTGTATATATATATATATATGTATATATATATATATATATATATATATATATATATATATATATATATATATATATATATAAATATTGTGCCAATCACCCTGAAATCAAGACACGTGTTTTTCTTTGGATACTGGTGAAATGCAGGTGTTGATGACCATGTCGTATCCAACGTTTGTTTACTTGTTTTTAGGTTTTAGAAACATGAAAGCAACATCCTGTTGATCTTGTTTCTTATAGTCCTTAATCTTACAGACACAAACTTGATCTTGTAACGAAAATAAATGTCTGGGAATATATGTCTCACATTACTCCTGTCTATATTCTTATAAAAAGTACAATAAGAAGTGATATCAATAACACAAGGAACAAGCAACAACAATCTTGCTAGGAAAACACTATCATTAGCTAATTGATATGTTTCTCTTGTAAAATGTATGAGCAGAAATAATTAAAAGGTTGTGAGGGGACTTTTTCAGCTAAGCAAGCAAATATTACATCCATGGCTTAAAGGTAACCTTGAGATCTATTAGACAATGTTGATGAATGTGCCATATCCCTTCAACTATAGCTCTGCCTTCACAAAGCATTGGATTGGATATATACATATGACAGCTTTTCAGAAGATGATTTTCCATTGGCACCCCGTGTTTCTTAGATTTGGTGTCGATTCCAACCAGAAAATCCAAACAGTGCCAATTCTGGCTGGCTTGGTCAAACACAGCTGTATGCAGTATTATGGTTCTGAGTTGCTTGAGTACAACTGTACACACTGTCTCACACGTATATATATATGGTATTTTCTGCACATGCTATTAGACATTTGTTTTCAGTTCCAACATACTGGAAAAATTTGTTAATTACCATATAGTATAATTCGATGTGCAGAAATTTGTTTTCTGTAGAGGATGTGTGAATTTATTTTCATTTACACCATTAACAGAACATGTCATTTGACACAAGATGCCATAAAATCTTGCATGCAGCTATACAGCAAATTGAATAGACCAAGAAACCTTCACTGGGAGCAGTCTTTGAAACACCTCAGTCCTGACCTCTTTTAGACACTGTATTAACTCATGCTTAGTGTTGTCTTTGACTTGAAAAAGGTGATCTTGACTACTGTCCTACATCTGTCACAATAGATCAACGGTTATCCTCTTGTAATTAGACTTACAACAATGTGTGTAATCACAATATGTAATGATCAAGACAATTAGTTTCATTCTGTATCAGACTCCTCTGTCGGCTTTAATAGCAGTGCCCTACTGCTCCTGGGAAAGTGTCCAGCTTGGCTGTAAAGCCATAATGAGCTAAGCCAAGCCTGGAGCTAGAGTTATAAGAATGGTTTTAATCAATTCTTTAAAGTCCAAATAAAAGGATCTTGTTTTTTGAGAAACACACTATTTGCATTGTGTTTTTGCCTGCACTTTATTAAAGATGAAGGAGGACAAAGATGCTTGTTGGGATGTTGCCTAAAGGTCCGTCCATGAGCCACACAACATCTGAGTTTTACCTGTAATTACAGGGCCACTGACACTAAGGGACTGATTGACTCTGTAATGATGGGTCCACACAGGGTCACCGAGCTTCAAAAGGAGCTTCTTTTCAGGGAGGAAAGAGGGATGAGGTCTTGCTGTCTCCTTTTTGTTCACTCTGCCTATTCATAATAAGGACTTCAGGTGCATGAGGGGCATTTTATGAAGTCAATTTAGGATATTAGGATAGATCATATAGCCTTAATTATATACTCTCTCTATAAGACTTTGATGAGGGAAATGTTTAAGGAACTGCATGTCCAAAAGTGTTAATTAACCAATTAACCAAGGTAATGTTCCATGTGTGCTTGGAAATAACTCTCACAAGTCAGGTTGCTCAAACATGGTTTACTCCAGCTTTTAATTATGGACATATCTCTGAGTTTGGAAAGTGGGCCAACCATCAACGCTTATGAGCTTCCTTCTCCCTAGCACAGACTGTACACTTCAGGGGTTCTTCCTTGAACCTTTATATTGCATGTGGGCTGCTTTATGTGTGGGCTTCTTCACACTCATGCATATTGTTTATAAAAAAGGATCTCTATAAATTCGTCCACTGGACGTTTTTTAGGGAAGTGGTTTGTCTTTGGCATTGTGTAAAGCAGTGGCTCCTGAGATAGTCCAGAATTTTAGCTTTATCCCAAATATTTGTAAGCTGGGTTGAAGAAAAAAATGTGGACCATCTGGTTTGAGAACCACAGGTGTAAAAAACACTGCTCAGCACCTTTACTTTGAAGAATGTATGTCATTGCTCTCCAAAGAGACAAAAAGGTATCTACAAAATAACTTTACAGTAAAGTGCAAAAATTTATGGCATAAATCTAAGTTTTATTGAAAGTAATTTCTATTGGCACAATCACCCTGAAATACCTAATACAAGGAACAAGCAACAACAATCTTGCTAGGAAAACACTATCATTAGCTAATTGATATGCTTCTCTTGTAAAATGTATGAGCAGAAATAATTTAAAGGTTGTGAGGGGACTTTTTTAGCTAAGCAAGCAAATATTACATCCATGGCTTAAAGGTAACCTTGAGGTCTGTTGAACAATGTTGATGAATGTACCATATCCCTTCAACTATAGCTCTGCCTTCACAAAGCATTGGATTGGTCTACATTTCAACCCAGAATACTACATAGTGCCTAGCCTGGCCCTCTGCCAAGGAACAGCTTAGATAATGCCCCTGGAGTGTGCTTGTTGAAGTCTGACTGGTCCTGCGTGGTTTGCAGAGTTGTTTGGTCTGTAAAATGGCTATTCTTCTTCTGTTAGATGTGTCTAAGAGAAATATAAATTTCCTTCCCCTCGATAGAGAGCAGTTAGTCCTTTGTAGCTGTCCCTATTCACCATTAAGCACCTTCCACAAGCTGTATGACCAACATAGAAACAACAAAAGCAGCTGTTGGTCTAAGGTTCCTTTATCAATGTCAACAATGTACATACAGTTTTCCAGCTGTTTGCTGTTGTGTGTGGTTCAGATCATGCCATTCGTGAACCTACCCTTTACGGGCAATGCAAAAAAATGTATTTTAATATTTGCTGGTTTATTAAAAAACAGAAATGACAAATATAACGAGGCATTGTGAAACGGGCAGAGGAACAATGGAAGGGGCTTGTATTTTTTTTTTTTTTTTTGGTGCTTAGCTCAGAAAAAACAGGTGTCTTTGCAAACCTCACCCATGTTTTTGGCAGGCACCAGAGTTGGGCCTCACAACGCAAATGGATTGTTTTGACATTTTACGTCCGCAATTATGCAAAAAACATGTGTGACTGTAAACTTGGCAGTGGGCTCAGAGATCTTGGGTCATCCATTAGGCCTGCCGCAGCCCACCATCCTCCCATCCATCTCCTGTATATTCCTTCAGCCCTTTGCTCACCAACGGTCAGCCAAACGGAACAGCTTAGTCCTGTCTCTCCACCTCAGCTGATCTCGCACATGTCGGGTAAGATCTCTCCGCCCAAGGTAGCCAACCCCCAAATAATACCTTGTGTGGACACTCCTAAATTTGACATCCCAGGCCACAGTCAGGCCATTACGCAGTGTGGAACACTTCACAGTCAAATGCAATGACTATCATCACCTAAAGAAACCATAATCTACATCAGTTACCAAACGGTCTTTTTCCAAGATCCTTCTCGTTGACTTTCTTTGTGCTTGAGTCTGCTTGACCAAATTCTTCTTAGCAGACACAGGGGAACCAAAGCTGTTATGGTTAGCCATCTTATTTGAGTCTTCTTAAGGTTCCACACCAGCTTTTGCCTCTGAACTATAATTCATCAAATGGAGATGACCCAAGGCTACTCTAGGGGGAGTAACATATTCCAGTAATTAATCTCCAGGGATGTGTCCTGTTGTTTATGTTTCATTTAGAATGTGATATTTGAGCAAGTCCTGTAATGAAATGGGGGAAAAGTCATATTCCATGTCATGATGAATAATGGGCAGGCATGTGTGACATAACCTTTACCGATACCCTTATTAAAAAGATCTCTGGCTCAATCCAGGCCTTTTGAGAAGGCCACAGATTGCGCCATTTTATTCTCTAGACTACACAGTGACATCTGCTAGATTATCATTTTTTTCCATGCAAATACTTTGGAGTTTTAGAAAAATATCGCTGTAGTTTTTTGGAAACACTGAAGGCAAGCCTTCTGAAAAGGACATCATTTTATATCTATATAATTTTTTGTCACTAAAAATGTACAAATTGCTCTCAATGGCAACTTTGGCTGGAACATCAATGCACAAAGGGTGATCTTTTGCTCAGTACTGCACGTGTGTATATTAGAATAGCAATAAAAATGAGTAGCTGTGAACCTAAATATTTTAGAATAGCTATGAACAAGGGTCATCAGCTTTCTGCTGACAGAATTAGATAAAAAAAAAATTAATTCATTATTTTGTTTGTCTAATGTATTTAAATATGAAGCTATATTGTGCTTAATGTTTGGCTTCTATGTAATTTTACTAACGCTGGACCCGTTCGAATAATACAGGCAAATGTACAATATGGCAGTACTTATGCTGGCAGCTAGTGCTTATCTCTACTGCAACATTTGCCAAAATAAACTTGACTCGGGTAGCTTTGTTGTGACTGCTTATGCAGACTGTTCTGCTTGAGTGAACTTACCATGTGGGGGCTGGTCGGGGAACGTTCCCAGGTCTCCCTCAGTTTTGACAAGCCTTGGGAATACAGCCAAGACTGTAGTGGGGAGACCACCACTTCAGTGTCCCAGTGACCCCCTACTCACAATGCTTTCAGCACTGCTAAGCCAGATTCAGTGATGACGATGCCCAAGAAAAGACCTGCCCAAAGTAACTGGCTATATTCCAAATGCATTGTATATGGGTTTTCTGGTTGTATGTATATGTCCTATGCAAATATCTGGGCTCCCCTGGTCACATTTGCAGGCAGTATTATTGTTTATTTGAGGTTGTTAAGTAAATAAAACAATGGCCTGTGCAAAAAAGTATATGACACCTTTTGTTTTATGCTCATTGTAGAGGATGTGTTACCTTAGAATTACTTCAACACAACATGTTTCACCGTCTGCATACAGCTGTGCATGTATTCATGTAAATCTTTTTTATGAGGTGAAGAAAGCCTATTTTTCAACTCAGCTCAACTCTTTAAATGTTTTTTTTATGAGGGTTATTTAAAATGCCCAACCCATGTCTCCAGATACTTTTGGGAAGACATGTGGCATTGTTGAAGAAAGGGCATTTATTCCAAAACCATAATTGAATCATCTGTTCTGCATTAAACCACTGGTGTTGATTTTACCCCATAAGTATACAATACAATTGCTTAGAAGTTGGTTGAACACTGGCATTGGCCATTAACCTTTTGTTGCTACATTTGTTGCTACTAATTCTGAATAAAGATATTGTAGATTGTTTCACATGGGCATTGTTTCACATATCAATGCCCATAAATTACACAAACTTCTTTACCAGCATCTACAGCAGCGATGGTTTTTGTGTTCACGCTGAACTCTCAAGGCCAAACCTCACTCTCAGAGTTACAGCTTATATAACAACAAAGTCAGGCATCAGAGCCATGTGCATATTACAGCGATCGAGTTCTATTATCAAACCTGGCGGCAACAAAATGCTCTCTGAGGACTTGACATGCGCATTTGCCAGCAGCTGAGTGCCAAATGGTGAGCATCCATCACACGATTGCATGATTTAGTCTTATAAGAGGTATAATGCCTTAACAATTATGGCCACAGTCCTGGGGTGAAATTGGCAACAGCTGGTGCCAGAACACAGCCTCATTTGGGATGCCCCCCTAAGGCTGCTGAGGACCAGATGGAGAGTCGGGAAAGAAAGCTGATAGGGACGGATGGAAATGGAGGCAGCAGGAAAGAGAATGAGAGAGACAGAGAGAGGGAGAGATGGATGAGGCCCCAGTGACAGTTCCCTTGCACTGCTCTTCACTCATAAAATCGGTCAAAGTCATATTTTATTCACTCACAACTACACACCTTTTGCATTGTCCTTTAAGTCCTCAAATTGAATTGCATTTTGCAGAGAGAAATAAGTATTTGATCCTTCTACCAAACTTTGAGAGTTCTGGCTCCTACAAACCAGTTAGTCAACTCGTTACCTGCATTAAAGACAGCTGTCTTA